>JAQMYJ010000033.1:28001155-28025172 GCA_030014305.1 Clarias laeviceps
AGCCACTGGATGCAGTGCCGGTCCCAAGCCCGGATAAAATGGGAGGGTTGCGTCAGGAAGGGCATCCGGTGTAAAAGATGTTGTAAAACCCTGTGCCAAGTTGTAGTGCGGACTGGGTATTCTGTTGTGGCGACCCCTTGCCGGGAGCAGCCGAAAGACCAACAACAAATTGATATTCTATAAATGTTGTATTAAAATTCATATCATAGATACAGTTTAATACCCGACTCAGAGAGATGAGTTATATAGTTTGATGGCCACAGGCAGAAATGATCTCCTATGGCGTTTGTGGTTGTATAAAACTGCCCATTAAGCACTGCTCGGACTGACCAGCATGTTCTGGAGTGGAATGTACCTTGGATAGCATCCCTTTCTCTGATACTGTCGTGAGAGGGTCCAGCTCCTCCCCAACAACATCCAGGGGAGCACTGACCACTACAGACTCATAAAACATCTTCAGCATCGGACGTCAGCCTCCTCAGACAATAGAAGCGGTTAATGTAAAGTACTTCAGGGTTCTTAGTCCAGTCCATTTTATTGTCTTTATACACCACCGACATAGGAGTCACAGGAGACACATGAGTCACTCACATAATGGAGTCAAAACTATTAAAAAATTTAATTACACTATTTCAGATGAAGGAATACTTGATTTTACACATTATGTTTTTGATCAGGTGGTAGATTCACGACTGGTGTCAGTTTTCGATGCTCGGGAGCTGGAGCTGGTCATTGCAGGAACAGCAGAAATTGATCTGAGTGACTGGAGGTCCAACACAGAATATAGAGGAGGTGAGACTGTCATTTTCCAATAAATGCATTGGCATTGACAGAGGTAACAGAGGTAATGCATACCCTCGACGTGTCTTGAGTGAGTCATTTAACATTGTGCTGCTCTGTCATAGTAGTTTGTCACCAAGAACTGTCATTTAAATATTTAAATAATTCATATGTCATGGTGCAGCAGCATGGCTGTCGAAAAGCAATGACACTCATATTTATCCTGTTGCGAAGGCCCAGTTCTGTGCTCTATTTATTTCTTGTCTAAATGTCAGCTGTAGTAGATGACATCCCATGCCAGGAATATTCATAAACATCCATAACTCATTAACCTCCAAGAGTGCTGTGGTGAGATCGCCAGAATACTCATCTGGCCCTTATTACAGCCTGGGCTCTTAATTGCCCGTGATAATTATCTGCTCCATTTGAGCCATTTAACCTGCTTTTACTCAAGACATCTGCAATCAATTAATCTGGAGTCCAACATACCTAGTCCAACCTTTGCTGCCAAAACAAGCCAGCTGTTTGTCTCACTCACTGTTTATTGCCATATGTGGAATTTTTGACATTGGTAATAAAACCTGAGTCGTATTCTGAGTTGCAGCTTGTGCCTTGGTGGTGAACCGGCCTCATTCATAACTGTGACACCACTACTAACTTTCCACTGACAAGACCAAGTAATGCATTTCGGTCATGTTGACAGGGCAAGAGATGAATGTGTTCTCTAATAAATGATTCCATCCAGGCTACCATGATGGACACATCGTGATTCGGTGGTTCTGGGCTGTGGTGGAGCACTTTAATAATGAGCAGAGGTTACGTTTGCTGCAGTTTGTGACTGGAACGTCCAGCGTGCCATATGAGGGCTTCGCAGCTCTGCGTGGGAGCAACGGCCCACGCCACTTCTGCATTGAGAAATGGGGCAAGATCACCTCTCTACCCAGGTATGAGAAAACAACATTAACATTAATGTTTTAAGTTCCCGGGGCTGTTGTGAATGCAACTGTGAACTCTTCAAGGTGTGTGTGTTAAAAAAAAAGTTTTAGGATAAATCTTGTGTTTTGGACTTTTCCTTGCTAACAGAGAGTGACATAACCTGCTGTAGAAATATTTACATTTCCAAGATTTTTTTGTACAGTACCTTGGATGTTCACAACACTATGAAGGAGCAGTATTTTAGTATAACAGTTCAGCTCGAGCAGTCATTCCTGCTGTTTATATATACAGTATATAGTCAAACTTATGTACATTGTATCTATAGGTTCTAATTTATACATTGCATCTCAAAAATTTGGATAACATAAAAAAAAGCTTTATTTTTTTTTATAATTTGATTCAAAAAGTGAAACTTTCATATATTCTTGATTTAATATGATTAAGTGAAATAAATATTTTAGGGCCTTCTCTCAGGAACCTCACGTGCAGTCATTCCTGCTGTTTATGCGTGTGTGTGTGTGTGTGTGTGTGTGTGTGTGTGTAAATGTATTTGTTCTAACTGAAATATATGATAAATAAATACTGTAAGTGAAATAAATATTTAGTTTTAAACCTTTCTCTCAGACTAGATAACAGTAGTTATCAGACTAGTTCTCGTAACTAGGAACAACAATACACACAATCACAATCATGGGAAAAACCTCTGGTCATTGCTCACTGGTCCACAGCTCTCTTTTAAGATTAAAATCTTGCATTAGTTTGAACATCAAGGTCCCAGTGTGAGGTTTCCCCAGTCTATGATGATCTGTAGTGAATCTGTGGGCTATTGTCAAGAGGAAGATCAGAAACAGTGGAAGATCAGAATCAGTCCTACCTGTCTGACAGGTCTGAATGTGTCATGTTGGGAGAATGTTAGTCCAGGCAGCTTAATGTCACATGTGGTGTTCCACAGGGGTCGGTTCTTGGACCCATTCTTTTTACCATTTATCTGCAGACATGGACTGTCTTTTCATTGCTATGCTGACGACACGCAGCTTTATATTAAAACTGCTCCAAGCCCCTCTAAAGCCCTTGTGAACCTTACTGTATGCTTTGAGGAGATAAAGGCAGGGATGAACAATAACTTTCTACAGTTGAACAGCAATAAAACTGAGACACTTCTTGTTGGTACCCCTCATCAGATAATTTCTTCTCCCATATCTCAGTTTACTTTTGATGGTCAGGTTATCACTTTATCCTCCACAGTCACTAATCGGGGGGTTGGTTTGATCCACAGCTGTCTTTCAGCGAACATATAAAACACCTGTGTAAAACATCAGTTCACCATCTATGAAATATCTCCAAACTCCGCCCCCTTTTAACACTCCCAGATGCAGAGAAACTTGTTCATGCCTTCATATCATCACGGCTGGATTACTGTAATGGACTCTTTGTTGGGATCCCTGTCAAGGACATTCAAAAATTACAATACATCCAAAATAATGCTGCTAGAATCCTAACGAAAACTAGGAAATTTGTACACATCACTCCCATTCTCCAATCACTGCAATCCTGTCTCATCCCGCGTTGAATATAAAATCCTGTTGTTAACCCATAAATGTCTCACTGGTCAGGCACCATCTTATCTGCAAGAGCTGATCTCTGTACAATGTTCTAACCGCACCCTTAGGTCATCTGGAAGTGTGCTCCTCAAAGTCCAATTTACCAGACTCCGTACCATGGGGGACCAAGCCTTCTGCTCAGTTGCACCACAGCTCTGGAATCGCCTTCCTGTCTATCTGAGAGCCACACAGAGCCTTGACTCTTTTAAAGCTAACTTAAAGACTTTTTTATTCAAGAAAGTTTACAATTGTTGATGTGGTTTATATTGTTTTAACTTTTATGCTTGATATTAGGAAATATTCTACTATTTTGACATATTGGATTTTCATGAGCTGTAAGCCATAATCATTGAAATAAATATAAAAAAAATGGCTTGAAATATTTGACTTGACATATAATCAATCTAGAAAATATTAGTTTTACTTTTTGAATTAATTTCCCAAAAAAAAAAAAAACTTTTTTATAGTGTACACAGGCACTTGTACAGAGGTGGCTTCATATAATTTAAGACTTACAATAAATGGAATACATTGGAGGGAAACGTTTTTTAAAGTTTTTTAACATTTATGCAAGAAGTCTCAGGTGTCCGTTCTTTCTAAAAGTCATGGCACTTTGGAAAGTTCCACACCTCACAGAACTTTATGCATCCAGAGAGAGAGAGAGAGAACAGCTGGTTATCTGTCTGTTATAATGTAAGTGAGAACAGGAATTAACTTGCCTTATGGATGTTCCACAAGATTAAATCAAACTATGCAGTCACTGTAGCGTAAGTGGACTCACACACTTCAGACTAATAATAATAATACACTTTGGCATGGAAATAAAACACATTGGCATGGTAACAACCCTCCGCTTTGCATCAGGCTACATCCCCATTATGGATTATTTTCATATAACAGCACAGTGTTTCGTGTTATTTCTTACCTAGCCATCAGATTAATCTACACAAGCTCTTCATTTCTGTAATAGTTTTGTACAATGTCTGTTCACATTTTCACATATCATCAGAATGTGCAACAAGTCACAATTTTATCTTCCATAAAAACACCCACTCACTCATACTCAATAAAGTACAAATAGCTCTTAGCCCAGAGGTTCTTGAGTTGAGATTAAGTGTGTGATACATGCTGAATCACTCTCATATGTCCTCTCTAGCTGCAGGACAGTGTTCATTCACAGCATGATCACGGAAACCCTTCACTCTGAATCATAGTTTATAGCTTTAAAATGTCCTGAATCGGTTTCACGACCTGAAAGAAGGGTAACGGATTCGCATTTCTCATTCTAGCTCACAAAATTGCTTAGGTTAAACATAGAGCAAAGTAATACTGCTCTGCTCTCTATCTTCTCATAGGAATAGAAATGCCACATTTTTGATAGTACAGCGGTGGCCAAAAGTATTAAGGCAACATATTCCAAGTATTAAAGTTCTCCCTGTGCACAAAACAGATGATGAAGGAAAATTCCATTGATGGAAAAAGCCGGCAATTTAGTATAATTCAGGTGACCTCATTCTGAACAGGGTAAATCTGGACTCATCAGACCAGTGGAAATGCTCTTACTTTTACTAATAAACATAGTTTGGAGTTATACTGTTGGAAGACTTGTACCTCTTTGCTTAGTGAAAACCAGGTGGTGACTTTCTTTTTTTTTCTTTTTTTTTTGAATATATATATTCACTGTTTTGATATTTTCCATGTGTTCCCCACCAAATGCTACTTCCATGTGAAGTAGATCAGAGCTCAAGCATCAAGTGGCGGAATGCTAATGGGAATTAGAATTATTCATCACATCACTGTCTACTCAAGTCATGCCAACCCCTTTACAAAATCTTTTTTTTCTGGAGATATTCAATGTATTCAAAAATCTGAATCGCTGTTTTGTTTATTGGCCTCATTTCTTTGATGGGTCCCTGGGAAAACCGAAGCGAGCCAGTCATGCATTCAGCGGAGACTCAAAGAAGCCGCTCTTATCGCACTGTTTAGACTTTTAAATAAAGTTACCCGAGATGACAAAGTGTGTCATCCTAAAATTGCCCATTTAAAAAGCTTTCACTGATGCATCTAAAATTTCACCTTGAAATCCACCTTGTTTTTCACAGAGCTGTACCGACAAAAGGAAGAGGTGGCGGATCAAAGGCAAGCCGCTGTCTTCAATCAGTGCCACATTGAGTTCATATTTCACTGTCACAGACGGAACCGAATTGTGTTTGGCATTGCCTGCTCAAGAGCATTAGCACAGACTGAGCAATATGAGAGGAAAAGCTTGTTTTATATCATTTAAACAACCGCATTAGTTTTTCTATTTGTACAGTGCCTTGCATAAGTATTCACCCCTCTTCCCTATCCCACTTTTCAAAATTTTCAACCTGGAAATAAAATAGAGTTAATTGGAATGAAATGTCATAAATCAACACAAGATAGTCCATAATGTACACCGATTGTCCATAATATTATGACCACTGACAGGTGACGTGAACAACACTGATCACAAACGTTACCCCAGCAAAGTGGTGACAGGATCATGGACACCCAAGGCTCACACATGTCCGTTGGGAGCAAAGGCCAACCATTCCGGTTCAATCCCAAATAAAAGCAGATGCAGCACAAGCAACATGATAAAAAAGAACCAGAACACCCAGTGCACCACATGGGGCCCAGTAAGACAAGCACCAACCCAAACAATTTCCATCTACGGAGACCCCACACCACAACATCCAAAGGATCCATTGACAACATCCATGCCAGACACCACAGCACAGCCCCAGAGGCCCTGCAGACCATGACACTGAGAGGTGGTTTTAATGTTAAGGCTGATTGGTGTATAGGTGAAGGAAAGTTAATCTTTCTTCTTCCTAGCGCTAGGAAAGAAGATTGGTCCAATGTGCAGGGTCTGCTTTATTGTTGTTGGTCTTTCGGTTGCTCCAGTTGAGGGGTCGCCACTTGGCACAGGTTTTATACTGGATGATGCAACCCTCCCATTTTATCCGGGCTTGGGTTACTGGTACTGCATCCAGTGGCTGGGGTTTGGGCATTGTGTGGGAATTGGTTGGGAATTGAACCCGGGCCTTCCGCATGGCTGGCGTGACAGCTACCATTGTGGCACCAACGCCCGGTGAAGGTGCAGGAAAGAAAGAAACTATTTTTTTTAAATAATAAAAATGCATAATTTGTGTATTTTGGAAGGAAACCCCTATGCAACACTATCACAACATTAATGACCTTCTTGATAACATTTTCCCAGTTAATTCCATTTTAGTTCCAGGTTGTAATGTTGCAATAACATTTCAAGAGGTGTCAATACTTATACAAGATACTGTACACTACATGCTGATAGTAAGTATACTCACTTACTTACAATACAGTGAGACTTATTGACCTACAGTACAATCACTGTTCCTCTGAAATCTGTAAATCTTTCATTTTTTCTCTAAAGCACAAAAGAATTCCGAATGTAGAATCTGAAAACACATGCCTGCATAAACGTACTTGCTTAATCCTTGACCTTGTGGTTTGTTTGTTTTCTTTTTCCCATTTTCTCACAGGGCTCACACATGCTTTAACCGTCTGGATTTGCCTCCTTATCCTTCATACACCATGTTGTATGAGAAACTGCTGATCGCTGTTGAGGAGACGAGCACTTTCGGTCTGGAGTGAAAGATTCATTAAATAATGGAAAGACTATATTTTGTAAACATGCCGTGTTGGAGTTTCACTGACCGTATCCTCGAGAGACTGCTATTTTATAAATAAATCTGTCTGAGCGTTCGTTTGAGATTTTTATTTTGTTTGTGTTTAACTGAACGTGCATGAAATACATAATAGAAATATCGTACATATTGTATTATTATGAGGTTGAAGGAGGAATATACAGAAATAGTGTGTAGTGAAAACCTGCATCCAGCCTACAATGTAGTCTATCTGACTGAATGTTCATGCTACTAAGGAGGCGTTTTTGACATTGTCTTGTTGATATGCTATTATTGTGCATGGAGGATAAAGCCCACATGATGTACAGTTCACTGATGGCTTACATAATGGAAGCCGGCGTGACATCCATTAACATCCTTGACTTTTAACCATTCCCTCTTTATTTAAACATGTTTAAAGTTCAAATGACCATTTTGACCAGTTTATGAGTGGAAACTATTTGTAAAAGTTGCTGAGATAAAAGGAAGAAGTGGACACACAATCTCTTTGATCCTGTTTAGTAATAGCTGGATGGAATATTAGCTAAGTTTGGATAGCTAAAAATCTTATTTTTGTCGTTATCATGACAAAGAAACTGTTAGTTTGAGCAGTGTGTTAGATCAGAAGGTCCAATATTTAAAATAGAATTTCGGGGGGAAATTATTATGAAGTAAAATATACACTATGCTCACAATGTTTAAATCTACAGTCTGGGTTAGAAAGAAATCAGCTCCACCGTCACTTCTTCATCCCATTCTGTGTACATTTCTTATCAGTAATGAGGTTCAGCAAAAATCTGAACTAAGCTGCTTTAAATTTTAATACACCAAAAATGAAACCACAGTCAAGACAACAGTTGACAGTGTTCTGGTTACAGGGAAGCAGGTTGATGAGGTAAGGGGTGATATAAAGGAATTTAAATTACACCCAGTTTAATGGTTTAAATGCCAATCTCTTCAGGATGCCCTGGTTTTTCTGACTCCAGAAAATCTCCTTGAGTTAATGATGTCCAACCGATGATACCAATGCACAGTCAGGAATGGTGTTTTAATTACAGTCATTTATTTATTGATGTAAAACTTGGACCTCTATTTGCAAGGATGAGGAACCAAAAAAAATATATGAAATATTACTTTTATACTAGTTTTGGTTTTTCAGCTGCTCCTCTCAAATATGGGGTCACCATGTTTTATCCAGGCTTGGGTCTAACCCGGGCTTTATGCACAGCAGGCAAGAAACCTACCACCGGCCATCAGTGCCCTAGCACATATACAGTATATTAGTAATCATAATAAATATGCCAACGGTTTCCAGTATGCACTGTAGGAAGTGAACTGGGAAAAACTGTAATATGCAATGAACACAGGGAACCTTGATAAAGTGGTGCATTTAAGATCCTTAATTTTTTTTCCCCATGAGCTTAAGCGATTGTACAGTCATGATAATTTAAAGCAATATACATATTCACCTTTGTAGACATTAAGAAGGGATTTACTTTACTAATGGCCTCTGACACTGCAAGTAAATCTGTTATTAATATATTAGAAATACGCACATGCTTACTGTGTTACCACATAAATTTTTTTAGCTCATACCTGCTTTATGTTTTCATATTATTTTTATTATAATATGGACTTTTATTTTCTAAAATAATTTTCATTGTTTTTTTGTTTTTTTTTTACTTTTAATTAGCGTGGATATAGTCAGACAATGGTGACTGTAAATTGATGTCATTCATTACTTACAATGTTTATAGTTTATTTCAATATGTGTACACCTTGTGATTATTTATTTTTATATTTATTTATCTATTTATTTGTTGTTTTATAATGGGGCAATTAATAAATTACAGACAAGATTTAATTACATAATACTAATGCCTATGATCTATTCCTGTGATGCACTGACTTATTTAATTATGTAACTCACACCTATATTTAAATTGTGTTCATCTAATAAAAAGAACTTTATAAATTAAGGTTTAACATTAATTTTTTTCTTGCCTCATTCTGAGTGCTGAATTAATTCTGACTAAGATAAAGCATTGGCTGAAGAATTAGGGTCACCAATATTAATCGATTAAGAGAACCTGGACTCTGGAGGTGCAAGGTGAGCTAAGCTACCGTGCTGCCACGTATGAATATCAATGGGAAAAACATAAGTGCATTTGTAAGTGCATTTAACTTAGGGTTTATTTTTTAGCCATTACAACCTTTTCACCTTACTCCCATTGTGGTCAGGTGACCAGGTGGCACAGTGGGCAGCAATGCCACAGCTCCACTCCAAGGTCTTCTTTTTAATCCTGAGTTCTTCCAGTGTCTGTGCAGATTTCTGGGTTCTCGGGTTTCCTCCCACTCCCCAAAGACATGCTGGTAGGTGGATCAGAATGTTAATTTAGACTTGTAAAATGTGTGTTCATGGTTATGGGTGATGGACTGTCTTCCTTTCCAGTGTATATTTTTGGCGGATACTATATATTCCTTGAATAGGCTCTGGATCTACCACCCCTTTGACCAGGATAAGTGAAGATATATAAACTGAAGATTTATAAACTCACTCACTCACCGTCTATACCAATTTATCCTATATATCCTTTAGCCTATCCCAAGAGACTTAGAGCATGAGGCGGGGTACACCTTGGACAGGGTGCCAATCCAGCACACACACACTCACACTCTCATTCACACACTACAGGCAATTTGGGAACGCCAGTTAGGCTAATCTGCATGTATTTGGACTGTTGGAGGAAACTGGAGTACGCAGAGGAAACCCACCAAGCACGGGAAGAAAACAAACGCCACGCATGCAGACCTGAGACGGGAATTGAACCCAGCCCCTGGCGGTGCAAGGTGGAAGTGCTAACCATTAAGCCTTGTGATAATGATGATAATGATGATGATGATGATGATAAAACATGTTTGTCTTTTCAACAATCAGTTTGCTTGTTCTGGTATAACGCAGTAAACTTTTGTGATTAATCCTGTGTTCTTACTCTTACCAGCAGGGGGCGGAATTGCATTTTTTGCAGGTCATCTGGTTAGTCACTGTACTAACAACAAATATCATATTGAGCTCATCTTTAATTTTGTCCATTAACGTAATCATAATTTAAAGCAATATACACAACTGAGGGGAAAATAGCACCTTAGCAGTTGGCTGGTATTGTAATTATTTGAAGCGTTTATGAATTTAGTATGATGTTTTCATCATACATTTTCATTTCTATGTAGTCTATAGTACATTTAAAACGAAAAAACAAAAAGTCTTCACGGGACACACATTTGAAGGGAATCTGGGCATTTGGTCCAAGGGCCTGAGGAAAACCCTGAAAAGCCCCGCCCTCTTTCGCTGAACTGCCTGTCAATCAAGGGTATTACCATGGCGACGGGAATCAAAGCGTGTTTGTTGCGTTAAGGCTGAGAGAGAGAGAGAGAGAGAGAGGGAGAGAGAATACACACACACACACAAACCAAGATGAAAGTTTCGGAGGTCGGTTTGTTGTTGCAGCGTGTTTGATGTTTGTTCCGCTTCGGGGTTTTTTCCAGTTACACTCGGCTGTTCAGTCGGTTAACTAGCTAACTGGTTAGGACTAACTACCTAGAAGTTCACACACTTGGCTCCTTTTAGAAGTTCGGAGCGTTCAGAAGTGCGTTATTAGATCAATTAGACTTCCTAGCAGTAGTTATGATTCCTGAATGTCCGTCTCGGGGCGGCGAGGCGAGAAGCTGCGGCAGCCGGTGGCAGGAAGCCGGGCAGAGCCGCTCCGGGTTACTGCGGGACATCCAGAGCGTGATCCAGAGAGAGCCGTTCACCGAGCATTACACTCTCATCCCGGGGAAAGAGCTGGGCAGGTACACACACACTCACACACATATTTATCACATGCAAGATTACTCAATTCTTGATATTGACCACATGTGGCCAAAGATTCTCAAACTTTATTTTATATGAGATACATTGTTGTTGTTTTTAAGTTTGTTCATTAATGCCGGGTGAGTATAAACTCTTTCCCTGATTATGTACCATCCTATCTTTAAAAACTATGCCACAGGTTTGTTCTCAATCAACAGACATTTTTATTTTATTTTATCTAATTTAAAAATAAGCCACGGTTGTACATAGCACAGGTCATGTGATGTGATATCAGACAACAAGTTTGATACTCATGGTGTTGTAGTTATTATTAAATTATCTACAGCCGGTTTATCTGTTTATTAAACTTGTTACTGATTTCCAGTTGGCATTATAAAAAATAAAAAATAAAAGAAACGGGTATAAACTCTTTGATGATACTGGGTGTCCCAAAAGTCTCATACATAAGGGATATTATGTAAAATTCTACATACTTTATTTATAGACTGTCTGGACGATAGATAGATAGATAGATAGATAGATAGATAGATAGATAGATATTCATTAAGTCATTCATGGACAACATTTCATTCAATCACCTTTTGCTTTGATTACACAGCACACAATGTTGTGCCCAGTTCATGTGGTAAAATGACTCTTTGTGCTCCCAGAACCACTCTTTCACATTTTGAGTGTGATACCCTGGTCATTCAGTATATTCCAGTCATCAGCTGACTTCATTTTATTGCCATATAATGATGCTGAATCTAGACCTGACCAACTTAAGCAACTCTAGATCATAACAGACTCTTGTACACTTGGCACTATGCATGATGAATGAATCGCTTCATGCACTTCCATCCTTACCTTGACACGCGTCCATTACTCTGTACTCTGTCAATCTGAACTCTTCAGATCACATGCTTTATTTTTTTAAATTGCTCCAAAGTTCAATCTTTATTTTTCCAAGCCTTTTTTTTTTTTATTAGTCTCACTAATAAGTGGTTTTCTTAAGGACACACAGCTGTTTAGTCCCAATCCTGTGAGTTTCATCACATTGTGTGCTGATTGAAATGCTCTTGCCTTTACTATTAAACATAGCTATGTTGTTTTTACTGTTTATTTTTTATAATTATAATTTTTTACCATGCAACTTAACTGAGTATTAAAGTAAGCGTTCATGATTTTTAGTTGAAGCACTATCCTTCCAGGTTTTGACAATGTATTGAAGGATTCTTGACCGAGTTTTAGTAATTTCCCTAGTTGTTTTCTTGGCTTGATGCAGCCCAATAATTTGACCCTTCTGAAATGGTATATATAAAAATTGTTATATATTAAATGATGTATTTTTTTTTTAAGTAAAGCGTTCAAAGTGCAGTTATGTTCATAACACCAGATATTTTGATTCAAATTTATTGAGAGTGGGAGAGACGGGTTTTTACCAAGAAACGTCAATTGTTTAGTGGGAGATTTTTAAAATAAAGGTGTATTTTGCTAAAAAGTATAAATTTCTCCCCATGAATTGAGACTTTTTTTTTGGACACCCTGTAGTTATTCAGGATTTTAACAATCATGGATCATCAATCTCTGAGGTAACTTGTACGTATACACTAGACTGAAATATTGTTTCTTCAGCTCCCTCAAAACAAGGAAAAGATTTTAGCAGCCAGATCAGCCTAGGAAACGTCTCGTAGCAATGCTAACAGAATCTGCAATTAGCCAAGCGCAGATCCTGGATAAAGCTTTAAATGTTGAACAAGTGTGAGGTTGTTCACAAGTAAAGGGCAGTGTCGAAGCGTTTTCACACTCGGATGAGTACGACAAGAGCGGACAAATTGGAATCTGGATTTGCTGGTTTACTCGTCTTTTAGCTTGTTTGGTCTGTACTATATCTTAATATTCAAAATTTTGTATTGTAAAACATTCCTGTAGACTGCATAAGTACCAGTAACAGTGAGACACTTCCAAAAAGTAATTTAATCACTGGCTCACATGTTTAGTAGAAATCCTGAAAGTTATATAGATCCTTGATAGAAGTGTTTGTAGGACAAAATGGTATTTGCGCATTTATATAATGCCTGCATGCTTTTGAGTCGGTGCAGCATGCTTGCTTGGTTTGGCATTTATGTACAGATTTATTTGTTTTAGGTTTAATTCATTTTATCACCTTTTTTAAGGTTTTTAAAGCTTTAACAAAACACCTAACCTCAACTCAACCCTTTTTTTTTTTTGCAAGATGTTTGTTGCTTAAAAAAAAAAAAGAATTGGGGTTGGATTTCTGGTGGGAAAGGATCAGGGTTAGATGTTTGAGGCATCCGAACTATTTACCGTTAAGAATCAATATTTCAGAGCTGATAAATGAAACAGGTTTTCTTATCTCTGGTATTTGTTTGTAGGTGAATTTAATTTATGGAGGCAACTGAGGGTTCAGGGCTGGTGATGTCACAATGTCGTTTAAACAGTTACAACCGTCACTGCAGTATTTAACATTGGCAATAAAGATAGTCTACTTTCTCCATTTTTATCAAGGAAATAAAAAACATATCTCTATCTTAAAAAAGCGAATAGTAGTAGTTTTTGATAATGCCTTTGATGGGATACCAGTCTATTGTAGATTAATTTAACATGAATAAAAAAAAAATGACATTTGTGCTACAATGACAAAATATGATTACACAGTTGCTTGTAATCAACCACCTTGATTGGTCACCAAAAAAAATAATGACGAACCCAGACTTGTAGACAGCCATTACACTACTACTGTAAAAAAAAAAAAAAAAATCCTCTCCAAATAGCAGCCATCCAAATGTGCTTTCACAGTAAGGTCTTGGGCTTGACCCCAGAGTACTATAGTTGTGCCCAGGTATATAAAATGGTGTTCTCGAGCATGGTACGGGTCTACTCGGGCACGGCTCAAATCAAATAAGAAAGTCAACAGTACCTGGACGTGGAAGTGAGCCTTAGTTTAGAACGTGACATCATCAATGCATCTGTTTCCTCCGAAATCTCCACAAGCATGCAGCACCCGTGCAAATCATCCTCTAAACTATACGGCCATTCCAGATAAAGTACGAAGGCTCATGGGAGGGTCATTCTTGGCTTTTTTTTTCTTTTCTTTTTTTCTGAAATATCAAAAATATTACGCATAGTACTTAGATTGACTTTCTGTACTGTTCTTCTCTTTGTGTTGACTCACAGCTCACAAATCAACTATGGGCATTAACACACTGGTACTGAGCAACATTACTAATAGGGATCGGAATCACCGGGAACCACCATGGGGAGGGGAGGGCGAGCAATCGTACTTGAAGTTAAAGCAGCCTAAATTGAAGAGTGCTGGCTTTCTCTCTCTCTCTTCCTCCACTAATGTGTCCCTGCTGAGTACACTTGGTACCAGGCAAAATGGCAACCGTGTTACTTAGTTACCGTGCTTAGCAATAGAAATAACAACACAAGGTAGAGGTCATGGATTTGTTGCCATAGTGTGCTATTAGACATTGACTTACTATTATTAGTAAGTGTTAAAGATATTGTAGAAAGGGTTTGAGCTTTGTCACACACTGATGAAATTCTGTAAGGCAGCCAGCCACCCTTTTTCAGAAGAGGTAATATCCCGCCCCCATTTTTCTTCGGTAAAAGAAATGATGAAACCCTCAATTATCCTTGCATGCAGTACGCTCAAGCTGGGTCATGTGATGGAAAAAAGAAGGGCCACTGTTCAGATGGTTTGTGGCTTTGAGGCACACGAGTCAGCCTAATGCTCATCGTCTGCATCATTGCTTGCGGGCTGTCTTCTAAACCAGACGGCATTCCGAGTGCAAGACATGCAAATTTCACAGCTGAAACTTGTTCAAGAACAAGAGCATTGTCTGTGATTTTTGCACAGACTTGGGTGGGGGCAGGACAAAGAATAAAACACTTCGCATTTCCTTTCAGTCGTCCAGTTTAGCCGTTATTCAGTCTGGTGTTCGTTACTGGGGTGGCACATACGAGAGCCCAGATCTTTTCATGAACTTCAGTGTCTACTAAAGGAATTAGGATGTTTTTTGTGTGTGTGTGTGTGTGTGTGTGTATGTTTCATCATAGGACTTGAATATGTTAAAAAGCTTGCAATAGATCCTTCTCTGTACATATCCCTTTATATCAGGTTTAAAAAAAAATTTTTTTTATTAGATATGGGTTTCTAGTGTATAAATTTTCTAGTGTAAAAACTGAAAGAGGCCAGAAACAATAAACATGTCTAAATTTACATCAAGCATCCATCACTGTGGGCACGTTTAAATATTTTTGGGCTTAAAACAAAAGGCCTTAATGTTATACTGTATAGAGTGCTAAAAAGTCTGGTTTAATGATCTCCTAAGGTCCCTGGTGAGAGGGCAGGAAATGTTAGGCCGTCTGGATTTTCGCCTGACCCGTGGGATTTGACTAATTGACGTATTTACAGCCAGACTTTTAAATCATCAGTCACGTGCAAAGTTTTTCAGAAGCTCAATTGATACTTTTTTTTCCACAGTGTTCATGCTCACCGAAACAGATTTATGGTTTAAGAATTTGGGGTATTTTCATAAGTCTGGAAATTATGAGGTGTGATGACCATACGACCCAGTGTTATACTAATCAGCACTAATTGCAAGGTAGAATATCGAACCAGTCACTGCAAATAGTGACGAATACAGGTTTTCCAGGGTGCAGACGAATCACTAGCCCAAACTACTTATTTTTTTTTATAGGCGTCACGGTGGTGTAGTGGTTAGCACTGTTGCCTTGCACCTCCAGGGCCCGGGTCCGATTCCCAGCCAGGCTCGATTCCCGTCTCTGTGTGCATGGAGTTTGCATTTTTCTCCCTGTGCTTGGTGGGGGAGGGGGGTATATGGGTAATTCAGCAAGCTGATATATACTCGTATCATCCATAACAGGGGTCCAAGAAGAGGTGAATAACATTTGATTATCTTGGTACAATGACATACTGACAATAGGCAGCAAGTAAACAGCCAGATTTTGAAGTCAGTAATGTTTGCAATGGCTAGATGACTGTCAATCATCTCCAAAATGGCAGGCCTTGTGGAGTGTTCCTGCATGTTGAGGTGACATCACTTTGCTGAAGCCATGTTGAAGTGACCTTCGACAAGGCATTTCTATGTTTCTCTCGTAGCTGTACAGTAGGTTGAAAATTCCTATTTAAAGTTAGAGGTTTTGTGTACAAGTGGAATTCCACATCATATACTTGTCTGCAATTAATTTATTATATTTTTGTCAGGAAACATTTTTTTTAAATCCTAGTCACTTGGGTTTCTAAGTGACCAGTACATGGGCCTGAGATGCAGCTTTTATTTATTAATTAGACGAGCTAATGGACTTGTAATTTCCTCCCCTTGCTTTTAGTGACGTTCTGTTAAGTATTTGTACCAGTGTTTGGCTCTTTTATAGTAAAACTCACCACCATCTAAATCATGAGGTGAAATCGGAGCGGTTATGGGCTTTCTAGATTTACAAATATGGATAATTGCAGGCTGGTCGCACCGCATTCCACTGCTCAGGGAACACCCAGTCCTGTCAGGTCACTACTAAAATGCAGTGCAGTCCCTCGCCAGATTTTAGGGTTAGCTGAAAATGCCTTTGACTGGTGTGTAGAAACTAAAAACACATTACACACTTCTGGAGAATATTTGCGAGTTTCTTTGCTCGGAGATAACCACTGTTTGTAAAATGAGATGTATAATTTCGTGCGCAAACATTTGCTAAGCCGTATCTAATGTTCCAGAGGTCTTACCCTGCAGAGCACACAGCTTTAAATGGCAGCCTTTCATTTGACTGCATTGCCACTGGTTTGAAACTGAGGTTTTGGGTCTAAGAGAAGTGAAGAGGGCACCAAAGTGAAGAGGGCACCATGCAGACAGCGGCTCCTACATGAACCTGGTTAAAGAGAGTCGACGTTTCTGCTTCTTTGTCCATTTATTTTTTTTACAATTGCAATTGTTTCTGTTTTTTAATTAGTTTCAGTGGTTGTACGCAGGCATTGGCTTTCAAAGGATATTGACCCCTATAAAATTCTCACCATGAAGGATTTCATTGTGACTTGGGCATAGTGCTGATTGCTTACATAATGGACCACATACTGTAACAGTTTCATTAGTTTTTATTTGGTAATGCTTTTTTTTTTTTTTTAATGCTGGGCTAATTGTTAATGCAAGCTGATTAGACTATAAGAAAAGGAAAATGTACTGTCAGCTGATAAACATCACAAAACACAACCCTACCCTGAAGCTAAACAGAAATCTCTACATTATTCCGCTCATTACATTGGCTAATTCAACACTGAGTACT
Source organism: Clarias laeviceps (assembly GCA_030014305.1). Taxonomy (NCBI): domain Eukaryota; kingdom Metazoa; phylum Chordata; class Actinopteri; order Siluriformes; family Clariidae; genus Clarias; species Clarias laeviceps. The sequence goes on from JAQMYJ010000033.1 coordinate 28,018,339, forward strand.
TATTTGAAGTGACTTTTTTTGTACGTGCTTGCAGTGCCAGCGTTGTTGCTGAATATCCTACATCTAGTAATACCACAAGTAAGCACTGATAAAGTACTACTGTTACCTTATGTTTTAGTTATCACAGATAACATGCTAGTCTTTAGTGATGTTTTAGTATTCGGCAGAACCAAAACAAAATCAACCTCCCTCTGATGGCATAATTAAAAAATGACAAAAAAAGAAACGCATTAGAAACGCATCATTGTTTCTAGATCAATTTTTTGTATGCACACGAAAGTGATTGCATTTGTAGCTCATCTAATGAGGAAAGTTTAAGGCGTTTTCACATTAAGGCTGGTTTCTAAGAAAATTTCACTTCAATGTTGATCCGTGCCCGAGTCCGCTTGAAGAGGTACGTTACAGTATTACGGCGTTTACTAGAGCAATCGTTCCTGAGCACAGTACAAATCAATCGTACCTAATATAAAAATACCCTCAGTCTTTTTGTATAAAGGTTTTATTGGAACTGCAAAGTACTCTACTGCAGAAATGCGTTCCCTAGTGAAAGTGTGCTAAATATTCCTCGTGTTTTCACAAAGCGTTCCAGAGGTCATCCGAGCCTTCGGTGGCTGTTCATAAAACACAGTCTGTCATCTTTAATTAAGGTCAGACACCTCATAGGTATTTGGGAGGGCTTTGTTTACAGCCTAGTCTGGCTATCAACTTAAGTAGCATGTCATCAGCTGGAAATGTCTCACCCTCCCTCGTAAATCCTAGGGCCGCTGCGTGCGGTTCCGTCTCTGGATGGGGTTTAAGGCCCTGTCGGATGTGTGCAGTGTGTGTTCCCTTTCACTCACACCACAGGCCCCCCTCTTCCTTTCCCATCTCGTATTCTTACAGAAAGGATCTGTCTCGGGCCTGACAGCTGAGACGGGATACCATGACATCATTGCTCCACTTCTCACTTTGTTCGGGTCTCAGGCTCCGATGGCAACATCTGCGGAGCACCATGGCAATGGCGAGAGGGAAGCGAAGGGGAGGGTGGCCATGTGAAAGCTAAGTTTGTTATTGGGGCCCGATGGCAAGGAGGATTCCTGTGCTTTCCTCTTCACTAAGTGTCAGAAAGAAGCAGAGATGCCTACTTTTTCTTACCAATAATAACATACAATACATATTGTACACATCATTAACACACTTTCACTGTTAGGACTTTGTGTACAAATTCGTGTCCTTTCAGCATCTTTCATGCACTGAAATGAGAGAGATGCTGAAAGGACACAACCACATCTGAAAACTTTTGCTCCTTCATGCAGATGAGGTAATGCACTTTCCCAAAGTATTCAGAAAATGTCTGCCTGAGCTCTTGGAGACTGTGTGAATAGGCACCTCTTTCTCTTGTTGAGGTCACATGTCAGAGTTCATTAATTCCTCTTGTCATAGTCATAGAGTAAACAGGCCTCCAGTTTTAGTCCAGTAGTTTTCTCGCTCTCACAAAAAGAGATATTAGTCATACTTTTTTTTTCTCGGTGACTTTGTTCTTAAGATAAGTTTATTTTATTTTTTTTTTTAATACCCTTGTCAAGGTGGCTGTAGTTATTGTATTACCTAAGCTGCCTCTAGCTGCCTACTGTAGGTGACTAATGCACCATGAAAAGCAGCACTTTCGCTGATAGGCTTGGGGGTAGTTTAGAAAAGCAAACTCACTTCTGTTTACCCAAGAACACTCGGCTATGATGGAATTTTTCCTTAATTTTTATTATCTGCTACATGCTTTGTGAACACAAACACACAGACACATTTTAAGAGCCTTCAGTGTTAAACGCTCAGACAATTTTTTATCAGAATTGTGATTTAAGAGGTTTATTTTAAACAAATTCTGATTTTAAAAGAGCTACTTGTATTTATTCAATATATATCTATATATCTCACTCACTCATCGTCTATACCACTTCATCCTGTATACAGGGTCGCAGGGGGGACTGGAGCCTGTCCCAGAAAACTCAGGGTACGAGGACAGGGTGCCAATCCTTCGCAGGGCACACAAACACACACACACACACTCATTTACACACTACGGGCAATTTGGGAACGCCAGTTAGCCTAATCTGCATGTCTGTGGACTGTGGGAGGAAACCCGAGTACCCGAAACCCACCAAGCACAGGGAGAACATGCAAACTCCATGCACACAGAGGCAGGAATCAGACCTGGACCCTGGAGGTGCAAGACGACAGAGCTAAATACTAAGCCACCATGCCTCCTCTATGTATATACAGTATTATATATAATATAATGTGCTTTTTTTTGTTGTTGTTCTTTGCCTACAACAACTTGGGGTTTCCAGATATTCCAAGTGGTTTAATTAGTCAATTAGCTCCTAATAATAATGATGATGATGATGATAAAATGAATAACAACAACCTATGATGAGTTATGTGCTCCCTGGCATCACTAGAAATACCTTTTTTTTTTTTCTTTTTTTTTTTTCACTTCCTCAGCTGAAACAACAGATGGCGAGCAGTGGCCAGATTGTTCGCTAGTCCAGATGGTCTCAGGCCAATTGCATCAGTAATCTGCATGACTACATGAAGATCTTTTGCAAACCAGTAAATTAATGACAATCTTGTTAGAGTTGCGTTTGCCGGCTGAAATCTTCACCGATGACCTATGCGGTTAATCACAGACCCGTTGAACAGACACGCAGTGTTTTGCATTGTCAACAGGTAGCGCGCACAGTTAAGGATTTTCTCTAGTAAGTGCGAATGAGATGTACTTCAACTGGATAGTGTCAGAATGTCACCGCCCTGACGTCACGTCTCTGACATTTCCCTGCCGAAGGCTCTTCGCCAAGCTCCAGTCTTACCGAGTCCATCTGTCAGCATCCTTTAAGCTTCCTTTTAGCCCTACTGTCATCTATTGATCCCTCTTACTTAAGAGTAGGTGTCGGTGTTCTTATGTTAATTTGAAGCCTTCTGTCCATTTTGCTGTTAGTTGATGGAAGTCTGTTAATAGAGATTACAAGCTTCTTCAACAAGTTGGACATCCAACTGTATGAAGCATAAATAACATTCCCTTATGTAGATTTCTATATTAAGATGAAAGTCTCTTTTGATCTTTATATGAATTAGCAGGTGATGTGTTTTACTGTGATGTTCTGTAGGAGGACGTAATTAAGCTTCAGGTCTGTAAAGAAATCCAGTTCTTTATTAGATACATGACAGCCAAAGCATTTCACATCCAGTGTCTTGTACAAAACCATGTTTTCAATTTCAATTTTATTTATATAGCGCTTTTAACAATGGTCATTGTCTCAAAGCAGCTTCACAAATTGAAAAGAAAATTTTAAAAAGAGAATTTGTGTATGTGTGAGAAAAATGACAATAATGAGATGAATGAATGAAATGTCTCTGATGAGCAAGCCAAGGGTGACGGCGACAGTGGCAAGGAAAAACTCCCTGAGATGGCAATAGGAAGAAACCTTGAGAGGAACCAGACTCAACAGGAAACCCATCCTCATTTGGGTGATAACGGATAGAACTTATATAACATCATGTGTGTTATGCAGCTGAAAGTTCAATACAACAGAAGTTCTTTAAATTAACATGAAGTCCAGTTCAGCACAGTCCATTAAGAGTTCGTGAAGGTAATGATCTGCTTTATTGTGCAGCTCCAGTGTTTAATGTTGTGGTAAATGAGCTCACCAAAAGAATCATATAAGAAAAATGATTGCATGGTCAATCAAGTGATTTTTTTTATTTTTTTATTTTTTTTGTTGCGGATGGTTTGGATTAAAGTGACTAGGATTGCAGACTTGTATAGACTCTGGCCCTTCTGTCCACCCTACAGCTGCACACATGCAAATCATCTCTTTCAGGGTGTTGTCTATGTGAGGCCACTGGCTTTGAAAATGTGCTGACACTCCTCCAGAAAAATGCTGCGAACCCTTTTTAAGACACTGTAAGCACGAATTCGCAGACTGTCTATGCAGCCGTTTTAAGTCTCAATTCTTGCTGGAAAAACACAATGCGTATTTTAAATTCCTCACAATATTACTACTTGTCTAGCCAGACTAGAGGTGGACTAATCATACATTTGTTAGCTAGTCTGACATGCAAGCGAAACCACTGGTGGTAAGTTTTAACTTAACACAATGTTTTTTCTATCCGCAACAAAAATACACAAAGTCATTGGCCAGTGATGAATTGTAAGGAAACTGGATAATCGTGTTACGGTTTCACACCTCATTTTACTTTGCTCTGTATTAATACATACGTGCATGTGCCATGTTCAGAGGAAATTGAAAACTAATGGTCATTAGGAATAAAGAATAATCCTCCTAGTGAGGAGTGTATTCGTGGCTGTCCTGTGACTGGCCGCCGGGTGAGAATGTGTTGGAAAATTAGGGGAATATCATTATTTTTTTTCTGGTTGTTATGAATAAAAAAAGAGTTATGAATAAAAGTCTGGACCCAGAGCTGCTTGTCCTGGTCATGCGATTCTTAAATTCTTGCAAACATCATTCTCCTCTAATTGCCTAAAAAGTTAATTTTGTATCCATTTCACATCATCATGAAGCCTAGGCTAAGGGTGGAAAAGGCGTTTGAAAGACGTCAATTCAAAGCCCGATTTGTCTTCATGGTTGAGCAGGGAGATCTGTGCAGCAGTGGTCATGCCTGATTAGCTGCAAACCTCTGGAATGACTGGTTTTATGTAAGGGATTAGGGACGCCCCTTCATTACATTCAGATTTGGCATTCCTGTTTTTAAGAAGCTGAAGTTTAGCAGCAGGGGTGAGATTAGCACACTACTATAAGAGAGAAGGCACGCTGTAACCAAGCAGTCAAGGTCAATAAAATCCTGTTAGATTTCCAAATGAACGGAAGAGGCGATATTGATTCTGAGCCGGTCGGCCTCAGTCAGCGTGATTAGCACAGGTTGTGTATTAGGATGGGATAAAGGCAAACTTACAGATGTAAAATCTCTCAGGTATTGCCATGGTTGTCAACTAGTGAAGCATAGCCAGGGGTTCTGCGAGCAGTTTGCATCACGGCCTGTAATTAAGTGTGAAATCAACTTTTATAATTAATTATTATAGCTATTAGCCTCTGTGAACGGTCACCTAAATTGAATGGGTTTAACACTCAAAACAAGTACGCTTAATAATGTCAACATGACTCCAATGATGTTAAGTAATTGAATGTGTATTCCTTGAGTTAAATGATTAAAAATGGATAGATTGATTAATTGACTGATTTTTTTATTTTTTTTTTGGTTTGTTTGTTTGTTTGTTTTTTAACTTTTCCCAAAAATGAGCCTGAACAATGCAATAACATCTGGTGTATTACAGCTTGCAAAACAAAGATTTGAATGCACACACACTGACCTTATAATGAACTAATAACATTTATTTATAGTATAATTAGTATAATTAGGTTAAAGAGGTGCATGGAAAAACTATATCACAGATATGTCAAGAACGCTCTCCAGGAAAGCACAGTGATGTAATTTATCCCCTTTATCAGATATTTATTCCCTTTTTATTCCACCTTCCGTGATTTCAAAGTGGTACAGGCAGTGGCAGATGTTTGTAGTAAATCTGTAAGTAAGGCAGACAGAATGGGGCTGAAAAATGGGGGGTGTTTCCTGTGGGCCCTGAAGCCCGCTCCCAAGTCCATGATTCTCACATGAGGAATCAACAGCCTGTCAACAGCCATTTCTGTCTGGGAGAAGGAGAGACCTGGGGTGGACGACTACCAGAAAAGCAGATGTAGCGCCATGGTGTTGTACAATAGAGTGCATATTAGCGATTTATGTAGACGAGTACTTGAACTGGTAACATTATTTGGTATAAAAAAAAATTTAATCTGTATTTGACCAATTTAATAGACACATTGTTTCCTGTTTTAAATGTTCACTGTGGCTTTGTACCTCCAAGGATGCGGGTTCTATTCCCGGTTCAGGTCAGTATGTGTGGAGTCTTGCAATCCTGAGTGAGTTTCCTCCGGGTACTCCGGTTTCCTCCCACAGTCTAAAGACATGTAGAGTGGGCTAATTGGTGTTCGGAAAATGTCTTTAGTGTGTGAGTGACTGCACGAGTGTGTGTGTCCTGTGATGGGTTGGCACCCTATCAAGGGTGTACCCTGGCCCGTGCTCAGAGTCTCCTGGAATAGGCTTCAGGTTTCCCGTTACCCGGTACAGGATAAGCGGTATAGAAAATGAATGAAAGAATTCCCAGTAATTAGCTTGCATGTCTGGGACAACCTGGAGTCCGACGTTTTGTGTGTCTGTGTTCTTAATATGTGCTGTGTCCTAGTCTATAATAGGGGCAGGGGTAGCTCAGTGGCTAAGGTGATTGAATGCTGACCAGGAGGTCCCATGTTCGAGGGTCCCTCGAGCAAGGTCCTTCAAGCCAAGTGCTCAGATACAATCGGGCATCGAGCTGGCAACCCGAGCCCACGAGTAACTGCCTCAGAAACAACAGACATACACTACCGCTCAAAAGTTTGGGATTATAGTGGAACCTCGGATTACGAGTAATGCGGTTTACGAGTGTTCCGCAAGACGAGCAAAGATTTTTAATAAATGTTGACTTGAAAAACGAGCATTGTCTTGGTTTACAAGCACCAAGTATCATGTATCATGCATGCGCTTCTTGTTTTGACGCCGAGCGTCACGTCATCACAACTGGGGCAACGGTTTTTTTTTCTCTTGCGCTGCGGAATTGTAGGTAATCGTCTCCCCTGCTGGGTGAATATATATATACACACACACACACACACACACACACACACACACACACACACACACACACACACACTCTGCCTTACACAGAAACTCTGCAAGCACTAAGACCCA
>JAQMYJ010000033.1:28025272-28046825 GCA_030014305.1 Clarias laeviceps
ATTTTTATGTATTTATTTTTTTGGGCTGTAGAATGAATAATTTGAGTTTCCATTATTTCCTATGGGAAAATTAAATTCGGTTTACGAGTGTTTTGGAATATGAGCCCACTTCCGGAACGAATTATGCTCGTAATCCGAGGTTCCACTGTACTTGCAAATATATATATATATTTTTTTGTATAGTGATTCTACAACAATACTGGGGAATTCAAAAATATGAAATAATGCATATGGAATTGGGTAATTATGTAATATCAACAACAGTGAGTTGTTATTTTAGGACATGGAGGTCAGCCTTTCTGGAGCAGTTCTTGCAAGAACAGTATTGTCAAGTGCATTTGCAAAACTCATCAAGCACCATGATGAACCTGGTTCTCATGAAGACCTTCCCAAGAAGGCAAGACCAAAACATACCTCTGCTGCAGAGGAGAAGTTCATATTGAGTCACCAGCCTCAGAAATCACCAATTAACAACCAGCACCTCACATTAGAGCCGTTATGAAGGATTTACTGATCATGAGTAGCAGATACATCTCAGCCTTAACTGTTTAAAGGAGATTATTGCATATTTTGGATGCCTTCAATATAGAAAGAATAAATAAAAACCAGGAACAAAAAATGGAGTTAGAAAGTCATCTCAAACTTTTGAGCAGTAGTGGATATCTGTCGCCCGATGTGTTGGGGCGGCACGTAGACAGAACCACGCATACATAGTCTATAATATAACACCATTATAGAACCTACCTGGTCAGTTACATGTCGAACACTTGGCGGTACATAAAAAAATTCTTCTTTATTTGCTACTTTCATTACAAGCAGTCTGCAAGAATCTATATGCACAAATATTAACAATATGAAGGGAATTACGAGTGCCCAAGATCCATCTGAAAGTGTCTCCAAACTTCACTGGAAGAGACTCCTTACTGCACTTCTACATCATTCAGAAATTCATGAATACATACACTAGATATAATATTTGTAGCTGTAATTAATGAACTAATGTAATTGTAGAATGAATAATGAACTGGCGTAAAAGATTAGAGAAAGAAAGAGAAAGAAAGAAATAGAAACTTGGACCAGAACAATGGGTTGCCTGTTTTACATTTAACAGCTGGATACAAGATCTGTTGTTGCTGTAGCGTGATTTCAAATGCATGCAGATGACCGAATTGGCACATTCCGCTATTTCATAGAGACAAGACTGAACCACGACGTTCACACAGTATCCAACTGTGAGCAGGAAATGCAGACACACACCCTGCAGATCATTCCACGGCTATGATATCCCATTCAAGCGCCTTCCTTTGACTGCATGTTTGAAAGCTGAAGTTGTTGAAAGATGAACGGCTATCATATCACTGATCCACTCGTCTTTAAGGAAGAGCATTAATCATGCCTGGAAAGTGCAGAACAAATGGGGTGGTTTGTTCATGGTCACAAATGCATAGTATCATCCAGCCGTAGTGCATTTGAGTGTGGCTTACTGCATTGTAAATCACTCCTGGTTAAATAAGGATATATCTGGTGGCAGCTTTCTTTCAAGGTCACCTACTAGTTCAAAGGAAATCTAGATTTGTTTTTTTGTTTTTTAACAAAACACCAAGCCCATCACAAGGTTAAACCAACAACATTGAAGTGTGGAAAGGTCAGTTTCTCACACGGAGATGTTTTAAATTGACTATATCATGAATAGCTCATTGTGTAGTATAATTTTTTTTTACTTTTTCTATCTGTCCGTGAAACTGGCTTAATTGTGAATAGAATAACTACGGTGAAACAAATGATCAGTTACGATGCTAAAGGGATAATAAATCTCAGCAGGAGGCGTCATCTCAATATATAAAAGGTTCCCCCAGGCAGTTCAACCACTGTCTGTGTGAGAGACTCTCACCTTTAAAACACTAAAACTATCCAAAAGTAGGTCACCCATGACAAAGTGGGCACTTGATTGTACCGGGGAAAAGGAGGACTTGGGCCGCTAATGATTTCATTCCTTAAAAATGCAAGTAGGACAAAGGCTTGTTCAGCCTTGAGGATAACAAGTGTGCCATCCTTATACAATCGGTCACCCCCACCTTTTACACTTTTAACCACCCTCGGGCTCTTCTTTGTAGGTCTTCAAATAATACTCTGAATAAAGAGACTGTGTGTAGCCTACAATAGCTAAAGTAATGGAAAGGGAGGCGTGCCGTACCACCAGATCTTAGTGTTTGCTTTAACGCTTCAGCCTGAGGAATAATGTGTGGTATTTTTAATAATCCATTACATTCTTCGCTGCCCCATTTTCCCTTTTCAGAATCTGTCTGTGTTTGTATATACGTAGAATATGCACCAAGTGGTCTGTGTGGGTTTCACTTCACTAACCAAAATCCACTTTATCTCTCTCTCTGAAACCTCTTCACTCTCAGGGGGAAGTTTGCAGTGGTGAAGAAGTGTTTTGAGAAGAGCACCGGTCGAGAGTATGCTGCCAAGTTCATGAGAAAGAGGAGGAAAGGCCAGGACTGCAGAGCGGAGATCATTCATGAGATTGCAGTGCTCGAGCTGGCATCATCTTGTCATCGAGTGGTCGACCTGCACGCGGTCTACGAGATGTCCAGTGAGATGGTGCTCGTTCTAGAGTTGTGAGTATATACATGTGGAGATAGCTTCGTTCAGCAGTACTTGTTCAAAATGGCACATCCTCATGATGCACCATATAAAGTACCACTTTAAGTTCCCCTTGTGCCACACATCTAGGGGTGTGGCTCTGCAGGGCCTCGGGGGGGTGCTGTGGTCTCTGGTGCTGGGGCGGCAGAACCTTTGTCCTGCGGAGTGGGGCCTCCACGGCTCAGACTTGTTTGTCTGGTGTTTCTGGCGTGGGGAGTTTGGGGGACGGGTCCGAGGCCTTGGGCTCTATGCCTGCCAGGCCCTGTGCGCAGTGGACTATCACCAATTTGCTGGTGTATAATAGTGATGGGTCGTTCATGAACGATTCATTCTTTTTGAACAAATCTTTAACAGGACTCAGAATAACGAGTATCTCGGAGAGTGATTCGTTCATTTTCTACTGGGCGCGCATGCGCAAATCATCGCAAAACCCCCGTAGGTTATGTACAGGAAACATAATTGAACGATTCACCTTAAGTCTTCCAAGTCCCGAGTCGTTCGTTCTTTTGTCACGTGACTCCCATAGACTCTATGAAGTGCAATAGATTTAAAAGTACGAACGATTTGGATTTAAAGATATGATGGTGAGCTGCTCGTTCTGTTTATAATATGTCATTAGCTGCATTGTAATATTTTTATTACTGGAACTATAGCCAAAATTTGCGTATATAGACATGTTGGGGGTCTGTTTATTGAAAATTTAACATTTTATTTTATTTCTGGTCAAAAGAACGAAATGAACTAAATGACTCAAAAAAAGATTTGCTCATTTTAATGAATGAGATAAAAAAAAAAAAAAAAAAGTCATTAAAATAATTCAAACTTCCCATCACTAGTGTATAATCGGTGATCAGTATCGTTCAGTTCACCTGCCACTGGTATTAATGTATATCATGATTTTCAAATTATCAAATTTTACAAAGATTCTACAAAGACAAAATTAAATCCAAGTATTTCACAAAGTTCATCAAGAAATTTTTTTATAATTTTCGCTTAATATTTGCAAAAAAAGTGTTCTTTTTTAATTATTATTATTATTATTATTACTACAATGAACCACTAATAAAATTATAGTTCTGGTACTTAAAGTGTAACGTTAATAAATCATAGTATCGCTATCATATTGTCATATTGCTCAGTTCTAGTACTATGTCATTGAACTCTTCAGAACAGGATACATATCAATTAGGAAGTATATGATCAACATGTGATTAAAACCAAAATTTGTCATTAACAAATAGTAATTAAGAAATATTTACCACGTAAAGTAGCATGGTTAGCTTTTTACTTCAGTGACCGGCTGCATGAGAACCATCAGACCGCACAGTGTGTGAAAATGATTAAGATGAAGGAGGCTGCATGTGTTTGCCCTACAGCTTCCTCGATGCTGGGTGACCTGTTTCCCAGTTCCCAAAGTAATTGCAGTGGCCCTCTGTATATACACACACACACACACACACACACACACAGACAGACAGAAAGAGCCGTAAGGGAAATGAAGCATGCAGGTTAGTAGGTGAACTTTGCTGCAGATATTCAGGATAATAATATTCTTTATTTCATTTGAACACTCATGCAAGCTGTATGAATGCATTGTCTTTGCTATCTAGATTGTTGTACTTTAAAAGAGGCAAAAAATAATAAAATGTAAAATGGCAAATCGTCCTGTAGTTTACATTGTTCACTAGGAAGAAAAGGTGCTGTTTATTTAGGCTTTCAGCTCGCAGCCCATTTAGACTGCATGAAAAATAATTGGAACTGGTTTCAGAGCTTTCATTCTGTAATGGAAATAACATAGCAGGAAAGCTAGAGCTTTTATCTGAAATAGGATAGTCGATCTAGCCGAAATGAAACAATAAAACAGAAAAATAGGCCAATAATTTTACCCACAGAGAACAGTTCGAAGAGTCAAGCGGTGGTGTGCCACAGGCCCGTCTTGCCGCAGAACAAAAAAAACAGCTTATTGTTTCAGATATTCCGAATATAAATAACTCCAGAACCATTCCGAGCACCGTTTATTTGCCTTTTCATCTTCATTTTGTGTCTCTAGATCTAAGAGACCATGGATCCATGTTTTGTCGCATGATTGCTGGGCTTGAACCCTGCAATCACAAACCAGCCTTAGAGCAGTACCCGTCCAAATTAAAAAATAAAATAAAAAGTCACCACATGGATTTAACTAAGCAAAAAGTTAAGAGCCTTTTACTGCATAATTACTGCAGTAATTAATAAGTTTCAGCTGCAACAGGTTATTTAACCCTAACTAATGCAATGCAGTGCAGTAGCTTCTCATTTTTTAAGAACCATGTCAGAAGATATATGCTGTAGTTGATGTGTATATATAGATATAAGATGTTGCTCTTGTTCAGAAGGTCAAATTATTGTCTTGCATCAAAAATTAAGGAGATTGCTGAAACTGCTAAAATTGTGTTAAGAACTGTAAAAAGCATTATTAAAACCTGGAAAGATAGTGGTGAACCATCATCCTCGAGGAAGAAATGTGGTCGGCAAAACATCCTGAATGAGTGTGATGCGAGAACACTTTAAAAACAACAACTGTGTTTCGTTGTGAAAGTAAGAGCATTTCTGCACACACGATGTGAGAACACAAGGGATTGGGACTAAACAGCTGTGCAGCCTTAAGAAAGCCATGCATCAGTGAGGCTAATCAGGGGAAAAGGCCAGTATAAATAATGGACTGTGGAGCATTGGATAAAGGTCATGAGTCCAATTCTACCCTGTTCCAGAGTGATGGCCGCATCAGGGTAAGAAGAGAGGTGGATGAAGTCTTCCATACAAACCTGTGCGGCAGTGTAAAGTGCTGGAGTTGTTGTTGGTCAGGTCTAGGGTCAGCAACGTTATATGATCAAAAGAATGAGGTCTGCTGATGACCTGAATATACTGAATGACCAGTTTTTCAATCAATTGATTGTTTTTCTTCCCTGATGGCACGGACATATTCCAAGAAGACGATGCCAGGATTCATCGGGCTCAACTTGTGGAGTGGCTCAAGGAGCATGAGACATAATTTTTACACAAGGATTGGCCACCATAGAGTCCAGACTTTTTAACCCAATTGAGAATAAAATTACTGAAATAAATAATGTGACATTGCATAAGCTTATCAAAACATTGGCAAGACTTTAAACAAAAAGTGAAAAAAAAAAAATCACTAATATTTTGTTGGATATCACTATTTAGCATTGTGTATTTATTTAGTGATTGATTGATTTATTGCATAGGTTCCTCTTGCTGTTGCAACTGGGGCAGCTCTTCCCCTCATGACTCCATAAGACCTCTAGGGGGCGTGCTGTGGACTCTGGTCCTGGGATCTGGCAGCAGATCTTTTGGGCACTGGGGCCTGTGGGGTGGGGATCGGTTTTATTTTCCAGCACATCTTATGGCTGCTCGATCCTATTTATTTCTACTTATTTTTTTAATCATAGACAAATACATATGTATTAAAGGTTGTTCTGCATCTGTTCAGACTCGTCTACAAGCCTAATTCCTAAAGCAGCATGACTTCTCTTTTGGCATCTCTATCAGCACAAGGTCAGTCTCGCTTCCTTTCTGTCACCAATGAACAGCATGCAGTCATTTCCCTTTTAGTTCAAGTCCATCATCTGGCCACCCTCACACCCATGGCCCAACAGCAACTGGTGATGAGTGATGCTCGCTGAATTGGTGTTTGGGGTTTCCATTTAATCAGCCATATCATTTATCAACTTTGGAATAATTCCAGGTATAAACATTGAGGGAGAAATGTGTGTTTGGGAGAATGTTTTAGCCTGTGTTAGTGTGCAAATGGAACCGAACCGTAATAAGATTAAAGTGAACGTTTCCTCTCCGCCACTCGTGTTTAGCCATTACTTGGCACCTTTTACAACTCTGAAACCTTAAGAGCATATAACATCCAGATTCATGTATTTGGATATGTAATGTACTGTGTAGTTGCATGTACAGTATGTGTAAACACCAGCTAGTGCTGAAGCACCGCCAAGTCAGGCTGGGTAAAAAGTAATTTAGTACATCATAAATAAAAGGCTGAAAAAAATCAACACATGTTTTGCAAAGGTTTTTTTTTTTTTTTTTTGGAGGGGGGGGGCAGGAAATGGGCCGTGATGTATTGCACTTTTGTGAAAATCCATCTTGGTAAATGAGAGCAAACTGAATAAAACGTTAGTTGTTCGACCCATTTCATTCAACTCGTTCACCCTACCATTCAATCTATTTTGGGGCACTGGGGTGATTTCAGAAGGGGAGGGGGGTTTTGGCTTGGGTTGGGGTCAGTCCACAATGATAAAAGCCTATTCATGGTTAATGGTGGTGTTTTTGAGGGGGACTTCATCAGCCTCAGCACAGGAACGTGCCCTCATTCCACTGTGGGCTCCAGCTGAGAGTTCATAATGTCAGTGTGTTGTGCAGCGGCACGTGAGGGCCTAGACCGTGGTCGGGTCTTGCTCTATATATTACAGCTCCCATGGTTAACAGCTTCATCGTGTGTGCAAAAGTCTTTGTGAGCTGCATTTATATAGCACATTTTATTTGTGTGTATATAATGACCTTATAGAAAGCAGAGAATGGCGTTAAATAGAATAACAATTTTATATTTCGGACAAAAGCCTGACATACATGAGGTGAAAACAATGTAGAAACTGGCCTGATGAAGCAGAAACAAAAGCAATAAAAGAATGCAATTTGCATCTTTCAGCAACTGTTGCTTCTGTATTTCCATTAATACTCGAGCATACAGTTAATGTAATCTAAAACCTCTCACTCAGCATGGTGACGGAGAAACAGTATTAAACATGTATCCGCTGTGTCTGTACATCTTCTTTCAGCTGTTTCTTCCCCCAGAGTGAGAAAGCAGAGCAGCTGCAGCATCCCACAGGTGATACGCGAGCCTGAAGGCCTTGCCTAGAGGAATGCAGTGGGCGTATAGTGAAGGAGTTTCACCGATGGGGAATACCCAAACATGAGTCACGCCCAGAAACTGTAGGGTTTGGCAGCTGCACTTGTCTTGCTTCTGCTCAGATGACCTGACTGTGTGAGATGTCATGTTCTGTAGTGTGTATACTGGTTGCTATGAGACATAGTTGAAATGACACAGTGGGCTATTATCCTTATTTATACAACAGTTACTTCTGATTGGATGAAAGACATTCCAAGAGTGGTGATAAGACAGTAATAGCACTAAGACGTTCGTCTATCTATCTATCTATCTATCTATCTATCTATCTATCTATCTATCTATCTATCAGTGTGTGTGCGCGTATATACATCTCACTGGTTAAGGCATTGAACTATGGATGGTTCGTAAGGTCCCAGGTTCAAATCCCACAACCACCAATTTGTCCCTGTTGGGCCCTTGAGCAAGGCCCTTAACCCTCAACTGCTCAGATGTATAATGAGATAAATATAAGTCGCTCTGGAGGGCGTCAGCCAAATGCCTAAATGTAAATTTTATTGATTTTTTTTCCTCAGTGTTTCAGGTGATCTAACAGTCATTAATGACTCTAAACTGTCACTTGGTATCATGTCTGAAAGTAGGTCAGTACAGTCAGCAGTACTGAAAAGAGGGGGAGAGCAGCTGCCTGCCAAAAAACCTACTTTCAAAATCAGTTGTGGAAGCACTTTTAGCGAGAAAGCACATTTGAAAACGTTATGTCATTTTAAACAACACTTTTAAATCGCATCTGAACCGGAAGATGGCTAACAGGAATTATAAAGCTAACTAACTTCTAACTGAAGGCTGAAGGGCTCAAGGATCAAGTGCACTACTTGGTCCGTGGAACCATTTCCATTTTTACATCATTTGGGATTTAAACCCAGAACCCAGAAGTTAAATTCCAAGTATAACGTAATATATAATGTATCTTATTTCAAAGCAGAAATATAAAGAGAAACTTACAGAACTGTGCATCACCTTTTTTTAGTTCATTTTCCTCAACTTTTGGCCACATACAGTAGTATCGGTAAAAATTTAAAGCTACTTTAATTACAGTGTTACCTGTTAATTACACTAATGGTCAGTCGCTCTGTTAGTCAGTTATTTATTTCCACTAATCATGGAAGGATATGTGTTGGCGGGGCAAAATAACTGGTTAAATAAACAAATTGTAATCTGTTGATTATACATGATGTATTACTGCATACATGCAACCTTCACTAAGCCCGTTTTTTTTTTTTTTCTCTCTTTCATTTTGAGGATATTTAAAGCTTGCCATTCTTAATACACATAAATGATTTATTGATGGACTTGAGTATGACCAGTTCCTTGTAATCTTCTCTGCATTTTCCAGCTGGGTTACAGATTGTTAAACTTTGCTGCTATTTTTGTGGCCAGCATCAAGGAATCCTTTGATGTGGGCCTAATTGCAATTAATTACTCAGACAGGCTTAACATGCTGCTCTTATTTGACAGTAAGCAGCAGGATCTAGAAATAGATCTTCTACTACAGCTCTCTGCTCTTTGTAATCTTTTAGACACTTATTATACAGGAACAGCTTTCATATTTAAAACAGCAACGAAAAGGGGCTTTGTGTGCGTGTGTGTATGTGTGTGTGTTCAGATTAGTGAAAGCTATCTCCATGCTGTTTGAGTGCTGCGGTGCCCAGACAAGCCCTTACCCAGCCAAAAACGTGACCTACTTATGATTTGGCCAGATTTTCCCTTCCCTTTTTAGTCTGGTGTTTAGATCCTAACAGCCTGGCTTGGCATTTCTGGGGTGTAATTACCACAACCTCACAGTGGAGCTTTTGCATTTTTAAAATCTTCAGAAGAACCAGAAGGACCAGCCAGCTCTGAAATCTATCACAATCTCCAGCTGGTCAAGTGCTAATTGCTTTTCCCTGCAAGCCTGTTTTATTAGCATTAGGGAGGTGCTGTTCCTGCTGTTTGCTAAACACTAAGTAGCTCATTTGGACGTTAAAGCAACACTGACTAATGTCGAA
The DNA here is from genome assembly GCA_030014305.1 of Clarias laeviceps. Taxonomy (NCBI): domain Eukaryota; kingdom Metazoa; phylum Chordata; class Actinopteri; order Siluriformes; family Clariidae; genus Clarias; species Clarias laeviceps. The sequence goes on from JAQMYJ010000033.1 coordinate 28,034,873, forward strand.
AGTCTGATTTCTATCATATCACAAGATGTTTGGGATTGTGTCATTTTAAGCACATTAGTAAGCTGAGCCTCATCTGTTGGTATTGCGATAAATACCTGTATAGTCAAATAGTGTTATATGTAGCATGCTATATATATTTATGCATCTTTAAGTTGTATAAAAATCTCCTTTTCTGTCCTACGAGGGAAAGCCATTTTAATTAAGCTGATTAAGCTAATTATGAGTAGTCAGGAGGGATGGGGATCACCAGGGAACACACGATACAATAATATCACGATGCAGGTGGCGATTCAATATTCATTCATTTTTTCAGATGTTATATTTTTTTTCCATTTTTTCATGTTATAATTCTAAACAAACCCGGCTAATATTTACCTACCACACAGGACGCTGAGCCGTCTGCTTACTGTTGAACAGTTTAGACTGCCACCTGTAGGGTTTTACCACATCAAATGCAAACATATATAAATTCAATTTAAAAAAAACTATTTGTGTGGCGATAGTATAACTAAAAAAATCATGATGCTAACTGAACCATATTTAGTAGTCAGTAACCTCTGTATTAATAAGGTAGCAAAGTGAATTTCCAAATGTAAACCAATCAATCATTTATTTATATAGCACTTTACAGCATCCTAAGTTGAACCAAAGTGCTTCCATCACTAAAAATGACAATAAAATAGCAATAAAAATAGAAAAAAAAATACAGGAACAAAATAAATAAAACATGTAGTTATATATAAATAAATAAACCAATCTTGTGCTGACCAAGAAAACCATCTAGACTATTATTTATTCACCTAATATCAAAATGAACATGCTAGTATTGATTTCAATTAAACTTTTCAACAGTTTCATTTCTGTCGCCATTTTTTACAGCATAAGTTACATTAAAGTAGATTCAAATATATCAAAGTCCAAATATAGATCCTTAAAGATGAAGCCAGAGGTGAGGTGGGCAAAGAAAAACTCCCTGAGACTCCGAAAGAAGCGTCATCTTCTGCTTCTCACTCTAGTTAGTGAGATGATAAACCCGACAGTATGGAGGTGTAAGAGAGCAACGACAAAACAGTACTCTAGGTGTATCACAAAGATGTTCCGAACTAGCTTATTGTGAATGTGTCCATGATTAAAGGAGCAGTTCTTGGGAACAAATTTACACTTTAAGGGTGAGATTATTTACTGAAGCAAGAGTGAGTCTTGGGTATATATTGTTTTTTGGGAAGTTCAAATGATCAGTGTTTCCCATCCACAGCAGCAATCGGAGTCGTAAGTGCAGAGGCTCGACATGCATGAGGATTAGTCAAGCACATCCAAATGGCCTGTAGAACTAGATAGAGAGGGAACAGATTAGTAGAGATTACACAGTGGTTACACAGTGGAGTACATAAATTGTGATAAGAGTCCAAGTGATCTAGCTATGACTGCAGATCCGTGTAGTACAGCTCAGGGCAGGAACTTCAGCTTCCTATTGTACAACAATTCTGAGACCTTTGGCAAAATTATTTTGTACTTGTCAATAATATATATTTAGTATTAAGGGGCGGTGGTGGCTCAGCGTGTTAAGGCTCTGGGTGACTGATCAGATGGTTGGTGGTTCGAGCCCCATCTCCGCCGATTTAGGGCCCTAGAGCAAGGCCCTTAACCCTATCTGCTCCAGGGATATCGTATAACCTTGCGCTCTGACCCCTGCCTACTAAAAAAAAAGAAAAAAGAAAAAAAAAGGATATTCACAGAATAAAGAAATGTATATGTGATGAATAAAGGCTGAACGCTTTATTCATCACATATACAATTATTAAGAACACACTTGTATGTGATGTGTGTTTTTAATGCAATATTATTGTAATTCCTTATGCAGAATTACTTAGTTTGGTAAGTGGTGTGAGAAAACTGCAGAACAGGATTACAGGCCGTGCAAACACTGATCCCGGCTTATCGCAGTGCTCACTAATTCCTAAATGTGCATGCAGTTACATACACTCGTACTGTACAAAACAGTGTTTAAAAAGTTAAAATAACACATTCTTCAAGTTCATTAGTACGGGTATGGCAAGGTTTTTCACTTGGTGTGCATCACTGCAGGGTTTATGCTTTACTTTTAAACTCTGCGTTAATCTGTACTTTACCATGTTCAGCCTAACCATCAGACACACGGACATACAGCAATATGTAGCCCATAGCGAGACCCAATCGACTCCAGCACTGTGTTTGAGGTCGCTCATTCTCTCTTGGCCATGCTGTAATTGAATTTGACATGCCATCTGCGCTGAGAATCTCAGTAAGCATGTGATTGTCTGTCTCCTTTTAGGGGTTTTAGCTGCCCGTTTTGTCAGTAATGCTAGCTAGATTACTGCTGTCTGAAAGCTAAAAATGAATTAACTGGATTTTATGTTGCTTTTTTGATGAATGGCAAAAAGAAAGGACCCAAGAACAAATAATAAAAATAGCATTGTATTCAGACAGTAAGTTTGGCCAGCACACAAATGTGGTTGTAATCTCTCTCTCTCCAGAGAATGTGAGTGTTCATGCACATGCTCGTGACTGTGTGTGTCTATTCCCATCATTACAACACAGTCATGCACTTGTGGAGATTTATCCCGAGGTTAATTTAGGGCAGGAGACTTAAGGACATCTGCCCTAGCCTGATGAGTACAAGGCTTCCCATTTTCTACGGTAATAATTCAGATGAAATGTGACGGTGTTAAAAGGTTATCACGGAGCGGCCGCATACCTTTCCAGAAGGAGAGGCAATAAAGGTCTCTAAAAATCTCTGCTTTTTTTTCCAGGAATGTGAAATATAATAGAGCACATAAAGAAAAGGTGTCTGTTGATTTTCCTTACAACTTACAACCCTGAACCTATATGATTTGCAAAAAAGTTCTAGCATGACCAGCATTTTTTTGTACAAACCAGGTAAATCTGTTGAACTGTAGATGCATTTATGAATAATGTTATGAATTCTGTTTTGTGCAGTGCTGCTGGAGGTGAGATTTTTAACCAGTGTGTGGCAGAAAGGGACGAGGCCTTTAAAGAGGAAGATGTGAAGCGGCTGATGAGGCAAATCCTGGAGGGCGTCGCTTTTCTTCATAAGAACAACGTGGTTCATCTGGATCTAAAGGTGACAGGTTCATCATGTCAATAAATGGAAAAGATTATTTTAAATAGCTGAGGTTTTTTTATGCTTTTTTTTTTTGAGTGGTGGTGTACTTGTGATAAAAAAAAAAAAAAAAAAAAGCTATAGAGGGTTTATTTTTTATACTATTTAACAGTGGCTTCAAAAAAAAAGGGAATATGTGCACTAGGGAATTTGTGATGCTAGAGTCCACCTAGTGGTCATTTGTTGTTACTGAGTTTTTATTTAAACGAGCAGTGCATTGGAAATTGTTTACGTACTGTATATTTAAACTGTAGTCAGTATTTACACTTAATTGCAGACAATGAAGGGAACGAACGTTAAGACTTACTATTAAGTTTGTACAAAAGCCTTAGACATGTTCAAGAGTGCTGTGCAAAAGTCTTAGGCGCATATATTACATGCTGTACCAATTTTGTTATATACAGTATGTTTATCATGTCTGCAATTATGTACAAAATCATTCAGTATTTCCAGTATTAAATAACATTACAGGAGAATATCTGCATGGCTGTGAAAAAAAAAAATATATATAGTAGAAGACAGACCAGTTTTCGGATGGAAACAAAAAGCCTAATGTTACGCTCCTGGGATTTACATAAAAATAGAAAGGAGCGAGTGTGACCAAGTTACCAGAAGAACTCCAGCAAGATTCTCCAGCAAGCTCAGTAAATTGGTACAGCATATAATGTGGTGCCTAAGACTTTTGCACAGTACTGTAAGTCTGGTCTGTAGGTCATTTTATGTTATCATTTCTCATTATTAAGGTATGATATTTGTCCTGTTGTGGCTCAGATGGCCAAGGATCTAGGTTGTTGACTTGAGGATCTGAGTATCCAGAGAAATGGAAGGGTTGCATCATGAAGGGGCATCTGGCGAAAATCCTGTGTCAAGTTGTGTGTGCGGATCGGATGGTCCTTGATGGAAGCAGCCGAAAGAAAGTTATTTGTCCTGTTGAAGTGACATCAATATGTCAGGGATCGTCAATCACATTTTTCATAAATAAAGTAGTTAAATTAGTTAAATTCTATTGAAAATTTTATTTATATGGCATTGTTAAGAATGGTCATTGTCACAAAGCTGCTTTATAGATTTAAAAAAAAAAAAAAAAAAACTAAATTAAAGAAATGAGTTTGAAAAGTGTGAGGAAATATGTATAAATTATAATTATCAGATTGTCCCTGATGAGCAAGCGGAGGGAAACGGTGGCAAGGAAATACTCCCTGAGGAAGAAATCTTGATAGGAACCAGACTCAACAGGAAACCCTCAATTAAGTGATATCAGATGGCTGGGATTAATCTGCAGCCATACTGTGTGTTAGGTGGCTGGAAGTGCAGTATAACAGGAGAGGTTAATATGGAGTTCGCTTTCATTATTGGAGGCTCGGGTATAAAACTGTTTGCAGGAAATTCAGTCCTGAACTATTAAGTGACTGCAGTCAAAAGTCATCAGAAAACAGCTTTCTGCATCAGCCGAGTCCAAGAACATCTTCATGGTCCAGAGGAACTATCCCAAATAACATACATCACCAAGTTAGACAGGTTCGGAGGGCAGAGGGAGGGTCTGGATCACTGGCATCTCAGGAGCGCAAATGTGTAGCTCGACAGAGAGAGAGAGCGAGAGAGAGGAGAAAGAGAACAAGAGATAACAGTTAGGTATGGTCACAGACACGTAATGTATAAGGTGAACGTATATTTAGTCCAGAGTACAAGCTGGGTCTCCGGCAGGACTAACTATGACAGCATAACTAAAAGTAAGAGCTCACAGACGTGAGGGCTCCCTGGGAAGAAGAGCAACCAGTCACATCACAGTCAACAAACATGAGTGATGAATGAGAGTGGGGGAAGGCAGCATTCAAACATACCAGTTCACCATAATACTAAATTAGAAAGCTATTCCATAACTTTGGGATTTTGTAAAAAAAAAAAAAGCTCCGCCTCCTGCTGTAGTTTTTATAATACATGGTATTATATCAATCCTTTGATTAAAGTAGGCATGGCAGATCATAAATCACTAGCAGTTTATTAAACTTTGATTTATGACGCATCAACACTGGGCTCCATGGTTTAAAATATCCTAAATTCACCAAGTGAGAACTGCACCACAACGCAGATGAAAGGTTTTCAGAGAGGCTTGTACAGTTGTAAAATTACCAGTGGTTCTGCCTGTATTATACAGTAGTTCTACTGAATATGAAGTACAGCACAGTCATTTTTAAGTACAGTACATGTACCAATGAAAGGTTTGGACACACCTTCTGATTCAATGTTTGTTTTTGTTTTTTTATGATTATATTTATATATTTATTTATATATTATTATAGAACAAAACTGGAGATTTCAGAACTATGTTACTATATTAGTCTTGGCCTATTTAACAAGTTTTCTTTTCCGCTCATCTCTACAGCCACAGAACATTCTCCTGACCAGTGATGATCCTCTTGGGGACATTAAGATTGTGGACTTTGGCCTCTCGAGAATGGTGAGCAGTAACCAGGAAATCAGAGAGATCATGGGCACACCTGAATATGTTGGTAAGACATGCTGTGGCTCGTATCACTCAGTTTTAATTATTCAATAGACACAGTTTTAGTCTTTTAACTTTTTCTATCCCTTTTTCAGCCCCAGAGGTTCTTAATTATGAACCAATTAGCACAGCCACTGATATGTGGTGAGTAGCCTTTCCATAAAGCTCCTACAAGTACTTTGATATTTAATTCATTAATGATGCTTAAATCTGGCTATTTATTGCACAGCATAAAGTGCAACATGACATTGCGCTGACCTTCTCAGTATGGGTGTAATGATTGTGACCAGGTCTCGTAAGCAAGACAGGAAGGTCAGCCTCTTAAAAGCTGTTATTATACAACAGTATGCTAATTTCATTCTCGTTTTTTTTTTTTCCCCCCTATCGTAGGAGTATCGGTGTCCTCGCATACGTGATGCTGACGGGTATGTCTCCATTCCTGGGAGCCGATAAGCAGGAGACTTTTCTCAACATCTCTCAGATTAATGTCAGTTATACAGAGGAGGAACTGGAACATCTGGACAAGGCGGTCATCCACTTCATCAAGTCTTTGCTCATCAAGGAACCTGAGTATGCACGGAGACACATCTCAGATAACTACTGCATAGCTGTTGGTGTGGAATTAGCATCTTATCAGGGGTGAAGGCAGGAAAGCTTTATGCTGCACCTTGGTCCATCGACTGATGGAAGCAATGTTTCCTCAGTTGGGTCGAATTTAACTGTAGGTAGTGAGACAGCTCTATCATGAAATGTTTAAACCAACCAGAAAAAAATACATTTAAACATACACTCACTGGAATAGCCATACACCTCGTCATTCAGGTACATTGGCAGTCTTGTTGATCAATCATGCTGGCAGTAGAGTAATGTAATCATCCAGATACAGGTCAAGAGCTTCAGTTCTTCTTAGTTAAGAACAGGAACCTGAGGCTATAGTGGGAACAGGCTCACTGAAACTGGGCAGCTATAGGCTGGGGGGGGGGGAAGCCCATCTGGTTTCATTCCAGACTGTCGAGTTTCGTGAGCCTCAAATCTCTATCAGGTGTGGAAAATGATGTTGTCTTCTGTTATTGTACCCATCAACCCCAAAGTTCAATTTGATGTGCTTTGAGATTTTTTTTTTCTTCCCCTCTTCTGCTCACTGCAGTTCTCAGCTCACTGAGGTTTTGAAGAGTGTTTTGATTTACTGTAGCTTTCCCGTTAGTTGGAATTAATTCAATTAAATGTTATTTATATAGTGTATCATTGCTGCAAAGAATCAAGCAAAAATATGGAAATGAGTCTGAAAGGTTAAGGAAATGTGTATCAATTATAATCATCAGATCGTCCCTGATAAGCAAGCCGAGGACGATTGGTGGCAAGGGAAAATCTCCCTGAGATGGCAATAGAAGAAAAACCTTGAGGGGAACCAGACTCAACAGGGAACCCATCCTCATTTGGGTTATAACCGATAGCAGGGATTAATCAGCAGTCATACTGAGTGTTAAGCAGCTGGAAGTTCAGTATAATGGGAGAGGTGTTTAAATCAATAAGGAGTCCACTTTCAATATTAGAGACTCAAAGGTACAAAACTGTTTGTAGGATTTTCAGTCCTGAACTATTGAGTCACCAGCCATCAGAGAACAGTCTGTCCAGAGGGCTGACAGGGGGGGTCTGGATCACTGGCAGCTCAGAAGCGCCATGTGTAGCTCGACAGAGAGACTGTGACCATACCTAATCTCCCTATCACATGTATAAGGTGAATATATATGTAGTGCAGTGTGCAAGCGGGGACTCCAGCAGGACTAACTATGACGGCATAAGGGAGAGCCAGAAGAACATGAGGGCTCCCTGGGAAGTAAAGCATCCAGTCAACAAACCTGCATGATCAATGAGAGTGGGGTAGGACAGCTGGAATTGGTCTGTTCATTCCTCCTCTGATCTACCTTTATACACACACTGTATCTGCTTTGGTGTAAACTCCAGAGCTTGGTGCGTGTAAAAAAATTAAAAAATAAAACTGGAAATCATCAGTTAGTGATGTATTCAAACCATCTGGCACCAATAACAATACCAGGGAAATTACACTTTTCATTTGTTTGTTTTATGTGACCATTAATTAAAGCTCTTGACCTGTATTAAGGTGATTGGTTGCATTACCTGCCACATGATTAACTGATAACTGCATGATGGTGCAGGTGTACAGGTGTTCCTAATAAAGTGGATGGTGAGTGTGTCAGACGTTGTAATACGTCTGTTACCTTTTTACTTTGTTAAATTGTCGGTGTCACCTACACTTGTATTTCTTGTATTACAGTATATCATCCTAATGAACACACTTGTCCACGTAGCACCTATGAATAAAAAACAAATCTGCATGTCCCAAGCACCAGGGCTACTGATTTGTCCTTCCCTGTAGTGCAGTTTAACTCGTCTCGTTATTTGTCTTCGAGCACATCGTAAAAACTGAATCCATCTCGTTTGAACAGGGATCGTTCCACTGCGGAGGACTGCCTGAAACACCCGTGGCTACGAACACAAGAGACCGACTCTGAAAAGGAGAAAGGGAACACAGCCTCCTCCATCCCTGAGCCAGTCAGCACGGCTGTCTCCACTCAGAGCGCTGACGAGGACGTCGAGGAGGAAAGCAGACTTACTGAGGAGCTCATCGTCATGGCAGCGTACACTCTGGGCCAGTGCAGGCAGTCCTCAGACAAGGAGAGCCTGACCCCAGAGCAAAAGGTAATTTCAAAGCGCTTCAAATTCGAAGAGCCCTTCCCAGGCCTGCAGGAAGTCCCGGGAGAATTCATCTACTAAACCCTGTGATGGCCAGCCAGGCACTAAGCTCCAACTAACGCTGCACTTCTGACACATCTTTTGTGTTTTTGTCTTCTCAAATTTTAACCCACTTCGTTAAGCCAACTGTGTTTTTTTTATGTTATATTTCCTAGTCTGTTTACTGTTTTGTTTTATGGAATATATTATTAAAGACTAAGCATTTGTTTGGTACTTGGATGCTCTCTCTTGTGTGGTGTTTTGCCTCCTGCATGTGCCATTGTTGATTTATGAGAATTACATCTCTTCTATACATCTACTTTTACTTATTTTCCATTTTATTGAATTTTTTGTGCAGGAGGAGAGCAGAGCTGGTGGAGTTAAATGTAATTTAAACTAATTTTAAAAGTTATATCTGTGCTTTATAAAAAGCCATGTTGTGTGTTCAGATCCCGACACGGACGTTCATGCGGTAGTAATCTTCAGAAATGACCATTTCCACCCACGACACAGTATATATTATTGCCTTTTTAATTGTGTCCATTCATTATGATCAGTGTAAATAGTATAGCTTTTGAACGGCAACACATTTGACAGTGAGTGTCCTGATATTGTAAATAAAAGTTCCTCTTTGAAGACGTTCCTGTTTATGTGTCATGATTTTGGACATGGCAATGGTGTGTTTGTGAGTGTGCGGTGAAATGGGGGGGTGAAAAAAAAAAAAAGGCTGTGTGAAGATCAAAACATTTATATTTCCTAGACTGATGCATTTACTTGCTACTGAAGTCTTTTTGCCTTATTATTTTTTTTATGGTTTTTTTTCACATTTTGTAAATGCTGGCAGTGTGAAAGAGGAGAATGTGTTCTGTTGCTTTTACTGGTTTGTAGGGTCATGGTGCGACTGGAGCCCATCCCAGGGAACTTGGGCCCAAGGTGGGGTACAACTTGGAAAAGGGACATGTATTGACACACCCGATCATGCACCGTGGGCAGTTTGGAAACTCGTATCAACCTGCAGGACGTCGCTGGAATTTGCTAAGAAACAACAGTAACTGGAGGAAACCCTGCAATCACAAAGACAACAATCAAATAGATCAGAGGTGAGATTCAACCCCCACCCCCTAACTATTATTATTATTTATGTATTTATTTATTTTTAATATGTTGCATTTCGCTCAATAGTCAAAAGGTGGTAAGCTGTGCCAAACATTTCAAAATGTTGTTGTTAGTGTCTTAACTTTTTATTTTTTTCTCTCTCTGTAAAGCTGCTTTGTGACAATAACCATTGTTTAAAGCGCAATACAAATAAAATTTAATTGACTGATTGGAAAGAACCTTTAAATTCTTCTAATCATAACAGGGCACTACATTCTGTAAATAGCTTTTCGAAAGCAAAACTCTGACTCTCCCACTCAATCTCTATATGCTTATCCTGTACAGGATCATGGGAGGCCTGGAGCCTATTCCAGGAGACACGGAGCACTACGCGAGGTACACCCTGGATGGGGTGCCATTCCATCGGAGAGCACACATTTGCACACGCGCACACTACAGAGAATTTGGAAACACCAGTCAGCCTAATTTGCATGTCTTTGGACTGTGGGAGGAAACCAGAGTACCTGGAGGAAACCCACCAAACACAGGGAGAATGTGCAAACTCCACGCACAGACCCAAGGCAGGAATCGAACCATCAACCCTGGAGGAGCGAGGCCTTGCTCCTGCCGAAAGCAAAACTAATATTTTATAATACCTTTTTATAAGAATGAGTTTTTCCTCAGTTGCCATGGTACATTTCCCAAATCGGAATTAAAATTTATGCATCCTACATCGTGCCATGTTCTTTTATTATAAATGTATTACACTACTCACCCCAAGCATTGAGGCATTACATGAAAAATAGTTATTAAAAAAATTGCTATAATCTGTTGAGCATATTTTCTATGCATTTGCGTTTCTATTTAACTTATAAAATAAACCAGTTACATACTGCAGAAATCAACATATTTCACCTGGCAACAATTCTGGTAAACCTAATTGATGCATTGAATAGCTCCTTGTTTCTTGATCAGTCATGTCAGAGGAATATACCATTCCGCATATGGCCGTGGAAATGATGTTACTGTGTTTCAGAAGGATCAGGTAAAGAAAACAACTTGGGAAATTATTCAAAGTGGGTTTAAAACTGTCCAACACATTATTGAAATATGGAAGGATAGTGCTGAACCATCAAGTTCACTGGATAAATGTTATAAAAATTTAAAAAAGACTAAATAAAGTGGACTTTTGAGCAGTGATGAGCCCATATTGACCCTATTCCAGAGCAATGCATAAGAAAGGAGGCACATGAAGTGAAGCACCCATCATGCATAGTGCCCACTTGTACAAGCCTCTGAAGTAAGGTTATTATCTGGGGTTGCTTCAGTGGCACATGGTCTATGCTCAACAAGATTATGTATAATAACATAAAGACACTTCACCAGGTTAAACCATCAATGGATTCCCCCCCGACACCATGGACAAATATCATATGACGATGCAAAGATTCAACAAGATAAAGATTTGAGAATGAGGAACATTTTTGCACTTGAATTGAATCATGACCTTAACCTTACTGAAAGTCTTGTAAAGAGATGTGCTGTAAAAGACCTTACTGAATAGTTTGACTCTCTCCATCAAAACTATCACCAAAAAAAAATAATTGGATGGATGTATGGAAATAAATGAAAAAATTGAAATAAAATAAAGTTGTACAAGGTTGTCCAAACAATGCCATGGCAAATGTGTACCACAATGAAAATTAAATGCATTCCACCAGAATATAAAAGGTTTTAAATAAAGTGAATTTTGTCTTTGTCTGGGCAGTGTATTTTGAGCAAGTTACCGGCTTTTTCAGGTACTCACTTATGTAGTGCATTTTACAGTTTTGCAAATATTAAGGATGATTTGATAAATGTTCCAGAGCAACTGAGAAAACTGTAATTGCAAGTGATTCTCCTTGCAAGACATACTAAAAGTTATTGAAATAAAATGATTTTTCTATTAAAATTGTGATTTATAAATATGCAGAGTCATAATATTAGGAAAAAAGGGGTGTGTCCTTTGCAGGATTTGTAGCCATAGACTTGTTGTATAGTTGTATAGAATTGTAAACAATAGGTCACATGGCCTGGAGTTTTCATTCCTTACAGCAGGAGTCTCCAAATCCAGTCCTGGAGGGCCAGTGTCCAACACAGTGTGGTGATTCTTCTCAAACACAGCTGATTTAACTAATCTGTTAATTACTAGGTTCAGTGGGTGTGTTTAGGTGTTGGTGAATTACAAACTGTGCTAGTCACTGGCCCTCCAGGACTGCATTTGGAGACCCCTGATCTACAGTATCCCACTTTATCCTGTATACTGGATCGCAGGGGGGCTGCAACCTATCCCAGGAGACTTACTCAACTCAACTCAGCTTTATTTATATAGCACCATTAAAAACAACAATTGTTGACCAAGGTGCTGTACAGGCAGTCAAATATCAACAACATATAAATAT
>JAQMYJ010000033.1:28067830-28103710 GCA_030014305.1 Clarias laeviceps
TTATTATTATTATTATTATTATTATAAATGTGTATTATACTGTATGTGACCATGTGTGGTCAAGGTATTACAGAACATTAGAGATCTCTAATATGTATAAAATGGACTATAATAGAATATAATTGGAATATTTCTTATACTTTATTTGGCATTTAGAATCAGATTGGTTGAACACATGTCTAAGGTACAATATAAATTTTATTTGCAATATGGTAATTAATCATTTTAATTTAATCAAGTGACAGTTGGGCAGTATGTGCTAAATGTACCGTAGCTGCTACAATAAGTTCATAAAGCAGACTCTAAACACTGTAGTGCCAAGTTAGACTATTCATTGCTTTGCTTCGCTTTGTCTTGTAATTTTTCTTTTTCCACATTGCAATTTAATTATCTAAATGCTTAGTTTTACAGTACAGTACATGTTCACTTTAATCTCTACACTGCTAAAGGCATCTGTCGTTTTATTTATTAGAACCAGTATCAAACAAATGAGCTTTTCACCCTTGTATGTTTTCTGATCTGGATGTCTTCTTGCATGATACGGACAGACACGGTTTCATGCTTTTTGTCCGCTGAGACAGACGCAGAACTTTAACCAGATTGTGGAGCAGCATGCGTGCCTGAGAGGTAGCGAGGCTTTAGCAGAGACACGAGACACTTTCCCAGCACATTGACACGTTTACTTTGTGTGTTTACTTGGTACATTGCCACAAATGTTCCTCTCTCACTGTAATCTTCTTCATCCAGACAGCAACGCTGTTCCTTTAATATAGCCCAGGGAGTTCTTATAATTGGGCTATAAAAATTCCATGTGTACCTGTTTCCTACGCTGGTTTCATCTAACATATAAACCTGAAAAACACAGGATGTTTAAGCTCACAACAAACACACTCATGCTTACAGCGGTGTATGGTGTGTCTGGAAAGGATGTATCATTGTATAGTCATAAGTCATAGCTTTGGAGTATGGACCGAGAACTTGAGTTAGACACTTTCAGCTTTGGCGTCATTGTTATAGAGCTGCTGCTGCTGAAGAGACAAAGACTCTTTCAGACTTTTTCCCAACTAATGAGTCACAAAAAGTTTTGCATGTGTGTCACAGCAGGCTTTTGGGAAACTTTAATTTCGTGTCCTTGTAATTGCCAAAAGCTAGAAAACATCTGCCTTTGTGTTAAAGCACATTAACCTATAATGCACTTTGCTATTTTTTCTTAGATAGATAGAATTAGATTACTGTACATTGAAACCCTCTTGAATAATATATATTTTTTTAATTGGGAAAAAACTATAGAGAAAAAAGGTTAATTTGGATCGCTCTAATTAGGAATGAACAGTGTGTTGATCTTACTGTGTAACATCAACCAATGACAAGTCTAACTTTTCAGTCATATTTTTCACCAACTATGTGCATATATGTTAATTAGAGCATTCATTAAAAGTGTAATAATCTAAAAAAAAAAAAAAAAAAAGAGTGGATAATAAAATAGTCCTTAAATACAACAAGTCTTACGATTAGACACTCGTATGGATGCCAGCAGCGGGTAAACTAAATAGAAAATAGTTATCATCTTTCTTTGACATGTGAAATATCACATTAATCATACTGTAATATCAGAATTATATTGCTTGATTTATTTCAAAACAGAGCTCGTCGCTAAAGCGGCCATCCACATCACGGACTGCCAAGGACTGCTCTATATCAGCGTTCTATCAAATACAATGGCTTTTTATTCACACTCTTCATTGTTTGAATGCACTGCTTGCAAAGCTCTTGGCAACGCAAGAAGCTCAGCTTTTTCCCTGTCCAGATATTGCTAACTGTCCCCTCCACATCTGCAGTGCACGCCTCATGAGTTTTTAATCAAAAAGTCTTGTTTTCGCAGACACACGCCAGGCCTGGGCTTTTTTAAACCTCCTAGAGTCGAGAGTTACAATCGAAGTCCAGAGTTTCCCAAGGACCTGGAAAAGCCTCATTTACAATAGCCACAATGACTGTTTATCCCTGCTGGTAGTCGGGTCAGGGCAGATCAAAGAGTTTAGCAAGCGAGTCTGGAAGATCCGATATTGGCCAAATATATATTTATCTCCTCAGATTCACATTCTCAAGGTTATTCGGCTGTTTTAAGGAGCTGAAGGTTCAATGCAGCTACTTTTGTTGCAGAGAAAAAAGTAATCCATTGCAAGAGCTATTGTTTTGGCAGGAGTCTTCATTTTTCACTGTAATCCTTGACTAAATACAAGCGGATATATTATGAATGCTGATTTTCTAAATATCAAATTTGTCAAGTGCCAATGATTTCTGTTTGCTAATCTTCCCTGCTGTCCGCCTTCCGCTGTTTCAGTAAATATATATATTTTTATTTAAAATCTTTATTAGGAACAAGGTAAAAGGCATAGCCATGATTGGTCAAAGTATTGAGAAGGTGCTCAGATGTCGGAGACATTCTTTAAAAATGTTAGACCCTCAACGTGTCCCACTTGTGTGGGCTGAAAACCTGGACAAACCTCCTTAAGTAGTTCATTGCAGTTTTCATTCGAACACGCATTTTGTTTATAAGGCTGTATATACAGAGATTGTAAACTTTATGCATGGTCGATTGAGGGTTCAGGTGAGGTGTGCATTGACAGAGCGATAAACCGTATTTGCACAGCGAAGAGGAAATCTGTTTAAAAAATATTTTTTTATTCATACAAGCAAAAGTCACAGAACAGGGTATAATTCAGTTATATGTACTTTTATTATGAATGTATTATTATGTATTATAAATTTAACTTGTAAACGTATAATCATGTACATATAATCCGGTACTAACTTTTAAACAGACCTAACTGTTAATAGTAACTTTTAATTGTAACAGCAAGATCTATAGCAAATAGTGCAAGCAACTGTTCTTTTAAATAAGGGCTATTTTATGGATATTTTTTCTGGATTATTTGTACTAGTTGCTACTGGTGTTGGCACGCTTTTTATTTTTGCACAGCTCAATGAACCCTTCTTTCGCAAAGTAAATGTGGAATGAGTATTTCATGACATAAAATACCACCTCACTCTCAATTTACAGTGACGTCTAATCAACATCATCAGAAATGAAGTACAAAGTACAATTTTTTACCTTTAAATGACTTTAAATACTGTATATACACATATTAGCTGTATAGTACTCAACACACAGATGTATTAATTGTTAAATATAAAACACTGACTATACAGTTTGGTGTTTGGAAAAGAAAATTTATATCAGTCATCTGAGTTACTGTAGATCCTGAGCATATCTAAAAAAAAAAATCCAATTTCCAGCACCGAAGTTGGAAATTCTGTCCAGAAATTAGTGCTTAGGATGGAACACTCACATTGAAAATTATATTTTGAATTAGTACATCTGACTCTTAAAAAAAAAATTTAAAAAAATCCATATATTTGAATGATATTTGAATGTTTTTTTTTTATTCAAGTCAATTTGAATTGACTTAATTAATGTAGAAAATCTCAGAGCATTAAAGTCAGACTGTATTCTTTTGCATTACAATGCACACCAAACCAAACATTCTGTACTGAGAAGGTACTTATCTGAACGCACATAACATTAGACACCTAATATTTATATACTGTAGAGAGAGAGAGAGAGAGACAGAGAGAGATTTTTTATCCTCGAGTCCGGTGTGAATGATATAGTCAGATCATGAGCAGTGTTCTCTTATTAAAAGTGTTGTTTAGAGAAAATCCAAGTGCATGATGTTGGACCTGCCTTAATTATAAGAGCATTGTGTAAATAATGTTTGACAGCCATAACAAAGGATAAGACTTTTGCATAAGTCTGAGTTGTTTGCTCTTGATAAAATACAGTGTAAGAAAACCGATCCTGTAAAAATAAAACACATACGGGTAATGACTGAGAGTGAGGTTTGATTTCATATGAAAGCGGTTCGAAGAGAATGTACTAATGACCACTAACGATGGCTTTCACGCTAACCTAAACACCTCAGACTCCCAAGATACACTGGCTGATTTTTTGCGGATTTGCTTTCTTCGCTCTTGTAAATTTCGAGTGTTTAGAGTAGCAGTGGAGTGACTAAGAAATAAGATGAGAAATAAGAATGTGTCCAGGCCCTCAAAGAACAGCTTATTTTATAAAGAAGAGATTAAGCTCCTGTTTTTTTTTTTGTTTTTTTTGTGAATACTGTCAAAATTGAAGACAATTTTTATTTATATTGAACTAGGCGGGATCTGTATCCAATAATAAAACAGCAGTGTGTTTAGTTCACATCCAGTCATCATTAGTCTGCACTTGATTAACAGTCTGACCATAAAGGTCAGAGTTAAGATTCTCACATGACATTGTGGCCTTTACTAAGGTTAGATGTTGTCTGACTTCATGTCCTCGGACACAAATTAGCGTTTTTGAAAAAAGAGAATTCGGGAAAGGAAATGAAAGTCCAAACTATACTAGACTGCATCAAGAGTAAGTAAGCGAATAAGTAACACAAAACAAAAGGAAACGGAGTTAGATCCTGGATCGCTGTTTAAAACACGTAGTCGTACAATATGTAATTCATCATGTTGAGAATTGAGAGAGCCTTGACTTGCTGATAACGGCTGTGTCTCATTAAATCGCTGCGCACAGTTTCTTTCTGTCTGAGCGAGCAGGCCCTCAGGATAAACGTCTGTAAAGCTCTTTCACTTCACTCCAGCTCGGATCATTCGAGTATAAAGTCTGTTGGAGTTTAAAATCGCCGCTCACAACGTGTTTAAGAAGTGCCTTAGAGGCACATGGAAGCAACTTGAAATTGTTGTTAGAGCTACAGTATATGTGAGGAGGGACTGCAATTAATTGTAAAAAGTGTTTATGACACTGAATGGAAATGCACAACATCGGCAAAAATAGGATCTTGCTATTGCAGTAGGATATATAAAATGTATTAAAAGCATTTGACTTGGTTATGATGTACGATTGTTATGATTGTTTTCCATTATATTGACCAAAATAAATATAGATATTTTTTGTGTGAGTGTTCGGATCACGTACATTCACCGATTCATCAAATGCTCTACAGAAACCCTGATGTGGAGCAGCTGAGATTAGTCAGGATGTTCAAGAAAACATTTAGTGATTTGTAGGATGGTTCTATGCATTTCGTGAGCCTCTGGGGAAACTCTATTGCACAAAGGCCAGTTTGGTGATAAATTATTCATCCATTGTGTACACGGTATAGTGTATAATACGCTCCAGTGTTTAGTTTCAGGAGTCATTCTTGGTAATAATCTTTTACTTTATTATGGAAAGCCTGAAGAAATAAATCCTCATATGGTTCACTTAAGGAGACAGTTGTGATAAGTCCAGAGTCTCTTAAAAGAGCACGAGGCGGAGCATATTTGGCATAAATCAGAGTTTGATCACCTACGTGTTTCTTCTCGGAGTTGCTTTTTCTTCTCTCGCCTCATAGTAGCACTATTCATTCAATTTTTATCTTAACCATTTCCTGTCTGTAATCTGACAGTTCAGTCTCTGAAATACCCACAGTCACCTGAAAGCACTTTTTGTGTGTGCTCGTCCTGCCGCACTAAATCCTGGTTTTTTTTTCGCACCACAGCAATTAAGTAGAGGCTACGGGGAACAGGCTAGCCGTATATCACACCAGTGTGAGCTCATATTCGAGACAGGAAAATAGGTTGCAGAAATTGCTTGTTTCTGGTTTCTGCAATTGTTACAAAAATTGACTGCAGATGTTTTTTTGTTTTTTACTCTGATTTGTTTTGGTGCCCAAACTTTTGTATTATGTGTAGGGATCCTGTGTATAAAATTGGTATATATTATTGATACTAAAATTGGTGTATATTATTGATACTATATCAGTTCAGAGATGTGCACTTGAGATAAAAGCAGTCAGCCAAAACATGGTATTAGTGCTAAAAAGTGTCTCACCTCCTGTACGTGTAGTGTCTGTAAGTGTTTTTATATTAAAATCTTATATATCATTCAGACAAAACTTGCCCAGTTTAGATTTCATATGAAAAGACATAAACCTAAAAAAGTTAATTATTTTAAATTGCAAAATTTTTAAATATGCATTTTCATAAATTTGACATGGTTACGGACACTACAGATTTTTTTTGGGGAAAATTCTTAATTATGCATGTAATGCTTTAATTTAAGGAACAATTTTTACAGGTCATATGCTTCTAGTATTCATAAATAAATATGAATAATTTGCATTTCACTTAAATTATTATTGTTTGAAGTTAGAAAGTATAACAGTGAAAATTGACAATTTTTATGGCACATATAAAATCATCTCTCTAAAACGGCTGCATTTAGCAACTTGAAATTTTTAGTTAAACAAGTTTGGTCACTTCCATGTTGCAGAAACTTCAGAAGTAGCTTCTTTGGCACGCACATTTTCTGTATTATATACATAACATAAAAAAATAATAAAATCAGCACCAATATTGTATTTTTGGCAAGTGCATTCTGATTATAATGCAGAACACTACATTTACTATACATCTGGCAACATACATAGTTAAAACTTTCAAATAATCACATGAATTACAAGTTTTTAATTTTTTTTATTGTTTTATCATGTCTCTGCCCTAAAAGTATTACAAATCTAATACTGCTATAACAAACTAACCAGCAGCATCTTGTGCAGGACTTGTGCAGTTAACTGAAAACAAGTTTATACCATAGTTTTAGTTTCTAAATGAATCAGATTGCTTTTCTGT
Organism: Clarias laeviceps; assembly: GCA_030014305.1. Lineage (NCBI taxonomy): Eukaryota > Metazoa > Chordata > Actinopteri > Siluriformes > Clariidae > Clarias > Clarias laeviceps. The sequence continues at coordinate 28,074,551 of JAQMYJ010000033.1, forward strand.
AAAATCATCCCCAGGAGTAGTTCTGACTAATTCAAGTAATTCAAGTCACATATTTATGTTAATGTGATCATTGTACTACTTAATGGTTATAGAAGCATCTCTTGACTTGTGTAATGGATGATACAGTACATGTTATCCTAGACTGATAACAACCAGATTAAAAAAATTATATTTAAAAATGTAAAATGTATAATATTTCAGATTATTAAGCTTACTATAAAGCCCAAATTCCAACTTCATGATTTTTGCTATGTATTGCTACAGTAGCAAAATAGAGCTACAGTAAGGCAGCACTAAGGCAGAGCTAAGGCAGACCTGAGACAGTGCTGAGGCAGATCTAAGGCAAAATATGCCAGCGCTCCCTAAAGACACAGTAAAGTCAACAGTTTGGTACAGTAAGGCCACGGATAATGAGGATTACTTAAAAAGAGCTCTGGATCCCTAAGGAGAGACCCGCTATAATCAGTGAAGTGCTACGGGTGGTATTATATACGTATCTAAAATCTTTAATCACATTTTTCATTTGGTTGCAGATTGTACTGATTTTAACATGCACAGCTTTACACAGTGATCATAAGTTACAAACAATAAAAATGAAAAACATTCACCAGTGTTACCATTCTAGTGCTTAAAACATTGTATGTTATATGCCATCATGTGAAGTCGGTGCCGTAGCTGTGTCACCGACGGATCACCCTGGCACACACCAATCATCCAGGATCTTACCATCGATCATGATGATTTATGCTATGCAGTCATGATAATCCATAGTAAATACTGTATGATAAAAAGTGGGAACTGGGCTGAAGCAGACGTTTATTCAAATATTTTATAGACGGAGACTTGGCTGTCAGTGCTTTGTAATGGTCAGTACAGAGATGACTTGCTAGCATCACCATTTGCTTTCGTTTTGACATTTTTTTCTTTTGTCTTATGGACTTTAAAAGAGAGAAATCAGACAGGCTGGTGACGGAAGGGTTATTAGGAACGGTTTAATGTAAGTGAACAGCCGTTCAACAACATGAAACATAATTATAAACTAGACGTGTAATTAATTAATATAAAATTCATGGCATGCTGTTATGGGAAAACAATCAACAACTTAGGGGTGATAGCAGTAACTTTGATTTATATGATTTTTCTTAATAATGCAGGTGGCTCCCTTCTGAATGGCAGCAAATTCATAGATTTATTTATATTTCCAAAGAAAAAAAAAACATTTCTACAAATGATCATTTATGTGTAAATGAAGCCAGACAAGAACAGATGTTGGCAGAAGGTTTTTGCTATTGGCAGTGATTTTAGTGTGTGTGTGTGCGTGTGTGTGTGTGTTAAAGCTGTCCTCTGTGCTGCTGTTGGCTGCATGGTGCAGCTTTAAGCCCGGTTTGTTTGTGCGACCTGTTAAGCGATGAGTGGACTCTGAAGGTTAATAGTACAGAGCTGCTGGGATAAAATGAGTGATTGTTTTTCCTAAAATGCTTCAGTAACAGTACGTGTGGCAGGAGGTTATTTAAATTATCAGTATAAATATGTGACAGATTTGTTGCATTTGACTGACGTGAATAAGCACGTCAGAAAATAATATCATGCTGAAAATTAAGTTCAGCTATCCCACTACGATGGTGGATTCTCAATTCCTTGAAAGTCTTGATTAATTTTCTATAACAGCAGCTCTCACAGTAGTTCTGGCTGTAATTCAAATCACAGGTTTCCCACAATCCACACTGACACACTGACATTTTGTTTCAGGAGATTTTCAAACATGATCAATTGTGGATGTTCAAGAACATTATAATAATTAGAATTGAACATATACGTATAGAGTTCTTGCATTATATACATACAGTATAGTATGTTCTTTCATTAAATGTTATGCATAAACATGCAAGAAAAATATATACCAATGTGTTATGATAAATTGTATGAACTAATATTTGTTACATTTTTAAGAAAGTAAGGTTTAATTCTTCATACATAATTTATACTTTGACAACTTTACCAGTTTTAAGGGCAACAATTCAGCTAGATATAGAATGAGAATGTTGTTCTCAACAGATTGTGGAAGAGCATGAAGACGCCTTTCAGAAGGCCCATGTCTACCAGATCGCGACTCGACTAGGTCATGATATTGATGTTTTACCTTTTTTCTTTAAGCTGCACTATAATTCTGTAAACTGTATAAAGGGGGATTTCATGATTCCTAGCTGTTTGTTTCTGGGACAGTCCACCCTCAGACTGACCAACAAGCCAACCTATTTGAAAATCAGAATTTTCTTTTCTAGACATGCTTAAATATGAGTTTATTTCAATATAAAATGAAGGAAACATATAGTAATCACAATTCAATTCAATTCAATTCAATCTTATTTGTATAGCGGCTTTTTGGATAGTCAGAAAGCAGCTATAGAGAAATAAAAAATTATGGATATAAATTAGAAAAAAATATTTGGAAGTAAGTATAAATTCAACCACGAACGAGCAGAGGGCAACGATGTCAAGGAAAAACTCTCTGAGATGACAATAGGAAGAAACCTTAAGAAGAACCAGATTCAATGAGGAGCAAACCCATCTTCTTGCATGTTTGTGTATAAGATGTACAGTACTAGTCAAAAGTTTGGACGCAAGTTTGGATTTATTTTCTACATTCTAGAACAATACTGGATTTTTTTAAATTAGGAAATAACACATAGAATTATGCAATTAGGTAACAACAACAGTCAGCTGCTATTTTAAGACATGAAGGTCGGCTGTTCTGGAACAGTCCTTCCAAGGACAGTATTGTCGAGTACATCTACAAAACCCATAAAGCACCACGATGAAACTGGCTCTCATGAAGACCTTCCCAGAAAAGCAAGACCAAAACTTAACTTTATTGCAGAGAAGAAGTTCATTTAGAGTTATTAGCCTCAGAAATCATTGGTGGCTGAGTGGTAGGTTTCTCACCTACCATGTACTGTAGAAGGCCCGAGTTTGATTCCCAGCCAATGCCTGAACCCCAGCCCGAATGAAATGGAAGGGTTGCTTGAGGAAGTGCATTCGGTGTAAAACCTTTGCCAAGTTGTTGTGCAGATCAGATGGTCTGCTGTGGCGACACAACTCTCAAATGAGATTATTGCTTATTTTGGATGCTTTCATCATTGTTTTACAATGTAGGAAGAAATAAAAATCAGGAAAGACCATGGAATTAAAAGGAGTGTCCAAACTGTTGACTGGTAGTGTATATCTGATGTGCTGTTATAGGGTGTGCACCGTGGCTTAGTGGTTAGCACTTGTACCTCTAGCGTCCAGGTTCGATTCCCGCCTCTGTGTGCATGGAGTGCGTATGTTCTCCCATTGCTTGATGGGTTTCCTCCGGGTGCTCTGGTTTCCTCCTACAGTCCAAAGACATGCAGATTAGGCTAGTTGGCGTTTCCAAATTGCCCATAGTGTGTGTGTGTGTGTGTATACTGTATATATCTGTGTGTGCCCTGCAATGGATTGGCACCCCGTCTAGCGTGTACCATACCTTATGCAGTTAAGATTCCTGGGATAAGATTCCTGTGACCCTGTATACAGGATAAAGCTGTATAGAGAGATCGGAGAGTGAGTGATTATTTTTGTAAAAGTCAAGAACAAGAATAACAGGGTGGCATGATCCTTTCACCACCCCAAAATTTTCATGACGTTTTCTGTTTCTATACCTGTGTCATGTGCTGAGGTGTTTTATTCCTGTTGTGCAACAGCAATTTATCAAGCATTTCTAGTTGTGAACATGAAGTGGAATGATCTGATGTTTTTATCCTTGGTGTGAAACTTAGTGCATGCACTGTCCCTGGAGACTCCTTTCATTGATGTTAAATTAATGTTTTATTCACTAGAATGTGCATAAGTTATGATGTTTTCTGGTGTATTAGGTTGTTGTATACACGCTGATCTGGAACCTTTTCCACACTGGAGGATCAGAAGCTCTGCCCTCATGAGTCATGTGTTACTGATGACCTTCACTTGTGTCTAATTTTACTTTGCGCTCAGATGAAAATGAGTAAAGACAGATTTTGAATGTTATACTATGAACCTGACTGTGAGAGAAAGATTGAATTATTCCTTCACATGCAAAATTGTAACATTTCCACCTATTGTCTGCAAACCAGACAGTAAAATAGAAACAGAAAAGAATTCAGGCTGTTATTTGAGAAAGGAACTGTGAGTGTGTGGATGTGGGTGTAGCAGGATCAGGACATACGCGTGTGCACACACACACACACACACACACAGACCGTTCCTGCCTCCTAACCTCCTATAAATTCCCCAGCATCAGTGCACTGACACATTTATGTTTAACATTAATATTTAGCTTCTGTATAAAATTTGGTATTTTTACTAATTTTTGGACATATTTAGTCATCTTTGGAATTATTTCAGTGTCAACACCAGCTTATTTAGCTTGGATTTGAAAATCCACATCAGGAATGTTGGCGCATTCTGAGCCGGAAAACCAAATAGAACGCTTTAACCTCAGAATCCAGTTTAAAATATGTGTATATTTTCAGGTAAACCGGTCTGAATTTCTTTTGTTTCTCTCTTCCTCATGACTAAATAGAATAATAGTTTTGTGCCTACACATTGATGTTTCACTCTGATGAACTGATATAACACACCATCCCTCAAAAAGCACAAACTAGTAACAAATTCTATATATTTAAAGTACTGTACAAAAGTCTTTAGCCGGGATTTATTTCTTCAAATTAAATTAAACGATGTAGATTAAAGTAAAGAAATGGGAACAAATGTTTTACTGTGACAGGCTGCAAAGTGCCTAAAGATACAGTTTTTAAAAATCAGTTGCTTTCTGTGTGTAACAACCCGAACAGCAACCTCATTTCCCCTCCTGTCTGTTCCAACCACTCAGCATTCAGCATCACCAGTATACAGTACTTATCACCATCCTGATCAGCTGTACCATATCATCTGCACTGGTTTCTCACTGGTTCATACACTTAAGTAAGATGTTTTTTATGCTTGAATGATTCATAGGTCACTGTTTGGCTTAACAAACAAAAAGCATTCCTCTGAAACTGCTTAAGTACAGTAACTGGACTTAAAAACGAGAGCCGAAAAAGCCCTACAAGACTACATTAAAAATACAAGAAGGTCTGGCTCTTTAGAAGCCAAATATGAAGAAGTATATATATTTTATATATATATAAAATATATATTTTATATATTTTTTTTTTTATATGTTTTTGTTCTACTGTCAATAGCTATGTTTTTCTATAGCTATGTTTCTCTGTATTCTATTTCTTATTCCATAAATTATTATAAATTTTTTTTTTTTACTTTAAAATCACGAGTGGTCGTACAGTAAAAGCATTTCACTGCATATCGTACTGTGTATGACTGTGCATGTGACTAATAAAATTTAATTTGATATATACAGTACTGCGCACCAGTCTTGAGCCACCCCTCACTTCTTCATACTTTGCTTCTAAAGAGCCAGACCTTCTTGTATTTTTAATGTAGTCTTGAGGAATATATATATATATATATATATATATATATACAGTATATATATAGATACAGGGCATATCTGCTTCTGTTTTGTTTCCAGAGGGCCAGATTTTTATATTACTGTATTTCCAAATTTTTTTACCTTCAAATATAATTTTTTTGTGTAAATCAAATGATAAAGTATTTTTCATTCAGTTCCAGGTGCAGCACAAGAAACATTACAGGGTGTATATATTTATGCAAAAATCATGAAAGAGCTTGGAATTAGAAGGGTCCAAACTTTTGACTGGTATAGTGTATATCTGATGTGCTGTTGTAGGAAAATAATCTAAAAAGATTATTTCTGTAAAAGTATCAAGAACAGGATAGCATGATGTTTTTACCACCCCAAAATAAATTTTTTTGTGTTTATACCTGTATCATGTCATAATCCTGTTATGCAACAGCAATTTATCAAATATTTCTAGTTTTAACTTATTACAAAACAAGAAGCTCGGCTACATTTAACTATTTATAGCAACTTTAATCTTGTGGAACTTCCATGAGAAAATTAAGCTTACCAAGAATTTGAAAAAATGTGGAATGATCTGAATTTTGTCCTTGGTGTGACACTGGAGACTCCTTTCATTGTATGGAGTCCACGAATCAGAATCAGAATCGGGTTTTATTCGCCAAGTATGTTGAAACACCCACGGAATTTGGTTCCGGCTGTTTGTAGCTCTCAGAGTACAGACAAATATAAAACACTGTACAAAAAAAAAAAAAAAAAAAAACATTTGTACACAGTAATTACCACATTTTGCTTGTGATTAAATAAGATTAAATAAGGCGGGGGCGGCACGGTGGCGTAGTCTTTAGCACTGTCCTTGCACCTTCAGGGTCCGGGTTCGATTCACGGCCAGGCTCGATGTTCTCCTCTTGCTTGGTGAGTTTCCTCCGGTTTCCTCCCACCGTCCAAAACGTTCTTAAATTGGCCGTAGTGTGTGAATGAGTGTGTGAGTGTGTGTATGTGTGTGTGCTCTGCGATGGATTGGCACCCTGTACAGGGTGTACCCTGCCTCGTGCCCTAAGCCTCCTGGGATAGGCTCCAGGTCCCCGCGACCCTAAATACAGGATAAAGCGGTATAGAAGATGAGTGAGTGAGTGAGGCGGGAGGATCCTGAGTATGTGCAGTATAATATGAAGTGAAACACTATTGTGAAACACTCTATTGTCGTGCCATCTGAATGCATGCTTCAGTAGAAGGAAGAAAATCTTAGTTTTTGTACAACGCAGTTAACACAATCAACATCTTGAATTTTAAATATTCAAGAAATTGAACATTTACTATTCTGGTTTTAAATATTTCAATACTAAAACCTCCTCTATTTCCAATTTTAAACAAAAAAGAGAAAAAGAAAAATCCCCAGGTTTTCAACATCACACAAAAAAATAAGAGGACTTTAAAGGATGTCAGTCGACTTTACCCAGAATAAAATTAATACCAGCATTTGAGAAAAGCACAAAGACTTGAAAATAAAACTATAACCTTAACGATGTGTTACATTTTTCGCACGAATTTGAGCTCATGTTGAGAGAGCTCATGTCTCCACACATGCTTTTGATGCTTTGAATAAAAATCCCGAAACACATAAGACCTCCTTCTGGTCGCAAAAATGGTTAGTCATACGTCTGTTGTTTCACAAGGAGCACATTTTTTGTCATCTTGGCTGTAATCTTGGTTTACTGACTCATCTGAATAAAAGAGCTCAGCGGTCTATAAGATTGCCAGTGGGGATTGGATGTTTCTCACAGACACTGTTCGAAGCCAGAGCCGTTCCCCACACACGAGGCGCACAGGCGAGGAAGGGCACGACGGCTCTGACTCACACACGGCGACTCAAGGGAGCCATTGAAATGCTCTGAAAAGTTAAACAGTCACACAGAAAGGCTGGAATTAGCCAAAACGCTGAACTAAGTCCACAGGTTTCGACTGTGTATATAACGCTAGGCGATTCAGGAGGTCTGAAATGCTGTGATATTACTGAATTATAATATACATTTCTCCATTAGTTATCAGATTTCATGGCTGAAACTCCTAATCGAGTGCACATGTTGCGGAGAAGAGCTCGCAGTCCGTAGCCACACATTAATACCAGCATGTTTATCCAAAGTCATAACAAGCCATAATAAGCGTCAGTCCTGAACACACTGTCATGTGGAGCGTAGAACAATTTAGACCTGCTGCACACAGAGGCCCATTCTTATCATAACCACAGTATCTCAAAATTCTAAGCACTTACAGTATATTCAAACAAATCTTTCAGCTGACGCATAGGACCTGTGCTGAAAAATGAAATAAACGTTAGTTAAGTGGAACTCCCACTCTCACAACTACCGAGGGATGTTTACCTTGTTTTCGATTTATGGTGAAATGCCCCGTCAGTCATTTCCCTGCCGTAACTGATACCCGAGCAGTTCTCTTGTGTGCTGTGAAACGGCCGAGTGCGGAATCAACAACTGAGCTCCTTCATCAGAATGATAAAAAGCAATACACCATCGTCTTTGCTCACAGGGGAATATGTGATAGCTGTTAAATCATTTGAGGTTCTAAGCGGAGAGTCAGGAGGATTTAAAGGAAAAACAGTTTATTGACGGCATAAATGTATGGAGAGAGGGAGGGATAGATAGATAGATAGATAGATAGATAGATAGATAGATAGATATCATGCATGTGATGTGTATACACTAAAGTGGTGGAGTGATTTTATTGGGAAATGATCATCCCTGAACTGAGTAAGAGAATTGCTAGTTGTATAAAAATGCCATAATAAGCACTTTGTCTCATCTGACATCCTGTCTCAGGGACTTTCCACCGCTTGCAATTGTCCTACGATCGCAACAATGTTGGAAGACACACATACTGTATTTACTAAGCACATTTATTGTGGGCATTGTGTATTCTTTTGTATTGTGTTTTCCAATTTATTGCAAGAATGACTTTTTGTACTATGACAATGTAATATGTTAACAGGAAGTTATACTGTATATTTCTCTAATATTGAATTAATATTTAATTTATGCTTTTTGTAGTCATGCATTGTAAAATAAATATGTAGTATAAAATAGAAAATTAAAAATGACAAATTAATGATTTAATCATCATGTTCAGAACAGAAATAAATGTGACTTAATCTAATATTTATTTATATTATTATTTCTAAGTAAGGGGTGGTAAAAGTGACTTAATTCCTTCTTCAAGAAAAAGCACATTAGAATTATTATTATACTGTATAAATACTTTGGTAAAAGTTAAAGTAAAGCTAACTGTTAATCAAGACACACAGTAGAGTAAAACAAAATATACATAGCAGCAGATAGATTACAATGACGGCTATTAGTCTGATTCTGGCATACAGTATATGGTAAAGTTTAGATTTGTCAGGATTTCTTAGCCGTTTCATTTTTTACTTTTTTTGGAAGTTGTCTTAACTTTATAAAATGTTTTGGCAGCACAGTGGCTTAGAGGTTAGCACTGTGGCCTAGAGGTTAGCACTGTGGCCTTGTACCTCCAGGGTCCGGGTTCGATTTCGCCTCAGGTCTGTGTGCGCAGAGTTTGCATGTTCTCCCCATGCTTGGTGGGTTTCCTCTGGGTGCTCTAGTTTCCTCTAGCAGTCCAAAGACATGCAGATTAGGATAACTGGAATTCTCAAATTGCCTGTAGTGTGTGTGTGTGTTCCTGCCACAGTCATAAAAATGGGATTACTTGGATTCATATGCATTTTCTCACATTTCCATAATTTTGATTCTATAAAGATTTTCTGTAAAAATTGAAATTCTAATTTGCTTTTGACCTTTGTTAAACGCCATATACAAATAAAATTGTACTGAATTGAATTGACTAAATACAATGGTCAGCGTTGGACTAGGAGGTTCCTAGAGAATTTAGTGATGTCATGTGTAATAATGTGGGAAGTAGAAAGGAGAGCTTTTTCCATTGAAATGTAGGAACTGTCACATATGGTGAAATTTGGATTTGTCAGAATTTGTTAGCCGATTGATATTTTATTAAAAAGTTGTTTTATAAATTTATATACAGACAGTTATAGAAAAAGTTGTGATGAGAAAAGAGAGCTTTTTCCTTTGATACGTAGGCAGGACAGTAAATTACTCTGTGAAAGAAAAATGTAAGCACAGATGCATAAAAAAAAAATTAATTGCAGCGATAAATCCTACCTCAAGTCATCACTAAGTGAAGGTTTACAGTGGAATTCCTCCTGAAGTCATTCTAGTGCTGGTTTAGTATCATTAATCCTGTTTATCTTCTGATAAGCATCAGTTTTTATAGCCCGGCCTTCTATGAATCATAAGTACAGTAATGTGGGCTGTGAAAGTAGTGTTTTTAGTCACATTTTTACTTACATAACAACCCCATTTTTGCTGTCTCATACAACAGTATGATGAAGTGCCGTCTGTTTGACCTGATCTCTGTCATGAAGGTGATGGTCTATAGACATGAATACACAAAACTATGCATCTGGTCGCCTCTGGGAATATCTGAGAGCTAGGAGTGTTTCATGCTTGTATTAACCTGCATAATGTATTCATGGCCAGTGAGTGTTCGAGTTTGCAGCAAGGTAAAGAAAATAAACCTGCATCGTTTCAGTAGATGGTGCATTTGTAATGGCCCGGGGGCCCACCGCTCTCTCGCCCAACAGCCCGAGCTGCCACTGGCTAGTTCCTTGTGCTGCTGCCAATATGAGATCACCATCTGGGAGGTGTTAATGGTGGACTAATCCTGCTAATACCGCAGAAACAAGCTCCCGTCTGAAAGTCCTAAAAAAAAATAATAATAATAAAATTGCAATGAAACAATAATTAATTTCTCGCTGATTTAGAAATCCAAAGCCGGCTTAATACTGTATTTAGTCTAATGGCAAAGCAAGACTGAAAACATTAAAACAAACAGCAATGACTGGGTTAGATACGAAATATCCAAAATAGACAAAATACTGTACACTCTCGCTTTTCCGGGACACTGACAAGTCCGTGTTAAGTTTTACTGTTTGGTGCAAACAAAAGGTCCATTTTCTGCTTAATAGCATTGGATCGCTTGCTTTTCAGTCTTTTTTTCAGTCAACTATTTTGGTGCGGTCAGAGGCAGGCCACAGGGGGACAGTGGCGTGGTTACAGTTTCAGCTGTATTTAATTTCCAACTTTGGAAAAGCCAGGATGTGGCTTCAAATGAGACAAACCCAAACCTCTCCCTCTTTGCTTGTCCTCACACAATTTGCATTGCACAATTTGTCAGAGAAAACAAGCTGTATGTTTTCAAGGAAATCAATGAAAACTAACGAGCCTTGAAGAAATACACAATGGCTCACAGCTTGCGAAACATCAACGGGAGTGTGGAGAAACAGGGCCGAAGCAATTGCGGCGCGTCTGAAGCGTTCAGTGTGGTGACAGAGTGAGGACCCCGGGGTACAGCGTTATGCTCGTTCTTGCTGTTTTTCCCACCTAGTCTCAGAAGCGCATGCAGCGAGTCAGTGCCTGTATGTTGTCAGTCTCATTAAGCAAAGTGTTATAAGCCTCATTTAGTACAGTGCAGTTTGCAGGGCTCATGCACACGGTCATGTACGGTATAGAGCACATCGTATCATAGAGAACACAGAGTAGCAAAAACAATGAATTAACATGCATTAGTTAATACTGCATTCGACTCACCTCATATGCAGTGATTTGGAGGTTGGAATGATATGGAATGACACGGACACCTAATTTTTTTTGCTGTTTGTTAGAAAAAAGCTAGCCAGTTGAATCTGTATGGTTCTTGATATAGACTTAATAAGTGATAAATAACACCGATCAGCCATTAAATTACAATGCAAAACATTATGCTCTGTTTGGTACAGTATAGGTTCCTCTTGTGCTTCCTGTGCAGCTCTGGCCACTGAGGGCATGACTCCATAAGACTTCTGGGGTGTGTTGTGTGTGGTTATTGTTGTATACTAAAAGTGGTGATCAGTGTTGTTCAGTTCACCTGTCATTGGTCATAATTTTATGGTCAGTCCAAGTGTATGTTGATTGATCCAAAGCAAATAGGAAGATCATAGTTGGAAAGACAACCCCAAGGTGATGTGTAAGAATTTCAAGTTGAGGCGCCATTTTCTGTTTTTTTCTTATTGGAGGTTGGGAATTACGAGTTGGAACCTCTAATCAAACATAGTCTTAATAAGTCTCCTAATCCTTAGCCTCCAGCTCAAAATACACACATATCACTATCATAAGCAAAGTTCTGACAAGTAAAATTGGACCTTGTTTAACTGAAAGAAACTTTTCTCCTGAATTCCTTTGCCTTTCTGCTTTCTTTCTCCTGTGAGGACGATTATGATGTTTGATAACTTAGTCATAATACATAATACATAAATGGATTTAGAATAATAAAACTTGGATTCTCGTATCAAGATCTTTGTGTTTTCTTTGGGGAACTCTCAGATCACATGATTTAACCCTGTAGTTAATGACTACCAGCTGTCTGTCTGTCTGTCCTCATATTGCTAACCTGACTGTGCAGTTTACTCCTGTACATTATCGGGTCGAGTCTTTTCCACAGAGGTCACTCAAGTGCTTGTTAAGTCTCATGTCATCTCAAGACTGGATCACTGCAAGGGGCCCCAGGCAAGTTTTCTCCTGTGTACTACTGTATAGCATCAGACTTCTAATACATTTGAAGCTACAATTCGATTTGATGCAATTTGATGCAATTCTGCAGCCCCTCGACTGTCTTTCTATACCAGGAAGGAAGAAACAGAATTAACACACTAATACATACAAAAAAAAAAAGCCAAAAATGGACACTAAGTTACCTGAAGGCAGTTCAAACCTCAAACCTTTCTTTGTGGCTTTGCGGGGCTTTATGCCTCTAGCACAGTTTGACCCACCATCCCTCTAGGTACTCAGAAGACAAACATCATGTCTTTATCCTGGCACCAGAAGATGGCAAAGTACATTGAGTAAAAGTAAAGATTCCCTAGGGCAAATATAATCAAGTTAATGTAGAAATCCTCCATTTACTCCGTTTTTACTCTGTATTTGCTCACAGCTACTCTCTCTCTCTCTCCTCACCGCTGTGGTTAGCTACAGTATCGTAATGCCATGCAGAAATGTATTGAATTAATTGTACAAATATTTGTTGTACTTTTTGTGTAGAGTAAAAGTAAAAATCCTCCCACCTCTGCCTGGCACTTAACTTCCCCTGACTGTTTGATAAACTCAGTCACTGTCTGTCTTCAAAATAAAATCTACCTAACGGTCTACTTAACATAACGCAGCACTAAATCCTGAATGAGAAAGGGGAATAAAAATGACAACACAGACTTTTGTTGCCTTAAGGTTTTAACTGGACAGAATTCTTAGACGTTGACCTGTTTATACTATAAGGATATGTTTTTGATAAAGACTAAAAAGCACTTCTGTAAGTCACCCTGGATAGCAGTGTCTGCCAAATGCTGTAAAACTAGATGTGAATGATCTCTGTTGTAAATTTGAGATATTTGGTTCTTATCTGTTTGTTTAACAGCATAGTCTGAAATATCCCTTACATGACATTGTTTGGTAATAAATTCCATCCTGTCGGTTGTTGAGGCTTTAAGGTCAAATGGGTTAAAATCTTTGCAATTATCCTTTTAGTTCTTATCTGCTCAGTTTCTTTTTTTCAGAAGCTGTACGTAGAATATTTTCCTGCATCTATCTCAAAGGCCATACTGTATACTATAGTCCTTTTTAGTTTACTCTCCAAAATGTATCTCTTAATTGTCTGGCTGACATACAAATCATGCATGAATATCTTTCTATTTCACTCCTTTCCCAATTTTGCTGTTTCAGTGTTTGTAACTTTAAATGAACTGCCTGCTGCTGAACTTTGAGGAAGTGCATTTTCCTAGTCACTTAGAACATATGGACCAGAAACATGTTTTGGACCTTTTTAAGCATTTCCAACCTGTTATGAGGCACAACTGCATTTCTGACAAACAATAAGAACAAAACAAGCCTTAATATTTAATGATATTAATGTTAAAACACAACAAAGAGCTAATGTTGGCCCGCTTAGCTAAGTTCGTTGCTAGCCTAGCTTTATTTACAATAACTCGAAAAGTTGATAGGGAGAGCTGGGCCGGAGTTGAGGTCACATCCAAATCCAATTTTCTTATCCAAACTTGAGCCAATACAAAAATGGAAAAGGGTCAAACAGCAGGGATTTTTTTTGTGTATGCAGAATAGAGACCCATCTTAATGTCTAAAAATGACAAAAAAGGTGAATTTTTATATAAGTTGTCCCCTTTAAACCATGTTTGACAGTATGCCTGAGTAAAATGTGATATTTTATATTTTGTCTAGTATTATACAAACGTGAGCTTTTACTCTTTTTGCATGTCTATAAAAATGTGGATAAGTGTCTTGTGGTTTGTTCTTAAACATTGTTGGAATGTCTAATACCACACGTGTAAATCAGAGCTAGCAGCAACAGGCCTCGTTAATGTCCTCAGGGGATTCTTTAATGAACTGTATGAGCTCAATACACACAATTGTGATGCGATATCCGCCACTTGTAATCAGTCTATACTATAATAATGGTTCTGATTTAGGCCTTAAAGCAGTTTGTTGTTTGTCAGTGGGCATCAGAACACTGTCTGACTCGTTTTTTTCTCTGCTTTCCCTTTGTTGAAGCATGTCTGTTCCGGTACAACGTGCTGTCTTTCGTCTACCTCATCTACCTCCTGCTCATCCCACTGTTTGCAGAGCCGACAAAGGCAACAATGCAAGGTAAGAATCAAGGGCTCACAAGCTCGGAAACAAACACTTGCTTTATGTTTACTCCAAAAATAAGCATTGCAATGCTGCGCTGCATTAAATGCAATTTTTCTCATTAGCACAAGTAACAGTTGATGTAAATTTTTCCACTTGCCCCGAAGTGCTTTTTTTTTGGCAGTTGATTTTTTTTTTTTTATATATATATATATATATATAATTCTGCCACTGTGAGAGATTAGGATTTTTAAGAATGTTCTGTCTAGTATCTACAGTATTTAACTCATGCCAAGAATACAGGATGTTAGTTTTTGATGGAAAAGTAGGCACATTGACCGTTTGCTCCTAAATAGGCTGTATGTTAGATAGTAAATGCATTACTATATGATATTCATGCAATTAATGTACTGACATACTATTAAGTAGCGTAGAATATGGTTTGGGGCATGGCCCGAGGAGCAATCATGTTTGACGCTATTGAAAAGAAAGGCTTTTTCCTGTTATGATGCCTGAAACACTGTATACTTGACATTTCTAGAATTGTCTATGACTGTACTATGTTAAGGTGTAATGATTCAGGATATAGTGCATCTGACGTGGTGTGTAATGTTTGTGTTTAAAATTTCTTGCTGGAAACCAGCAGCTCTTAAGAGGCAACTCTCAGTATCTCAGGAACATCACGGTCCTGAATGAAGAATGCTTTTGTTTTTATCATTCAAAAAAATGATATAATACACCTTGAGAGGTGGGGGCTAAAGAAAAAAAAAACATCATGACTGTTTTAAATTATTATTAACCTCAGAGACACACAATTAAATTAACTAAACAGAGAGATGCAAAAGATAAAGTTTCAGAAGGGTTTCCCCAACAGTTATTGGTCTGCATCAAACAAAGAAAACAACTAAGGAGGTTTGAAATGACTGGAACTGGGTTTAGAACTCTTCAACACAATATATATCATTATATCAGCTTTGTGGAAGAAATGTGTTAAGATCTCATGAATTGAGATCATTTAAACACTTGGTGAAGTTGCATGGTAAAAAATCAACAGTAGAAACCATTGCTAGGATTAATAGTGAAAGTAATAGCATTTAAATACACACACATGATGTGATGAGAACTCACAGGATTGGGACAGCAGTGTGGCCATAAGAAAAGCACTCGGTGAGACTAATCAGAAAAATGGGTTCAGTTTCCTACTGAGCATAAAGACGCAAAGGAAAAATGGAAAAGGATCATGTAGTCTGATTGAGCCTATTTCAGAGAAATGGGCGTGTCAGGGTAAGAAGGGAAGTGCAAAAAGCCATGTACACATCATGCATAGTGGCCACAGTACAATACTCTGGAGGCAGTGTTATGATCTGGGGTTTCAGTTACGTGGCAATAAAATGAAGTCAGCTGACGACCTGAATGTACTGAATGACCTGGATATCACACTTTATTTAAGCTACAAATTATAAGTAAATCTGAGCTTCATGTTTTTCATTTACATATATATATATATATATATATATATATATATATTTCCAAATGGATGGAAATGATTGTCTGAATTAAGGCATTACTTATGATGTTTTTGTGTTACTATCATGGACCCCGTAAACTAGGCTGCATTTCAAGTTTAATGTTCTGCGGTACAAAGTTGCATTTTCCATGACCGAGCCAAACCTCACTCCAAATCTCACAAACTAGGAGAGTTCAGATATGGGTTGTGTATGTGTAAACTGAGATGCTTGGCATACTGCACGCTTCGGACATACAGTACTATAGGAATATAGAAATGACCAAGAAATCAGCTTATAAATCTATACAAGAACTTATAAAAAAACAAAATATAGCAACCTAAAAATGTTGCAGTGTTGCATTGCACTGGGCATGTTGCAGACCCCATACAGTGCAGCTGTAGGAGTCATTTGACGCCAAGTTGAGGACCAGTCAAGGTTGTTTTAAGAAATGAGACACTTTTCACATCTAGAGTGCACTGGACATACCAGCAACAGGCAGTGAAAGCCCCACTGAGTGATCTGTGTGAGGAGGAGGAGAGTCTGAGCAGGAGAAGAATGCAGCGTGTGTGCGTGTATGTATGCATGTGTGTGTGTGTGTGTGTGTGTGTCTTTTCACCCCCCAAACACTCCCTCCCACACACATGTCATCAGTTCACTACTTCAACCATTACTTCATCACGGCCGTCAGTTGAACCCCGGGCCACATCAGCACGCTGCATGCTGGACTCAAATTGAACCTAGCTTCCTACAGTTAACAATTCTTTATTTTATTTTCCCAGAGAGCACAAACCTTTTTCAGACTGCATGCAATCCTCCTCTGGTAGGAGACGAGTCATATTTTAGTGTTGATTTAGTACCTGGCGCTATTTCCTTTTCTCATATCTTTAGCTCATCCCATAATTCATACTTAGCCTAATCCATATGATTAAATCAAAGATTTTATGCACAAACGTTGGAACAAAGTTGCTTTATCCTTCATATTTTTTCAGTCCTTCATTTTATTCAGTAAGCACTTTATCCTGGTCTGGGTTACACTGACTCCAGACCCTTTCCCGAGGACACTGGGCTGGAAAGTGACCTGAATGGGCTTTTAGGTCGTCGCAGGGTATTATGCGCACACATGCACTCATTCACACGTTGGGAAAAATATTGCAGCCAACCCACTTTCTGCATGTTTTTATAAGGAAACTGGAGAACTTGAAGGAAATCCATGTGGCTAAGGGGACGACATGTGAAAATCCTCCCAGGCAGTAGCTGACCCTTGATCAGGACCCTGGAGCTGTGAGGGAGCAGCACGACATGCTCGGTCATGCCATGAAATGCCCTTCCTTCATGCTTGCTCATTATTTTAATGTGAAATATACGTACAGTAATAGTTGTTACTGAATGAGCAAAAAATGCTTATTAGCATCTGGTCATTTAAAGTTTCAATAAATCTCTCTCTGTTCAGCGGCGCTCTCTGATACATGGTTAATTCATGGTTTATTATTAACTGCTATAATGAATCATACATATTAGCAATAGCAGGCTTCTGACACCCTTTAAAAGTAAGCCAACACTTTTTTGAGACTGTTTATTTAAGTGACCTAATAACGCCTGGGGTGTTGTCTGCTTTTATGCTATCTGACACATTTTCTAGGCCTGTAGGATCTTGTAGCAGGTAGATTCCAGCCTGGGGGAATCACGTCAACTGTGCTGTTAATCAACAAAATGCTCTCAAATATGTACACATTAATGGCTGTGTTAATAAGCATAAATTTCGATGTAGTTGCCGTGAATCTTTATTTATTCACGGCTCCAAAGACACACAGTCCATCTCCTAGAAGAATACGTCATTAAATCTACTTAAACTGTCCAGCATTCAGTCCGCTGTATGCGTTATATGTATTGTCTGCCTATTCAGAGAACTGGATAAAGAGTTAAGAACTGTCTTAAACAAGAATTGCACATTTCCTAGAAAAGTTCTATGTTTCTGTTTCCACTACCCAAACTGTGCGATGGAGACTCACATTACAAGCTTCCTTGGACAATTCAGATCCGCCTGTCTTGATGGCACACATTTGTAATCAACCTAAGTGACTCATATCTTCTTCATTCAAATTTTTTGAATGAGTTCTTTCCAGTTTTGCTTGAATCAGTTTCCCAAATATCAAGTACGTCACCAAGATCCTCATCCTTCTATTGAATACAGTCAGTGCTTGCTGCTGCTAACTCCATTGTTTGTTTTGCACTACTGGCACGATTATGACGACAATGATGTGTTCATTATTGTTGGGGAAATGACAAAAGGATTTGCAACCTGATGGATCCCATTCATGGACCATAAATTAGAACCATATCTGAAAGTGGCTCAGGTCTGATATAAAAATTTTTTTTTTTTTACATAGTCCTAAAAAAAAAAAAAAACAGTAAAAAAATAATAAATGTGGAAAAAATTACATCGAGATTTTTGAAACACAAATATGGTTGAGATTTAATATTTAATTTACTTCATTTACTTTGTCATGGCAAGTTCCTTCACAGTAGCTCCTAATATGCAGAACTGCCTACCCTGGAGCAGAAATTAAAAACGGCCATAGTTTCAGGAAATGAGGCTCATGAGACTGTGAAAAATCACCTAGACTGTAAAAAAAAAATAAAAAAATGGTATACCTGTATGATTTAATAATGTGTATTTTTTTATATGGTATATTTGCTGTGATCAGTTTAAATTCCATAACTCCCACACGGCCTCAGTTGTGCCTCTTAATTGTCAGGAATATAATGACTCTTTTGTTTCATTATAAACTAGAAATTTGCTGTATTGTGGGCACATATATAAATGTACTTTGTTTATTTTTTTTTTTCATATTTTGCTTCTAAAGAGCCAGATCTTGTATTTCTTTAAGTTGTCTTAAGGAACTTCCTTAAGGACTTTTTTTTTTTGGCTCTCTGTTTTGTTAAGTGTTTGGCTCCAGTCCCTGTACCTGAGCAGTTTCAGATGAATATCATTTGTTTGCTACACGACACAGTGCCATATGAATCCTTTAAGTATAAAAAAAATCTTACTCAAGGTATGAACCAGTGAGAAACAGGTGCAGGTGATGACAGATGATCAGGCCAGTGATTAGTATACTGGTGATGCTGAGTGTTTGGAGATACAGATGAGGGGGGAAATGAGGTCGCTGCTGATGTTGTTACTGTATATAAACAACCTGTTTTTATACTGTATCTTTAGGCACTTTGCAGCCGGTTGTAGTAAAATATTTGTCCCAATTTGTTTAATTTAATCTACATCATTTCATTGAACTTATTGTGTATAATAAGGGTTGCCTGAAGACTTACTATATACTATAATGTCTAATTACAGTAGATTAACTAAATCAAAAAATATCCAGCCTACAATGAATTATTGCTCACATATTCTCTTGAGTGATATCAAGCATTTATTTTTAATTTATAAAGGGACTTTTTTTCAACACGTTAGTCCATGTTCACTCCCACACTTCAGGAAAAGAAAAACTTGTAGAAGTATTTTAATACTACTGTATATACTGTATATGATAATATTCTGTTAATATTATAATGCTATTATTAATATTAGATTTATATAATATCCATCATACTATTTTTCTTTTTCTGAAGTGTGTACGCATTTTTTTGTCCGACTCTGTATTACCCACAATGCTGTTCCACTATCTGCTAATAATAGTGCCACTGGGATTTAACCCTTGCTTCATTTTTACATGACTAGAGCAATGCAGAAGCACTTTAGTCCTTTAGTCTGTCTTGCTCTTCACCTCCTTATCTATACACAGGGCTTAAATGGATCAGCTTCCAAAGCTTTTCAAACTCTCTTGATATTACCACCATCATATAGTTGAGTCTTTTCCGTAGCTCAGAGCAACTATGTTATAGATCTGCACTGCAATCTGGATTTTTGAGTACATACGTATAGTGTTGTCACCAATTTCTGCATTTCTCATAAGCATGTTTTTCTGAATCGCTAGCCAAATCAAATTGATGAAGCCCAGATTTCTTCAAACATCTGCTTCCTCCATGTTATCTATGTTTATTATATCTAAGTTTAAGATTATCCGAACACTAAACATAACCTGATATCATATCATAACCTTACATCATATGTTTACAACTCCTACACCTAATATACTAACATAGTCTATTAGTCACTTAAACAGAGATTTGCTAGACGCGTTTCCCCCCTGGAAGGTGTGGAGCAGTAGATTTATGCTGAGCTATAGACCATAAGAGCCCGTGGCTTTGTTCGGCTTGTGGCGCCTCAGTATGGGTGTTTGTTTGGTTAAGGCCCTTCGCTAGAGCAGGAAACGGGAGAGACAGTCTCTGTTGGTGCACCTTGGCCGGCCCTTACGTCACCAGCACCAGATGTTGGCTATTAATTATAACGCCAAAACTCCTTCACCTTCCCCGAGGCTAAATTTTTACAAGGTGATGATATGTGCACTGTACAATTGAGTGAAAATTACAAGAGATAGTCCAACAAGATCCTACTTCAGTGTTGATTTTAAGAAATTTATATTATACAATTATTATTAAATTATCATTTTACAGTATGCATAAAAAATTCACATAAGAATTCACGTCATCTCAATGCTTTGGCGAAATTTAGGTAAATTTAACTGCACATTGAAAATCAACCCTAAATACAGTTATCTAAAAAACATTGACCTTCATTTAATGTTTGAGTGATTGGACTCGACATTTAGACTCTGACTCAGACCTCGGTCTATAAACACACACTTGCACACTGGTTCTCTCCAGAGCTTGAGGGAAGAAAACAGCAGCTCAAGGCCACAAGGCCATCCTCTGCTCTCGCCTCGAAACAGATGCAATCTGTCCACTTGAGGGAACGCAGGAGACATGATGGCTTCCTGAGGAAACAGAGCAGAATGGAGAGGTCGTAGGAAAGGGACCTCGACCCTTGTGGATCTCTGTGAGCCAGCTTCACAGCGCTTCCTCAGGAAGACGATGACTCACAAGGCTCAACGGGGCAACGGGCTCGTTTTTCGGTTCCGTCCTACTGATTTCTGTCCAACTTATTCTTTTTGTTCGGGGTTGACCCCGACTAACAACGTCAACGTTCTTGGACGATCTTTGATTCGTTTTCATATTCGGCTTTCTGAAAATGTTAACGTTTAAATCTTGAAGATGAAACAATAAAGGGATTCGAGAAGGAATCCTAAGCATCCGACGATGAGCCTACAGCACGGCGAAAATATCCTTTGGAGATATTCGGATCTGGACTCGGGAAAGCATTGGCTCTTTGTTACTGAGTCTGTGACTCAGAGTTAGCCTCCCGCTCCGTCTCCCTTTCCCTCTCCCTCTCTCCTACACATTCTCTCACACACAAGCTTCAAGAAAAGCACATATCTCAGCTGTGAGTCACGTCATAAAATGTAATCAAGACGTTTTTGAGCCGGCTCATGTCTTCTACTGGCTTCGTATGTTACGGTGTTAAGTCCAGATCAGTTATGCAGATTTAAAAAATGGTTATTAGGTGAAAGATGATTAAAAGCACAACAGAACTGCAAATAAATGCATTTGTTTTTTTATTTCTTTGTTATTTATAATTAAAATGAACTTTATGAACTTTGATGTTTTGTATAATCCAGAGCGCATCTCCTAAATCTCATATTTTTTTCATTTAAAATATAGACATATTTGTTCTCTCTTTTTAAAAGAAAAGGGATGGTGCTAAATTTTCTTAAATAGAAACAGATAAG
Organism: Clarias laeviceps; assembly: GCA_030014305.1. Taxonomy (NCBI): domain Eukaryota; kingdom Metazoa; phylum Chordata; class Actinopteri; order Siluriformes; family Clariidae; genus Clarias; species Clarias laeviceps. Next base: position 28,096,071 of record JAQMYJ010000033.1, read on the forward strand.
CTGAATTGGGGAATCTGGCAGATCTTAAAGATTTAACAGCATAATACATTTAGCATGTTTTAAAAAGGAAATGTTACCACATTTGTTTAGTTCACTTAATGAGGCTAACTCACGCTGCCTCTCCACTTCAGGAAATGGCGTAGACATTCTGTTACATTTTATAAGGTAAATACCTCATGGCCTTTCTTTCTTTCTTTCTTTCTTTCTTTCTTTACTGCACTTATAATAGTAACTAAGTTACTAAACTCTCTTCAGTTGTTATATGATTTTGTTATATGTTATAAATTTAATAATAAAACAGTTAGTTTGATAAGAGGTAATCCATGAGTGCTGATATAGAGTATAACAGCACTGGGACATTTAGCTACATGCATCACTCCGACTCACGTGTTCTAATAATGGTTAACCCATGAACAAGGGCACTACTTGGTGTTTAGAACAAGGGATTGGATTGTACACTATATTACTGTAGCTTTCCATTTTACACTATTTTAAGATTCAACCCCAGAACAGTTAGTTACCTGAGGACACTTTAAAGTGGAACAATTGGAGATATAAAGACAAACTTAGGAGATTTACATGAGTGTCCACCACTTCTATGTTTTTTTTTTTTTTATTTTCCCCTCACCTTTTGGCTACATAATACTCATAAGAATTAAACAATACTGTATGCTGATATGACAAGCATACAGTACAAGATATGTGCTGGAGGAGCAAAATAACTGGTTTAAACTGGTTTAAAAAACTTATAATCGGTTGATAATGAATGTGTTTGTGGAACTGTTGTATAAAAGTAATATCACAGTTAGGATCGTGCTGTTGTACCGAATATCTGCACGATATTCTGCACAACAGCACTACCTCCTGTGTGATTATTGCTTAAATATGAAATTTTAGATTCCACACACTTGGTAGAAGGTCAAATGTGTTCAGATCTGTGATGAGATCTTGATTTTGATAGCTTGTACTGTTGCAGTGTAAATTGCAATGAGGCAGAACTTAAATTCTAATAATTAATTAGAGACGTTGCATTGTATCACATTGAAAAAAAAAGTCTTGGGGAAAGATTTCTCAATTTTAAGTGGAGAGTTCAGACTGAAAAACATCGGGGTTACTAAGCATGTACAAAGCCATGTGAGTTGAAATTTCAGGACTGCCAAAGAACCACAACAAGGCCTTTGAGAAAGACGCTTTACTTTTGGCTTTCCACTTTACTTGGAAGTCAGTTTGGATAAAATAAATCTACAAATTGGTGCACACAGGACAGGAAAGTTGAATGTATTCATATACATCAGTGCTGGACTTCTTTACTTTTGGCCTCAGTAGAAATGGTTGCTGTCCAGCAATGAATTGATTCGAATCAATTATTTAATTCACCACTTGAAAGCTTCTCCCGGTGGAGCAATATGTTACAGTTCATCTGATTTTGTTTGGCTCTCTACTGTGTTACACAGACAGTACTGAATTTCAGATTAATGATGCCAAGTATGCCAATAATGGTAAAAGCTTATAGAGCACCTGATAGGATTACCACATGACAGTGGACTTCCTCGAGACATCAGTAATGTGTCTTTGTAAAAGCTTTTTTTTTCCACCAAGAACATCTGAAATTATGTTCGCAAACAGAAGCCAAGTTGCAGAACATGCATCTCTGATTCACATAAGCCAAGTCCTCAGCGGGGGGGTCGCTTTCTAAATGACCGAAGCAGCTCACTCCTAATTTTGGCAAGAAAGATCATCAGGGAATGGTGTTTAAATACTATTAGACTGATGAAATTTTAGCATTCAGCATGACCTCTTTGGCATGCAGTACAGAACTTCATAGAACACATATTCTATTGGTTTAATCCTGCTTTACTACCGTCCTTAAGATCCACACGGACGTATTTAAAAAGTCTTCCCGAGGTAGTATTGGGGCACAACACAGAAAGCCATTCAATCATCACAGAATGGATGAAGCGACCCATCAGGGGGAAATGAAATCAGAGCCTGTTGCCCAAACGGCGAGCCGATAGGCATGCACTAACACAACCCTCTTTGTTCTTGCGTGCCGACATCACAAACACATCTGGTCCGTATTTGAGCTTCCTGTGCCAGGATCAGCCTCCAGCAGCCCAGGAGTTTATCCCTAGTGGTGTTTTTAAGGACATTTTACTCTTGTATCTCTTAAAGCTCTGCATGGTTCCACACTCCATCAACACATGGGCACACAAGCAGCTATAAAACTGACTAGGTTTTTTGTTTCAGCTAGATTTATTGATGTAATTCATTTGCCTAAAAATGTTGCGTATGTACCTGGTAAATTTCCATATCCTCCATAGCCTGCTATACAAATATAACTCTCCCGTAACAGTACAAATTATAAGCACATGAAAAAACAATGCGTACCGTACAGTGCATTAGCAGTAATGACACAAAAGAGTTCAGAATCTCTGTTAGCAATAAATGGTGTGAACTTTTTAAGTTTTTTTTTCTGGTTTTGGACAAATAGCTCATACGACATATTACTGTGTTTTATATTTAAAGGCATTTATGTGTTATAAAATCTTCAGTGCAATGTACTGTATTTTTACATAAAAATTTACGAAAAGCATTGCTCTAATCCATTAAATCTTTTTAGGTGAACATGCCATTGACTGCAAAAAGTTGCTCTTAGTGAATATACTGTATTTATATGTGTGTGTGTATATGGGTGTCTGCAGTGGAAATCCATAATATATTCCCATCCATAATATATTCCTGCCTCATGCCCTCTGCTCCCAGGATATACTCCAGATCTGCTGTCACCCAGGCCATGTTCAGGTGTTTACTAAAGATGAATAACTGTCTTTATATCAGTCACAACACCTATTCCCTCTTAAATTTGGCGAAGTCAGTGCATGGCTTTAAAACAACTTATTTCCCTTTTTTATTCGCTTTGATGAATAAAACACATTTTAATCAAAATCAAAGCCAAAGCAAACCATAAAAAAATGAACAATAAAATTCTGTGGCTTGACTGGGCCCTGTAAAAGCTTTCACAACAGTAAAGCATTGTAAAACGAATGACACCTTGGCAGACGTGGCTTGGCGTTGTGTACAAAATCGTTTTAAGGCTTCCACAGTGATTACAGGTAAGAGCTGAAGTACAAGGCAGGTTTAAATGTATAGTAGATATATCATATCTTTCTTGTATTAATTAGGAATGCAAAGAGAAGCATAGTAACCATAGCGGTAATCCATTTGGCGCAATATTTCACTCGTTTTAATGGGAGAGAGATAAAACTCGCGTTGCTGCAATGCATTAAAATAGCATGAATTCATATTAACTGAATACTTACAGAATAAAAAATGTAATTCGTGGATGCAGAAACAGTTCTGATGCCCACTTTAACAGTTTTTGCTATGAATGGCTACAAAATCACAAATCGTGACGAGTACAGTGGGTAGTTCATGGTCGTGGCATTCCAAGGTACGTCTGGGTCATTCATAGAGATTTTAAAATATTTAAGGCATGGGCTGTGATTTTTTTTATTTATGACTTTTTATGACTCGTAGGTCTGCTGTATGCCCACTGTATATTTCTATAGGCATATTTGTGGTCATTTGTGATCTCCTGGACTCAATCATAGGTAATCATAGCTGGCGTGGGGCTACAGAAACCCCCCAGAGACTTGTATAGCAGGGCTACAGCAGACAGGAGGTTTGAAGAAAAAATCTCTTGAAAGCTTAAAATCTCACTACAGCAAGTGTTACTGTGTGCTCAAATCACTACGGCCAGAGTGATGTGATGGAAAGGAGTTGATCGTGATTGTGACAGTCAGTTGGGTCTCATCATTGGGATCTATGGACCCTTGTTGTGCATCACAGAGCCATTCGTGTTTACAGTAATCATCATTAACCCAGAATCTCAGCATAACAAATCGTCACCTTTTCCATGCTTTTTATAAAGCGACACCATATTTCCCCCTAGCTTTGTCTTAATGCTTCATAATTTATGCCCAAATTAATATCCAGGCCACAATTCTAAAACCATAGCAATTTAATGCAACAATTGTGAAAGTGGAAATTGGGCATAAATCATTGTGTCAGAAGTTTCTTTTCCCTGTAAATAACGAAGTGTAAAAAGTTGTTATTCAGACATCAGGTCTTTAACTGTGTGAGTGTGGTCTGCTTTGTGCCACTAGCATATTAAAATCTCTACCAAACAAACCAGACCTAATCTCTAGCTGTCCTGCTTTGATCAATACAGCAGCTACAGATAGATTACAGTAAGCCATATTACTGTAGGTCTCATCATTCATGTCACAGTTGAAATGTCAATTTGTTAAGAATTTCGATCCTTTAAGCTATATAATGCTTAAACATCAATTGGTAACTTTCTAAATTTGAGGTTGTTAAAAAAATCTAGTGTGTATTTATATGTATATATAAATACACAAGTGATTTTTAAAAAATAATAATAATAATAATAAGAATAATAATAAAACATGAAATAAATATTTTTTTAAAGTGTACTGTTGCATACAGTAATACATATATATATATATATACACACATATACGATAAATTTTATCCCTAAAAGACAGTGTGATATGATTCTATATTATGAATTTAAATTAATTTTTATTTTAATGTAATTCATGAGCTCTGAATTTAATGCTTTTGCTTTTCCGTGGCCTGTAATGTAATTTTAGAGTCACATGAATATGTCAGATCTTATTTAAACCTCATATAAAGGCTACAGGAAGTAATTTTTTATTATTAAACATTATTTCGGATACTGTATAGCCTCTGATGGAAACAAAAACCCTAATGTAGACTCCTGGGTTTTGCATGAAAATAGAAAGGAGCAGGTCTGACAAAGTTAAGAGGAGAACTCTGGAATAATCTCTACAGTAGGTTGACGTGCTCAGTCAAACTTAACAGCTGTTTTACTTATAAAACTGCACATTTCTGTATCTAACACGACTAATTTATTCAAAATTAATATTGACCGTGTTTATTTTATTACTCTTTAGTTCCATTTATAGAAGTTTCTTTTATGTATGAATGTTTTCAAAAGTATCTTTGAGGTTTTTCTTTTTTTCTAAGCTCGCAAGACGTTTGCACAGTACTGGAAGTAAAACAGCTGTTAGGTTTTACTGAGCGTGCTGGAGAATATGAGTTCTTCTGGTAACTTTGTCACAGTTGCTCCTTTCTATTTTCATGCAAAACCCATGAGGGTACATTAATGGGTTTTTTGTTTCAGTCTGAAATCTGATCTATTATATAATGCATTGCTTTAATTACAGGCATGCAAATGCAAATATACTACTGTAATGTAGTGTAATTTTTTTACTTATGTTTGGAAATTTACAGCATTGCACTGAACTGCGGTTTTTTCTAAATATATATGGTTGAGTTTGCAGCTGTGTTTCTCTGCTATACCCAGAGTACCACTGTGTCACGATCAATGACTTTTACAGTACCCGTGATAACGAGTCATCAACATCCACCCCCAGCTGTTTCCATCCATGTGTCCTATCACGTCATGAGAGTGTTTATGTACCAGAGGATGAATCAAGTCCAACTTTTTTTTTTAAAACTCCTGCGCATGCCGTTTCAGTTGAAGTTTTCTGAAAATGGCACAGCTCTGAACTCACACTGCGCTCAGTGGTCTTTACATGACGAACGGTCTACAGGCTGCCAAAAACATCAGTGGTATGTTACTACTGAGAGACAGACAGCGACAGAGACAGGGAGAGAAAAAAAGAGAGAGAAAGATGTAAAGCAGAGTGTATTACTGCTAACAGTTGTGGATTATGGCGGCTCTTTCACATGACGTGTAGACACAGAGGTTAGTACGTGTACTTTCACCCGGATACCTGGATTTCTGGATTTCCTCTACATATGAGAGAGGAACACAGTGTGTCTCCAAAGTCTTTATACCCCTTTGATCATTTTCTGTATTTAGGAATTAATATGAGATACCTTAATACTGTATATATACACACAAACATAGTTACACCAGTTACACAAGTTACACCAAGCGTCCGTGAACACAATGTGCATCAGTTTCCCATGTTTCCTAAACACCCCTGTGTCTCTCCTCCAGGCCACACAGGACGCTTGCTGAAATCTTTGTGCTTCACCAGTTTGACCTTCTTGCTGCTGCACATCATTTATCAGATCGTCATCAACAGCCTGCTCGCAGGAGACAACATCGAGCCCAACTTCAACTGTAAGTACCAACCTACTGTAACTAGTTCCTCAAAAGGATATTTCGCAGTACGAAATGCTTTTAAATATGAACTCTGACTCCGATTGCTGGTGCAGGAGACCAAACATTAGAAACCCTGCCCTGGAGCATGTTTATCCTGACACAGGGGGGCTTTATCAGAAACCTCAGGATTGACTGGGCAATTATCCAAGCAGCACCGCTCATAACTGGCACGTTGCAGTATACACGATCTCTAGGCAGCTATAAGCCACAACATCTGTGCACAAGATGGGGAATCAGCACATAATGAACAGAAAAGTGTTTGAATCCAACAGAAGTGTTTTCAGAGGCAGAATGTAGAGTTGCGTATAAGTGCTAGTGTCCACACTCCACAAAGTAATGTCTTGACAGCGACAAAATTCTCAAATATGGACAAGCTGATTATTGTAAATCAAACAAAAAAAATCTATTTGGTTTTAGATTCTTTTGCGTTCTTTCTGGAAATAAATGCTTAAAATTGATGTAAAAAAAAAAAACAGGACAAGACTATTTCAAGCGTCAAAACAGTAACAGAATGTCTGTTTGCATTTCACATTCAATTGCAAGTGACTTTTATCTGACTCTAAACTGAACGACCCATACAGTACACGCATATCGATACGTCTTTGCTTGCAATAGCTGGGTTAAAACGTTATATTTTGTGCAACCGCTCATTCTGTTCGAACAATGGATGCTATTTTAGCAAAAATATACTTGGGGTTTTGCTCTGGAGGATGGCAAGCAGTTAGTTGACTGTATTTGTTGAGGTCCAGAAGAAGGAAGAAAGCCAGACGCCTCACTTTAGCGGTTTTAGCAATTGCTAGCACTGCTATGAAATCCAACCCGAAACTCAGATTGTTCTCATTTAAGTTGTATGGCCACGTATCGGATAATGTACATACACTATCTGATCTAGGACAACATACAGTACAAAAGTGAGTTGGATCCAATTTGTGAAACATCAGATTTTTGTGTTCAGGCAGTCCTTAGTGTCACATTAGGGTAAAAAAATCAGATGAATCACTTTAAGTCATTTTGAGTCAGCTGGTAAGGTGAACTATTAGAAAATACTAGATAGATTATGGACATATAATCTATCTAGATTATATGTATATAATTTATGTATGTACTAGTTTGGCTATATTTAAGATATTGTTTCTTGCCAATATGTCATTTCTGTGCAAGGCTACAATTTTATGTGCTAGAGAACTCATCCTAAATAATGAGCTTTCATCAGAGACACAAATTCACAAGATCGTCTCGGGTTACTTTACTGTAACCCTGTTCCCTGAAAAAGCGGGAACGAGATGCTGCGCGAAAGCGCTATGGGAAACGATTCCTCGTGACCGGTTGTGAAGCATGTGTGTGTCAAACACGCCAAATATTTTGGCATGTATAACCTCAGGCAGGTGACGTCAAC
>JAQMYJ010000033.1:28103810-28148985 GCA_030014305.1 Clarias laeviceps
ACACGTGCTTCACAACCGGTCACGAGGAATCGTTTCCCATAGCGCTTTCGCGCAGCATCGAGTGTAGCTTTTGAAAGGGAACATTTGGCTTTTCATAGTGAAAAGTTGTTTAGTGACATAACACAGACCGTTGGTTTGTGAGTAAATTGAACATTCAGTCCATGGGTTTTGCTCTGCTATTGTATGCTTCTGTTGCAGGCCTTTTCCCCCCAAATCATTTCGATTCATTTTTAGTTATATAACATTTAACTATAGACATTGTCACAAAGCAGATTTACAGAAATCCAGATGTGGATTTAAATGCATAATGAGCAGGCCAGAGGTGACATCTCCCTTTGAGAGGAAACTTTAAGAGGACCCTGTCCTCTTCTGGGTGACATCAGATAGTGGCATAATACATTACAGCATACAGTTCTAAAAAGGTCAATGCAATCATTGCTAATTGTGTTGAATTGATGGTTCAGGCTGACCGGATTGTGACTCCTGGGATGAACACAGGACAGTCTTGATGATTACAACAGCAGCACTATGGTCCAAATCTTACAGTACAGTATCCACATACAGTAAGATTATCCACTAAAGCATATGTTGGATTCAGGCATCTTGGCCTGAATATAATAAAATAATAACTATTTTCTTTTCAAATTATAAAAAAAAAAAAAAACTAATCAGGTCACAATTCATTTATTCTGTCTGTGTTTATTTAAACATCAAGATCTCAATAAAAAAATTGGTTAAAATATGACAAAGACAAAAAGGCATAGAAATGAGGTTAGCATTTAAGGTAATTTGCTTGTTCTAATTTTTATTAATCACTTAAAAATGGTTTGTCAGCACAAGCAGTGGAAGTTTTCCCAGGTCCTGGTGTATACCGTCTCTAATGTACCGGAAAATTTAATGATTTAATTCAGACTGTTAAAATGATCAAGGTGAGAAATTGGATTTTTAATGACTTTTCTGTCTGTTCAACCTTGGACTAACTGACGCCAAGCATGTGCTAAAGGAGTGCTGAAGACCACAGCTGGTATATGAAACACTTTATATTCACTCCAATGGAGCTCCAGAGATTTAAACATACAATGTTAATACCTATATATGCGCCATATGTTTATGAATATTATCAGGCCATGCGGTCTGAACTTAGACCACCCGTTCATAATTCATCTGTTCATAATTGCAATTGCAGTGGACATATTATAACATTACATATAAGGAAAGTGGTTTGTTTTCGATGGACATACAGTAATTCAGAATAATTATGGTTGGTCCGTGTTGGTGCGGGTGATCTTAGAGAGTGACGTGGAAACACATTCGTGCATGGAGACAAATCACACAGACACATAAACCTGTCATGGCGAGGTGAGAGGTCAGGTCCATTGGCAGCTAAATGGAGATTAACAGCATTGCTGGAACACGTACTCACTCAGGGCAGATGTGCGGAGTCGCCTTGTGTGGCACACACCTCGCTGTGAGTCGAGCCTGTAGAGCGGAGAGATATGGCCAGTGATCAGAACATCTTTTATATATAGAATGCATGACATCTAACCTCTGCTGTATATTTATTGATAATGGCTGTATTAATTTCCTGACGCTCAATTATGAAGGTTGTCATTGAAATATCTTTGATTATTATTATTATTATTATTATTTTATTTTTTATTTTTTAAACCCTCACCTTCTGTACATATCCCTCTCTTTGTTAATTAAGACTTATTTCACGTAAGGTTTAACATGAATCATTTTTGATACGTGTTCCAATATGCAGGTGCATCTCAATAAATTTGAATATCATCGAAAAAAGTTAATTTATTTCAGTAATTAAATTCAAAAAGTGAAACTCATATATAGATTCATTACACACAGACTGATATATTTCAAGTGTTTCTTTCTTTTAATTTTGATGATTATGGCTTCCAGCTTATGAAAACCCAAAATTCAGTATCTCAGAAAAATTTTATATCGTAAAAAAGTTCAATATTGGAGACACATAGTGTCTCCTGCAAAGGTTTTTCTAAGCCTTTAAATGGTCTCTCAGTCTGGTTCATTAGCCCCATTAAGAATTTGGGGGCAATTCACAAGGAGTGGACTGCAGCTGGAGTCAGTGCTTCAAGAGCCACCACGCACAGACGTATCCTGACACATTATTTGTATCAAGCCACTCTTGAACCAGAGACAATGTCAGAGACGTCTTACCTGGGCTAAGGACAAAAAGCACTGGACTATTGCTCAGTGGCCCAAAGTCCTGTTTTCAGATGAAAGTAAATTTTGCATTTCATTTGGAAACCAAGCTCCCAGAGTCTCGAGGAAGAGAGGAGAGGTACAGAATCCAAGTTGCCCACACTGCCAAAAGTACTAATACCTGGTTTAAGTACCATGTTATCCGTGTGCTTGATTGGCCAGCAAACTCGCCGATCTAAACCACATAGAGAATCTCTGGGATATTGTGAAGAGGAGGATGTGAGACATCAGACCAACAATGCAGAAGAGCTGAAGGACGCTATCAGGGCAACCTGGGCTTCCATAACACCTCAGCAGGACCACAGACTGATCACGTCCATGCCACACCACATTGCCACAGTAATTTGTGCAAGGGAGCCCTGACCAAGTATTGAGTGCTGTACATGTTCATATTTTTCAGTAGTCCAACGTTGCTGTGTTGAAAAATATATTTTTTTTTAATTGGTCTTAATCAGTGTTGGGGGACGTTACTTTTGGAAGTAACTAATTACATTACAATATTACTGTCTTTATAAAGTAATTACAGCGTTACTTTCTGATAAAAGTAACTAGTTCCATTGCAGAAAATGAAAACTCCTTTGTGATTCCTCATGCATGTTGTTTTAGTCAAGACCTTTATAATTATTCTCCCATCATCACTCAGCGAAGTTTGGCCCATAATCTGTTAACTACTAATACCCCTATCTCACCTACGCGGTTTCGTGCGGTGGCTGTAAGTACAGTACGGTTCATCATGACTGACCGCGAGTTTTGGCGCTGTGATTAGGAAATTAGGAAATTTTTTTAGATGTAATTGAAAATGTGAACAAAATCACAACATATTGTTTTCTGAAACTAAACATTATTTTAAAGATTGATGAACCAGATAATAAAACAATTCAGCTGCAGTGTGATTTCCAGGAAGGATTTCCATTTTTATGCACAACAGTCATATATTCCTGTACAAAATGTATTATTTCCTGCACACCTGGCTACAGGAAGAGACACATCTGGAGCACCTGATATCTGCTCTAGCTCGGTTTTAACAGATAGAGCGATGACAGGAGAATTTGGTAGAATCTATGTTTTTATATGAATCTTCCAGCAACTAATCACATTACAAAGAGGAATGCTAAGAATATGTTAAAAATATATAAAACACATTAAATACATTAATAATAAATGTGCAGTTAATTTAATTAATAAATCTCTGTTGAATGTGTGTTTTATTTAATAGGCTAGGCTTCTTTTTTTATATATATATATATATATATATATATATATATATATATAAAAGTTTACTTATTTATTCAGTAAATCTACAGTAATCGGTTTCAAACTAAAGGGAAGGAGGAAATCACTGGCTCAGGAATGAGCCAGTATAGTTTTTTATTTTTATTTTTTTTTACTTGTTTTCCTTTGTTCAAAAAAGCAACGTTTAAGAAATATTGATCGATTTTGGAAGTTTCAAAACATAGAAAAACACTTAATTACAACTAATTTTGTTGTATATAAGTTTTCCAAGGCAACCACAGAGACACAAGTTTCTCCTCTGGTTAATCTACCAAAAAGTGGAAAAAAAATAACTGGACGTATTCTGACCTAAAATCCACTGATGCTATCTTTAATAAACAACAACATTCAACTATAAACCAGATGGGACCACTCCGTCATCTAGCATTAATAAACTCCCTTTTAAATTATCCACATTCTGCTCTCAGTGACAGATTGTGAGAGTTCTAAATAATACAGTTTAAAAAAAAAAATTATAAATTGTTTTTGGCAAATTGGCAGATGAACTCAATGGCCCAGGACATAAGTTCATGGACTCCTAGTGAACCCAGCAGATTTACTTTATCAGCTATGTGTAGTAATAACAAAGGAAAAGCAGTGAAAACTTGCAATTGGAATAGAGCATGCATGCGCATGCACCCTTAGACACACACACACGCACACACACACACACACACACATACTCTCACACCTAAATACTGAATATGAAAAAGAGAAATATCATAATGTATATTTATATCACAGTCTTCTCCTTCCTCTCTCTTTGTTTCTCATGACGACTTCACACCCGAAGGACAGCGTTCCTCTTCTACTGCTGTCCGATGCCATTATCCATGTCATACCTCTTCACTGATTTCACCCAGGGTTTCCTGGTGTACTGTACCTTTATTTAGTAACCGGAGAGAAACCTTGCTCAATATTTACAGGTGTGCATGTGATTTACAAGCAAACATAAATATAGGAAACTTTTAAAATACATTTTGTGGCTGCATAGTTGTCACCTCAGAATATTTTATGTAAACTCGTACATCCGTACCCTGGGCTTTAACCAGAGTGGTTATGAAACATACAAAAACATACATGAAAGTTTTCTCTCTAGGGAGAAAAAAAAAACTCACTCTCCACAATTTAATAAAATAACAAAAATAGCAAAACATTGCAAAAAGCTGAATATAATAGGGTATAGAGTTATAAATATAACTAGAACATAATCAATGTACAAAATCAATGTTCTATTAAATTCAATTTATTCTGATTTTGATTGAAACTTTTTACTTTTGCTTTGGTCGAGTAAAACAAGATGTTATCTGTATACATTTTTAGCATGTTAAGTCAGAAAAACAAACAGGCCTTTGGAAATTATCAACATGCTATGAGCATTTCCCTTGTTTTTGACCAGTACTGGCCCCAAGTGGGAGGGATGAGGGACTGATCTCCATGTGGATTTGCCATATCTCCCACATTAGCCAATTTGTTTAAAAAGGATCTGGTACTGGTTTCATTTACACAGAGTGATATAATGATGTACACATACTGTATACCCTCATCCTACAGCAGTACAGTACCATAGAGAAGCTCAGCGCCTGGTCCGTCCTCATCCATACACCGTCGAGAGGAAGCAGCAGCTGAGCTTCAAACGATGTCTGGAAACAGCTGGTGTTTGGACAAACATCATTAGATAGACACATGGCCGGAGTTAATATAGGATAAATGTAATTCTATCATTCTGTTTTCTGCGTTTTAGCTATATAGTTTACAACAAGTCAGCAGTTTTCTTTTGAACAGTATGTGCAGACGTCTAAACTGGAGGTTTTCAACTACCATAAATAAATAAACAAATAAATAAATAAATAGGACTGAATATTGAGGCCAGCTGCCTTTTAATCCTTGGGCACCACTGATATGTTGTACGTGGCTATAAAAAGACAATTTGAAGTATTGATGTTTTGTTTCTCATAGGCACATTACAGTATATTACCAATTCTGACTCTGAGGGGAAGAGATGACATTTGTTTTAAATTAAATTCAGAGAATAAACTCAAACTGTACTTCTATATGCAGTCGTGCAATCTATTTTCACTGGTGACTTTTTTTATTTTATTTAAACAAGCCATGTTGCCATTTTATGTCATAATAAAGCCGGTGAGAATAAATGAAATTATAAGATATATAAGATAGAAATAAGATTATAAGAAATAAAATTATAAAATAGAAAAGTTTGTTTAAATTATTCCCTGTTTATGTGAGCTGCCTTGAGCTAATTTAATATTAATAAACACATGCAATTGGCTGCTACAGTATATATATAGGATTTGCTTCATAAGCCCCAGTGCTTCATGTTTAAAAAGATTGTTGCTTAACTTCAGCCAGGTTTTTCATATGTTGATCAGCTGCTACAGTATTTTTCCTGGAGTGCTCGATTTGATCTCGCTGAGTTCTCACTCAGACCATGATCCACCAGTTGATGACCTCCTGTCCCTGGAATTGAATTGAATACAAGTTAACACAGGTCTCAGAGCTCCCACAGTGTGTGTGTGTTACTGCTCCATCTGTAATACCCCGAAGATAATGCTATTTTCACATCACAAACTCCTTCTGTTTTATTCCTCTTCCAAATGCACCATTTCAGTGTTTATGAAAATGAGCTCCTGCCCAGCTGTGCCAAGCTTGAAAACATCAGAGCTGAGCAACATGCTTGGGGAGGTCACATTAGGGGAGAAATCTTAGTAGCCTATGAAGAATAAAAAATGTGAAGACCAATCTGCATGCGAGAAAATGACTAAAAGTGAACTTGAATGCATATATAAAGTGATTCTACCATGTCTGAACTAATCCCTGCAGAATGTTGATTCATGATGTGCATGTACAATTTTATTTCTCCTCATCTGTTCTTCACCCTTTCGCCCAAACCTATGAACTCGACTAGTGTTAAAAGTTTATATCTCCTACTAACAAACTAATACATGAATTGCCCTCCACACATTTATGTGAATCCTACTTCTCACCAGCATACAGTACGTAGTCTCCCAACCCCTGACCGCTTTTAACATCCCTTTAAATCTCTGTACAATGCTAGATGCCAAACTCACTCCAAAAATGACATCTCCCACCCAGTAGCTGTTGGCAGAGAATAAATTTCAGCTAGTCGTCAAAAGAAAAGAAGAAAAAAGAGGCCGTGTGCTTCAGCAGTGCGTCCCTTTGAGCCGAGTCGGGCGAGGTACGAGGAAAACAAGCACTCTTTCTGTAGACGAGAGCTGGGGGAAGTTTAGAGATGAACGGATTTGAAAAATGAGTCCCTGTGCTCAAAGGGAGTGTTGTGGCACGAGGTGAGTTCCTGCATGAGAGCATTCTTAATCGGTCAACGAACCAAACAGCACAAACCACTCCCAGATCTTTTCTTTATTCTCATAAAGTGTGAAATATTGAACTTGTTAAAGAGTAGTATAGAGTTTATAAGTATATTATTAAGTTTTAATTAGTAAACATTGTAAAGTTTGTTGGTTAAAATGTGAATTTGTTTATTAATATGATTAGGAAAATGTTAATTAATTGATAATAAGGTTAACTGTTAATTTGTTTATATAAAATAAATGTGAGTGAGAAAGCAGATTAAGAAAGTGAAAGCAGAGGTTTGTAGAAATATTACGGACTCTAAGTCGCTAAGCAGTCAGAACTAAGAAAGCTCTTATCCGCAAAGTGCCGGTGCAGGTTTTCGGTCCAGCGAAGCTGGAGCCTGATTCTACTTTTTTATGAGTTGATCTTGGTCTTAAACTAACTATAAGACTTGGCTACCATTTGGTTGGAATGAAAACCATTTGTGTGTGTGTGTGTGTGTGTGTGTGTGTGAGAGAAAGAGAGAATAAGACTTCTGTGAGAATACAGAACACTATACAGTACATATCAAAATCCAATGTGCTCTTTCGGAGATGTCTTGTTCCTCAAGAGGTTTCCTCCTCACAGATCAAAGAGTTTTCTTCTTGCTCCACTCCCAGCCCTGTGATCTAGATCTAAAGCCAAAACTAATTCTGCTTCGAGGCGATGTTTATTATTAAAAGTGCTTTATATGGTATACTCATTCATTCTTTCTTTCTTTTATTCTGAGTAACTGCTTTATGCCGGTCAGAATGTCGGTCGACCCAGACCCAATCCTAGAAACCCTGGGCATGAGGCCAGCTTGGATTGAACACCAGTTCATCGCAGTACATTATGCGCACACATTTGCACACTTCTTCCCACCCAGGAGCAATCGTTTCGAGTCAACATTTCACCTCCCGGCATGTTTTTAGGAAGAAACCGAAGAAACCCATATAGACTCAGAGAGCTCCGGATTGGACGGGGAATCGTGGAGCTGTGATTGCATTGGCAGAGCTAGAGATAGAAAGATTATGCCAGCTATGGTTGGAAGAGCACTCACTTGTGTTTGTGTGTGTGCTAACAGTAAAAATAAATGAAGAAAGACTTCTCATTGAAAAGATCCTCTGTTCTTGAAAGCGCTTCACTCCGTCTAACCACTGAAACTAGAAAATGAATGTTGGAAGCAAAAACGTGGTTAAAACGTGACAAATACACAAAAAACACACAGTAGTGTAGTACTCATGTAAACAAGCCTGGAAACATCTGTATCTGTATTATAGCTGTGTTACATGATACCGTTCAGAGAAGACAGTTAAATGGATGTATAAAATAATCAAAGTTAACAATATTAAGCATCAAACGTCAGATCATGTCATACATTTTACTTTGATCATTTGGTGTATAGACGTGAGTTAAATTTCCTCTTGGCTTGACAGTTTATTAGCACTGTCACCTTGCACTAGGGTCCGGGTTTGATTCCCGTCTCTGTATGCATGGAGTTTGAATGTTCACCCTGTGCTGGGTGGGTTTACTCCGGGTACTCTGGTTTCCTCTGACTGTCCAAAGACATGCAGATTAAGATAATTGGCGTTCTCCAAAATTGCCCATAGTGTGTGAATGAGACTTACCCTAAGTCTTCTGGGATAGGCTCCAGGCCCCCCGTGAACCTGAATACAGGATTATGCGGTATAGACAATGAGTGAGTGAGTATTTTGAATGTTAGCTGCACTATAAAAACAAAACCCACAACTTTACAACTGGATCATTTTTATAGTAATAATAATAATAATAATAATAGTGGCATGATGGCTTAGTGGTCAGCACTGTCGCCTTGCATCTCCAGGGTCGGGGGTTCGATTCCCGCTTTGGGTCTGTGTGCATGGAGTTTGCATGTTCTCTCCGTGCTTGTTGGGTTTCCTCCGGGTACTCCGGTTTTCTCCCACAGTCCAAGACATGCAGATTAGTCTAATTGGCTTTCCCAAATTGCCCGTAGTGTGCGAATGAGTGTGTAAGTGTGTGTTAGTAGTGTGCCCTATGATGGATTGAGTGTGTCCCCCTCCTCATGCCCTAAGGCCCCCTGTGACCATGTATACAGGATAATACAGTATAGACATTGAGTGAGTGATGATATTAATAATAATAGTAATGATAGGTGTAGACATAGACCTCTTAGGGTTAACTACAGACTCATACATAGTGGATGGTTACAGTATAAGACTTTGTTAATCATTGTTTAGTTTGTTTTGGCTTAGCTACAATTTGTGGACCGGAATGCAAGAGGATGTTTTTAACTTGATTTTACAGTGTGTTTCAGTTAACTATATATTACAACCTATAGATTCTGTGTATAATTATATGCTTTGCTTATCAGTTAGACTCCGCCCATATGAGCGATGCGTGACCGCGGAAAAACGGTTACTACGGTTTTAACTTCTCAGATGTTAAACATTCCTGTGGCTGGCGAGCGCAGCTTTGCATAACATCTCCGACCAATCTGAAACACTTATTGTGGAATGTGAAAGCATCTTTTTTTTTTTCTTTTTCGTCCGACTCCCACCTCACCGTGACCTCCTGTCGTGACCTCTTGGTGTGAATTAATAAGCCATTGTTCGTCTCTCTGGGACATGTGTAAGCTTCAGTAGCTTTGTCTCGATGCCAGGATCCTGACTTTTCAACTATCCCCAAGTTGAAAAGCTGCCAGTAATAATAACAACACTGACCCAGCATGTCATCAATATATTATGAAGAAAAAACAAAACCAAAAAATGCACGATAAGAATCTTCTTCTTCCTTCTTGTGCACAACCTACACAGTCTAAAAATACACATGCACTACAACCCAGTTTTTTTTTTTGTTTTTTTTTTTTGAAGCCTTCTAACAAAGGCCAGATTTAAATAATTACCCACGTGGTGAGGCTGGGCAATGATGTAGGACTGTATTCGTGCATCTTGCAAGGGTGGAGTGGTCTTGGATAGAATTTCATTCACAGAGACTTCAGTAGTGTGTCTTGATGAGGTTTTTTTTTGTTTTTGGTACAAGATTTTGTGATACACAATAAGTAGAAGCAGGATTAATGCATATTATGAAGAACTTTCTTATGTCCGTGTCTAAATTCAGGTTTCCTGTAAACACATATACTGTATACTGTATATGTGAAATGAACATTGTCCCAAATAGAGTTATACAGTACAGTATGGCACGAAGACTGAAAAGTTTTATTTTAATTCTTTACATTTCTGAAATTGTGTTTTTTATCTTTAGTTGAAGTTCGGAATTGTGACATTTAAGCAGTGCGTTTTCTTGCCTTTACTTGTTTAGTGTCGTATTTTCCTCTCTCTATTTTCTCTCTATGAAAAGTCTGGTTTCAGTAACACTTTTTTTTTTAACTCTGCTCCTTGCCACACTTTGGCTTGCACTCTGCCTTGGCAGTGGCTGTGTTTCAACAATAAGAAACCGCTCGCTTTCTGCAAGGGATTGGTTTTAGTGCGACTATGCCGCAGGTGCCTTTATAAAAATAATTTCTGAGCTGCTTGGGATTTGAGCAACAAAAGCGTACAATTTCAGGGAAAGGCAGGGACTGCCCAGTGTATTTATTTCTCATTGTAGTTACAGTAAACATGTCAATGGGGCCGTTTTAACACTTAAAAAAAAAAAAAAAACACACACACACACACACACACACACACAAAACAAGAAGCCTATTCAAGCACCCAAGAGGCTTGTTTTATTTATTTATTTTTTTTGCATAGGACATTGTTATTAAATCAGCACACTCTGAATTGAGCTGCCTTTATTTAGACTTGTACCCCATCCTGTGTTTTGTGCTTTCCTGAACTTTATTGTCTTTAAAGTGAGCACCAAGGTCTTGAGCTGATCCTCCAGCTGCTCTCCACACACACACACACACACACCTTAGAAAACAACACTTCTTACACAGAAAAAAAGATGGAAATTATAAATTAGTTAGATCTACTGTATGCAGGATTAGACATGCATGCATATTTTATTTCTTTTATTTATTTATTTTTAATCATGGGTTTGTATAATCATATCCTTTAGATAAACCGATTTTGATAAGAATAGATCCTGGATGATATAATGCAACCAACTCAGAAAATGTTTCTTCGTTATACACTCTTAAAAAAAATTTAAAGTCTCACACACTCTGAGATTTCTTCTTAGCTTTGATTAGAATGTGGTGACCAATTCACGTATGAAAATGATTCCTCATGCTCACAATCTGACTCCTGTAATATGCCCGTTCCATCAGGAAAAATCCATATACAGTATACAGTACAATATGATAACCTGATCATTTCATCACACTGCCTCCAGAGGCTTGTACTGTACAGTGGCCACTATGCAATGATGGGTGCATCACTTCATGCACTCTTCTTACCCTGACGCCCCCATCGCTCTGGAATGGGGTCAGTCTGGATTCATCAGATCACATGACCTCTTTCCATTACTTCAAAGTCTGAACTTTATGCTCCCTAACAAACTGAAGCCATGTTTCTGATTAGCCTGGCTAATAGTTTTCTTATGGCCACACAGCTGTTTATTGCCGATCCTGTGAGTTGTCGTCACACTGTGGGTGTGTAAATGTGATTTCTACTGCCGGCTTTTACGATGCAACTTCACCAAGTGTTTAAGTCGTCTCTTACGGGGTTAAGGGTTTAGGACTATCTTTCCATGTTTTAATAATGTGTTCGACTTGTAAATTTCCAGTACTAATAAATCACATAACTGGTGCTCCATTTGCTTTGTCACCCATGTCTCCCAAATAGTCTATTCTTTAAGGCAAAATTGGACTAATATATTATTGCCAAGGTGCAGATCTCTGTACACGTTGTTATTAAGTGTTTTTACTCATACAGGTCTTTAGGAGCTTGTGCCATTTCACAATGACAAGTTTTCTCAGGTCTGTCTCACACTAATTTAAGTCTTCAACCTCATTCATCCTTAATAGAGTGAATCTCCCTAGAGTCGAACATTGAACACTGTAAGGGCTCTTTTTCACATTCCTGAACTTTTTCCCAGAGCACACACAATTGTACGCAATATAAATTCCGATGTGCGATGTCACATGCCTTAAATCACCTACAGATGGGCTACGCATAATGTACTGTACAAAATGGATTACGATAAAAAAAATGCTCATGTCTCTGCTACAAACCTTGCTCATGCCAAACTGTCAAATAGTGTCAAGGAGATTATAATGTTTTTCTATTAAGTGCATACGACAACTCATGATTTTTCAAATTTCGTCAAGAAATGTAATTTCTCGCGCCTGGATGCCCGTGTTTAGCCAATCTGCATATTTGTAGTGTATGAATGTTTTCATGAGAGCTTAATAAGAGATTAAGCATATTTATTATGGAGCGGCTCAAACCACCTACAAGCCAATACAATCCAGTTTCTAATAACTTAAGAATTAATAAAATGTTTTTATTCCTTTTTTTTCTGCAACTTGTCGCACTGAACTCAGTACTGAACAAAGCTCCTGACGAAGAGCCTTTGATTTACTATGATTGCGGGTCAGCATCAAATTTGTAAATGTGGGAAAGACCCTAAATTTGTTCTGAACTTTACTTTAAATAACACTCCTCAACAGTTATGTGACTGTGCACACATAAGTGCTCCAAGTAATGATTCTCATGGCATAAAAAAACTTAAAAAAAAGTAACTAAAATGCAAATGCACTGTTTATGCTGCACTAGTGGTTTAGGATAGTGGTTAACTTACATCCTGTTGCACTCAGTCTGGAAATAACAAGTCACAAGTGGTGTGGAATGTTGCTTAAATCAGTTACTTTCTCACATGCAATGTGTAGTATGAATACTAGTTCAGAATGCCTATCCTTTTGAGTTCCTAATATAATGTACTGTATTCATAGACCCAGATGGTGGATGCTCCATTTAATCTAAGTCATATAATAAGATGAAGATATATAAATTGTGGATGTTAACTGATAAAATTTCCTTAATGAGTAAGGCAGAGGCGATAATGGTGAGGTAAAACTGCCTGAGATGGCATATGGAAGAAACCTTGAGTTGAATCTGCTTCAAAAGAGAACCTCATCTGTCCCATCTGTCATAATACTCCAAGACTGTGTACTGTGCGAACAGGAAGCATTTATGCGTCTGAGCATTAGAGTCATTTTTCAATTTATTATAGTTTTAAATTAGTCTCTTAGTACAGTAAAGAATGGAAGGTGTTAACTGTTCCGTGAGTGCAAATTGTTTTTCAGTTGTGTTCAGTATACAAGGTATGACTATTTATAACTGTTTAAACATAATGATAACAGAAACGTATTGTGCGGATGTTCCACAGCATTAAATGTAACTACTACAGTATATACACTTTTATTAGTATACACTTATGGATAATTCGTCCATACATTCAAAGTCTCATTTAAAAAAAAAAATGTATTATTAAATTTTCAATTTAAAGTTCATTTCACTATACTCACCACTCAGGATAAACACTGTTTTTGTATTTTTCTTTACTATACCTAATGAAAAACTAGGTGAAAGGAAAGGAGAGATAGTTGCAGGGAAAGAGGGGGGTCTGGAGCCTTAAACACACAGATCCAGATTGGAGTTGAGTTTCTGGAAAGAAAACAAAACTTTGAAGTTTCCCGCAAACTGACCAAAAAGTGCATACAGCGCCGATAGAAAAACATTGGCTGGATATCGGGCTGGTGTTTTAGCCTGTCACTAAGTAAATCTTGACTCAAGTCTTTGCATTAATGAAGAGGAAACAAGTCCAAAATCAAGGTACTTCATGGATCTGGTTTCAGCTCCGCTCGCAGTTTTAATGCTGCTCTGAGGATCTGCACTATGTAACTCTATGAAAAAAATATATGCAATGAAAAAAAGACACTCGGAGAGAGAGAGAGAGAAAGAGAGAGAGAGAGAGAGAGTGCATCATGTGCTATGCATCTGTACACTACCAGTCAAAAGTTTGGACACACCTTCTAATCCCATGGTCTTTCTTTCTGCTCAATACTGAAAGCATCCAAAATATGCAATGATCTCTTTTGATATTGAGATGTGTCAGCTACTTATTTATGGTTCATCTATGGACATTATACATTTGAACATTTATGCACATTTGCACTCACCCTGGACATTTCTGGAAATTTCTATTTAATTTCATTTTACACACTTTTGCACATTGCACATTTTCCCATATTTTCCATATTTGTACAGTCATTATCATCTATATTTTCCTATATTATTATCCTACAGTATATTTTATATTTTGTTCTTCAATTTTTTTCTGAAGTTAAGTTTTTCTATATTTTATTCTTATTATATCCCCTAATTTATTTCTTATTGATAATCTTGACTTTAAGATCACGAGTGGTCATATAAACATTTCACTGCATATCTTACTGTGTATGCCTGTGCATGTGACAAATACAATTTGAATTTGAATATTTATGCTTTGTAAAGCTTCATAACGACTCTAATCTGAGATGCTGTTTGTTAATTGGTGATTTCTGAGGCTGGTGACTCTAAATAAACTCCCCCTCTGCAGTAGAGATAAGTTTTGGTCTTGCTTTCCTGGGATGGTTTTCATGAGAGCCAGTTTCATCATGGTGCTTAATGGGTTTTAAAAATTCCATTCAATTCAATTGAGTTTAATTTCTATAGCACTTTTATCAGTGGTCATTGTCGCAAAGCAGGTTTACAGAATCAAAAAGAAAATTAGGAAATTAGTCTGATATGTGTGAGGACATACGTATAAAAAGCAACCCGATGGCAACGATGGCAAGAAAAATCTTCCTGAAATAGCAATAGAAAGAAACCTTTGGATGATATTGGACAGGAGTAATAAATTTGCAGTCATACTGTGTGTTATGTGGGTGGAAGTTCAAATGGACTTGACAATACTGTTCTTACAAAGAATTGTTGCTGATCTTCGTGTCTTAACATAGCAACTGACTATTGTTGCACAATTTACCTACAGTATGCATGTGTGTTATTTCATAGTTAAAGAAATTTAGGGAAAAAATCCAAATTTACAGTATGTCCAAACTTTTGACTGGTACTGTCCATATTGTCTGGTGTCTGAAAATACTGAAAGTAAATCATCAATTAACCTCAGAGCACTTATACACTTTATACATCATAATTGCTGTCAATAAAACATATATAGTTGATAAATGATGTACTCATCATTTATCAACTATATATGTTTTATTGACAGCAATTATTGTTTTATTGACAGCAATTAAATACCTACAGCAATACTGTAGGTATTTAAAAATCATAAAGACCCTCATGTCAGGTGCCCTGTGTAACCCAATATGTCACAGGTGTCTGTTTTAGTGGATAATGTCATCATTCTATCATCAATCCAGGGCAATAGAAACACATGAACACATGTTGCTTTTGGCACACACATACACACACACACACACACACACACACATGTGGTGCAGGTGGAGACGTTTGTGAATTTCAATCCCATACCAGCATAGTGAGATTTTATATATACAGGTTTTTAACACCTGACGGTGTAACGCAACATTCCTGAACAATACTGCCTTTTGCCTTTATTTTTTTTAAACATTTGTCTTGGCACTTTTTCTGATGAGCTGATGACACGTCTATGAACGTGTGCATGTACCAGGGAAATATCTTGAAGAATTTAACACGACTTATTTCACCTTATTACTAATATCCACTCAGCTGAGTTGAGTTACAAGAACATAAGGAGAATTGAAACACAAAATTGCAAACATCAGTATTATGTTAGAAGTTAGATGTTAGAAGTACATTCAGACACGTCAGTGGAGTTTGCTTATATCAGAATTATTGTATGTCTCTGTTTTCTGCAGTTCTTCACTTATTTAAATAAATTATTAATACTATAAAAAACTATTCATTAACTTAAACTCTCCCGCCAAATAAAGACATTAAAGAAATCTTTCAGCACCCTATTTTTTCTATTTGACATAAAACACAGCTTATAGGACGCAGACAGTAACAAGTTAGTAACTAATTGAATCTGTTATAGATGGCACAATGTTTTAAGCAAGTAGTCTTGGATTCTTACAGCTCCAGGGTCACTGGTTCAATCTTAAGCTCACTCAAGTTACTGCCTTGGCAAAGTTTTGAAGATTCTTCCTGTGTCCATGTGGGTTTCCTCTGGGTTTTCAGGTCTCCTCATACACACACACACACACACACACACACGCACACACATACAACAGTAATCTAGATGTATTGGCTGCTTTAGGTGGAAATGTGTGTGTGTGTGTGTGTGTGTGTGTGTGTGTGTGTGTGTGTGTGTGTGTGTGTGTGTTTGTGTGTGTGTGCATGGTGCACTGCGATGGTCTGGCATCAAGTGTGTATTGACGCTATGCGTGCAGTGTTTCCAGGATAGGCCTTAGTTCTGTGCAACTCTGTCCAGCATAAAGCGGTTACTGAAAATGAATACACTCACACATCTAAACCTAATCTCTGCATTTGTGGTGTATGAAAGAATACCACAGAAATGAATTCCAACATGTCTCGCCATACTAAGAAAACACTATTATAATGGGGGTCTAAGGGCCTATTTTTGGAATATGTGATTTTAAAAACTGATTATGTATGAACTTAAATAAATTTTAAAAAATGCAACATAACAATACATGTCAAGATAAGAAAAATCTAAATGTAATGTAAAAAAGTTTGATTAATGTCAATGTACTGGATGCTTCATGCTCCCAGAACTACATCAGGGAAGAAACAAAGCAACTGAAGCAACAGATCACAACACTTCCCTTCTACCCTGATGCGCCCATGCCTCTGGAATAAGGTTGACCTGAACTCATCATGATCATTTTCTATTGCTCCAAAATCCAATATTTATGCTTCCTAGCAAATTGAAACCTTTTTTTAAAAAATTGTTTTTTAATGATATAACTTCACCAAGCATTTAAGTGGTCTCAGATCACAGCCATTTTTGTTCAACCACATTTCTGCTACGAAGTTACTGTCCTTCTACTGTATACTTTAATCATTTGTTGGAGAGTCTTAAACCCAATTCCAGTAACTTTAATCTCCTTTGTTATTTTCTTTGCGTAATGCAGGGAAATAATTTGTACATTTTCCTGATTCTCTTGGCTCTTCATTATACTGTACATGAGGTTTAAATAAAAAGTAATTTTGTTATTTTGTCAGTGCCGAAAAATTTGGAGAAATTCTCATCTGTGGTGATCATACAGTATACAGTATGCTACAAACATGAGGGATAGCGATTAGGTTGAAATATGTTGAAAATATTTATATTTTCTTATATAAAATATCACAAGAGATTGTTTTTCCCTTGCTCTTGGAAGGTATAAATGCTCCTAAATTAGCCATTTTCATAGAGAAACAGAGTGTGCAGAAGGCCTGAGGGTGTGCATGTAAACACGTTTGTGGGTACTCACACTGAGTTTCAGTATAATCAACAGCTTGTCCGATACAACAGGAAGGTACAGTATGTCATGTGTGGACAGCTTGCTTCAGTGCTTTTATTCTCTCGACCACAGTTAAGCTTAAGCGTGATACAGAATCCGTGGGGGGAAAAGGGCTGGAAATTGGGTTCTCTCCAAACATCCTGATTTGTTATGCATGGCCTCCTGCGAGATGACAGCTCGCCTGTGACTCGTGAAGTTGCTCAGCTCGCACAGTACGTGTTGCGATTCGAAACACATGCTTTCTATCAGTAAACTGTTGTAAATGAGGTGTGAATCACTATGTACAGTGTGTATACTGTACCTCAAACGGCCTTCTGTACAGCACATCCAGGATTGAATCAAATGCTCACAGTTGACTTTTTTCTATCAAATGACAATGCTACAGTTGTTTGTATTTTTTTATTATTGTTTTCCACTTTATGCAAGCTACTGTATGATAGACGCAACTAAGTATTTATGAAACATACATCACAGAAAAACGTGAAATATTTCTAATCATAATACATAGTTAAATTAGATATGCAGAAGTACAGGAATATATATTTTCAAGAATGTTCTCAGACACCTAACAAAATGTTGTTCTAGGCCCCAAATTACTTTCCAAAAAATTCATAGTGCTTTAAAAATCAGCACTCTTCAAAATTTAATTATGTTCCGCTGAAATTATCCCCACATAATGGCAATGGCTACAGTATGTACACACATGCATGAATTTGTTGGTAACTTTCAATTAAAGAAAGACACCATAAAATCGTCACGGAAATAACTTGAAAATGAAAATCAGAAATTGCTTTTGAATTGTGATTCAGCAGCATACAGTAATTTAAAAGAAAACCAAACTAATGAAATTTATGAAAATGTCCTGGACAAATTAGACGGTACCTAATTAAGGTAAATTTTATTAATTTTTTTCTTAAATAAAGAAAAAAAAAGGTTTGACCATAGTGACGTGTTAAACTGATGGTGTGCTGTAATAAACGTGTGTCTTCAATCTTGCAATCAGTTAGCTTATTTAGATGGTAGAGTAGTCACTCTGCTGTTCGGTGTCATGGTGTGTACCACACTGAACAGGACCATTGTGGGTTATTCTTTCTTTGATAGAAGCGTGTGAGCAAATTCATCCACGTGTGTATACAATGCATTAGAGATACTACTCAACATAGTTTCAGTCACAAGTGAGGCATTTGCACCATTGTTGAACCCAACTCTTGAAATCTCTTTGAAAATCTACTCTTTTTTTAGCAATTGATGGTAAAAAGCACCACTGACATGAGAAATGTGCACAAATGGATGATTTTTTTGCACCAGATGATGGGTGACCATCATCTGGTGCAAATGACCCCAGAAACCACCAAGTTGCCACTGTTGGCCCTCTGAGCAAAATCCCTATATTAACCCTCAACTGCTCAGATGTATAATGAGATAAAAATGTAAGTCACTCTGGATAATGTAAATGTAATTTATGGAATTTTTATATTATATTATAATATATATTCATATAATATTTATAGCCAAATGCCTAAATGTAAATGCATGGCTTGTGATTGGGACTATGTTGAATTTGTATAGTGGAAGAGTTACGCTAACAATATGTACAAATTGAATGACCTTTATCCGTAAATAAAAAAGTTATGCCCACTTTTGCATTACTTTCAGGATATCTAATGCATTTCTTGTATATTCTACCCTGCTGTATGTTCTTATATCGCTGTTATATATTCCTATTTTTTATACCTAGTAATTTTTTTTATGTATCTTAATCCTGCTTCTGTTTTTTTTTCCCCCTGCAGGTTCATCATGGGAGAAATCAATAAGACAGCTGGGCTTTGAAAGGTAGGAGTGTGTTGCCTCCAAGTTATAAATTCAGCTGGACAGCGTTTACATGCGAACGATGACAAGAGACAATTTATTTTTCGCTTTGATCCGCATGTTTTCATTGGCGACCCCACTTTCTTCACCACAACAAGCCAGGATATTAGACTGAAGGATCTTTTATCAAGCCCTGGAAATAAAAGAAAAGACTATTTATTCATATGACAGTCGCTTTTATCCAAGCGTGAGGCAGAATCCGATCCAACCCAAGCACCAGAGCTCAGAGCTGTTAAAGCAGCCGACAAATTTACTAACTCACCGCACACAAGTAGAAGATACTTGTAGGAAGAAGAGAAGAGGAAAGAGCTACTTTTACTATATACATACACACACACACACACACACACACACACAAATTCTGCCAAGTTAAAGAAGTTCTAATAGAAGAGCTAGAAAGTTAGAGAGCCAAATAATACACATAACCACAAGCAAGGGCCACACACTGAGTTTTTGTGCAATTATTTGTATACATGCACACACACACACCTACACACAAATACATACACACTTACATTCTACCCTGACTGTAAACAGAGCTATAAATTTAGAACAGGAAAATTAGGCAGTTATTTAAGAAACGGTACTATGAGTATCTGTGCGCTACTGTACCATAAACCCCCCAACACACACAGGGCCAGATGTGCTGCACAAAACAACTTTAAGGTAAAATGTTGCTGCAAAATGATAAAAACCTTAGAAAAAGTATAAAATACGGCACTGAAGAAGAATGGGAAAATGTGTTAATAAATGATTATACTGCATTAAATGAAAAGTCTCACATCCGACCAAGTGATTGATATGGAGAACATCAATAGTAGTATTAAAATACATACGGTGTAGTAACATGAATAGTTCACCTTCCACCAGGGTCCTAAAAGCATCTGTACTGTAGAATGTAGCATAATTATTTAATATTTGTCATTGATTAGAAACCACTATTCCTTGGTTTTGAGGGCAGACGAACATTTGTGCCCAACCTTTATTTGTCGAGGTTTTACACTAAATGTTAAATTCAGCAGCTCATCTTGTTTCTCCACCCATGTTTATACCAACCTCTTAATTATTTTGCGGAAACCTAATTATTCACGTGTACGAGGAGGAAAAGTGCACTCTGCAGGTTGTCACGTGAATGCCTCCCAAACTTCACCTTAAGGCTCATATACCAGTTTTAGAAAGCAATTGAAAACAACTTGTTATACTGTAGCAACCGTCTTGAGACCCAAATGTCCTTATATGAATTGAAATTTTCTCCTGGCTACATTATCTATAGACCAATCAGCCATAACTTTACAATGCCATACATTACGCCCAGAATAGTTTACAGCAGTTTTCCCATTGTGACCCGGTCAGCTCTGCCCCTTTGGGCATGGCTCCACAAGATCTTTGAGGGAAGATGGAAGTGCTGTGGTGTCTGGCACCAGGACGTTAGCCGGTGGACCCTTTGGGTGCTGTGATTGGGTGGGGCTTCGGCTTCCTAGGATCTGACTTTGTCCAGCACGTTTGTCTAGCATGTTTGCATGGATGCTCAGTTGAAATGAAATCTTGGGAATGTGGAGGCTGAAACAATAACTCTTCGCATGCTAAACCCCATGCTGGCTGTGATTCACTGAGAGCTCTGATACCTTCCTCTCATGGCAAGTTGCACTGCATTGGCTTTTCTATGGGATCTGACCGGGCAGGCTAGCCTTCGCTCCGCTCAGTCACAGGTGAGCCTTGGGTACCCATGATGCTCTGGTGTATAGTTGGTGATCAATGATATTCACTTCACCTATCAATGATCATAATGTTATGGCTGATCAGTGTATATCCTTGTGTGATCCTCATATGAAGCCAATTAGGTATTATTCTTTAGAATTAAGATTCTTTCTGTTTGAAGACACTGATTTAGTTTTTAAAGTCTCAGGAGATTAACATAGACCAATGCATAAAAAAACCTATGCATCCTGAATCTCCTTGAAGGTTGGAAGGGAATGAGTGGAGTAAATGAAGCCGGGCATTCCACTATTCCCGAAACGCTTTTTTAAAATTTGTTTTGGGGCACAAAGTGGTATCACCAGGCACCATTCACTCACAGCCCGTAAAAACAGCCTCGGGCATTAAGCAGTTTAATATTAAGAGACATGTGGTCATGTAATGTTCTGAAGCCTGAGGAGAATTTGTCAAGCATGGCTTATAAAACCTAAATAATATTTTGGGATTGTCGTCTAACCACAGTGTAAATGAGTAATTAATCTGGCAAAGTAAATGTTTAAATATGTCTGTGATATTTTCAGTACAGTAAAAACAATGAGTAGAAATATCCTCTCTTTATTTGGTTCAGTATTTTACTATTTTTCACACAATGTGATTTCTTATTTGAACTCAAATAAAAAGAAACTATTAAATTAAAACATGAAAACAAATACCATATTTCTGCAATAGGCACCATCCAACAGCAGCTCATTTATTTTACAAAATTAAACCTCTGAACGCCACTCTTAGAGACGACTGGTAACAGATGCAGTGATTAAATTAGTCTTTAAAACAGGTGGCACCATTCAAACCAGGCTCATTTGGTTTCCTTATAATTATGTTTTCTGGACTGGTATAATGTATTATTGGTATTATTTGACTGGCTGTGTGTCTGTTGGTCACCATGAGAATTTCCTGCGGTCTGCTGTGGCTCGACCATGGCGGCTGTCTGGCTTCCCCCTGTTGGGAAGTGGCAGGTGGAAAGAGAGAGCTGACTTATGATTCTGATGAATGGTTGATGAATAGTTGGCATGATTTAGTTGCCGGTGTTTTTCAGTAACTGCTGCTCTCTTGCGATTTTTACACAGAGCATTGTTTGTTCAGAATGATGCAGAAATAAAATTTTATAAAAATTATAATAATTGAGAGGCTTTTCAACAAGAGCAGAAAACTATATCAGGTTCCTCTCTTATCTGCCAGGAACATGAATCTGAGGCTACAGAGGGCACAAGTTTATCAAACCCATACAGCTGAAAAATGTAAAAAAAAATAAAATAAAATACCAGTTACTGTATATTATATATTATACTCATAAAATGATTACATGGTTGCATACAGTATGTTTGTCTTTTGCTCTATTCTCTTTTCTTTCCTGTTTTTTTCTATACTGCACACCTTACGTATTTTTTCTTATATATTTTTTTATTTTATTAACAGTATCCTATCATGAATGAACTGTGGTTTATTTGGTAGCATTTCGTAGCGTGATTGATTTCACTAATTGCATTGCTGTAACAAGACGTACGCTTTTTTCTTGCAACCAGGCTTCCAGTGCAGAAACCCGAGGTGATGTTCACTAGACACCTCCTTCTTCATCTCGTACTTCTTAGTTTGAGACCCTCCTAATACAGTTCTCTTCCTAGGTTAATTGATCCACACGTAAAATTGATTCTATAAAAATGCAATTGCAGAAATGTTTATTTTCTCATTTTCCTCGAATGCTCTGTGACGTCCCACGGCAAGAAGCCACCATGCGGCTGGCCATGTCGCCCGTATCTACTGTAAATCCGCCACTGTTCACATGCCTAAATAAATTAGCAAGGGAAAAGATGCTTCCTTACATCTAAAAAAAACGCCATCTTATCCCCTGTTTGTTTGGTTTTATTTACGTCCCCTGATGCAAAAGAGAAAAAAATCTGTTTTTAATTGTTCCTCGATTTCTCCTTTTTGGGTAGTTTGTTGTAAAAATTCTCCAGATAACTAAACTGCCTAAGGTCCTCAGAATCTGACTCACAAAACAAGTTCCCATGAAAATTATGTGGATCCTCTGAATAAATACATGGGAATAGTTTTTTTTTTTTTTTTCTTTTCTAAACAATCATGCACAAAAATCAGTCCAAGCTACCATTAAGCATGACTGATCTAGCCTTTTGGACTATATTTATTTTACCTTTTAATTACGGGAAAAGGTTTGCCATTTTTAGGTGAGGTTTCCTTTCACTTTTTGGATAAGAGTGTATCTGATGCTGGGACATGCTGAGATCAAGCAGACTTTTGTACATTCTGTTGTTTGGTGAACTGGACCTTTTTGTTAATCGTATCAGCATTTCCTGTCCTGTTTTGAAGCCTGCAAAATAACAGGTGAATGTTATCAATTTCCTTTAAAGATTAAAAAAAAATTTTTTTGTGTGTGTTATATCTTCAGACAGAATATTTTTGCCACAACATATTGCCTGCTCAGGTGTTTGTTTAAGGTTTTTACATTGTATTCATTCCTATTAATTTCACAGATACTAAACGCCTTCTAGTAGTTGATTATTTTAACAATGGAAATTATTACAGAGGAGCTTTACAGAAATCACGTTCCTTATAAACATATATAAAATAAATAAAAGATATTTATAATTTATACATTTATACAATTACTAGCTTTATCATACCCTTGACAAACTGATGAACAAATAATCATAAAAGAGCCATTTAAAGTGACAGAAGAAGATCCGATACATTTTCTTTTTAAATGGTGCAGAATAAAGTATCTTGTTTTGCTTGAACCGATGATAAAGGTCATTAAAACACAAGGGGGATTGCAACAGGCACTTCCCTATCCTCAATGCCATGTGAGCCCTGAATCGTAGCACTGTGCTGCTTGTTGGCTTTGGACAGAAAACAGCCAAAAGCCTCGGTGGCCATTTCTGCCACGTGTATTTGGACGGATTCTTATTTGCTGTGAAAATTATTAAGCAGTAAAAGCAGCACTCAGAGATCTTTATTAGGGATTAGCGGGAAGTGATCATGGCGTTAACGCTAAAATCTGGTGCTTGCCAACCTCATTACTGTAATACCATAGGCAGAGGAGAAGCTTTCTGAACCGGTTGCTTATCAACATTTGAAGTTCCGCTCGGCCTGGAAAATAAGAATAAGTCATGATTATCTGGTTATTTACTCACATCAACTAATCACCATGGCCAAAACAAGGAGTGTATTGTGAAGGTCTATAATTCAGCCTTCACATTATGAGTACTTTCCCCACTTTTAGGCTCCTTGAACCTTGTTAAATGTCTATGTTTAGGTGTTCCATAAAGCCAGAAGAGGGTGTCTGAGAAGCTTAAATGGTAAAAACAAGAAAGCCTGGGTGTGTTTGTGAGCTGTCAGTGTTCTGAAACAGACCGCTGTGCGACGTTGTGGCTTTGCCGGCGTGGCTGACTCACTCTGCAAACAACAAGGCTAAAATGATTGAGACGTGAAGCCTGGCTCCATTTTCTTAGGACAGAGATGGGATAAACAAAGCAAAGTATAACAGGAAGTTGGAATCATTCCTGGTAAATCTAAGGTAGATTAAAGCCAGACTTTAGTGGGGATTAATCCAGACCTCTATGGATGTTTGCTAGGTGATGAATAATGCATGGTGTGAGGGAGCTCAGTCAGCAGCCAACCAACCTGACTAGAAGATACTGGCAGAGCTGTAAAGGGAAATGATGTGCATGTTAGTTCTCCCTGAGGAGGTTAGCCTGTTGCTAAACAATCTGGGAACATGAGTGTTGCGTGTGTCTCTCATGACAGCGGAACAACTGGTAGCCTTACATCACAATTACTGGACATCAATTACTTCGATTAGCTGTGTTTCCAGATCAAAGCAAGCAATTAGGTTTACAGCAAATTGAGAGCAGGATAAAATAAGAAATAATTAATCTACATGGCTAACAGTCTAACATCTGTGTAAAAAATAGCTGAAAAATATTTGACAGCTATTTTGTAATATTTATGCACGATGTGATATGTAGTATGTATTTCTTATTTCACATGCAAATGTTGCTCTATTCATTTTCTTCATATTGTCCACTTACATTAATTTTTCTTTCTATTAATTGATCCCAAGTGAACTCTTCAGCCCTCAAAGTTTTGGGCTCTAAAGCATGCAGATGTGCATCCCGGACGAAACTAAAAGAGATGTAACCATGTGGCTAAGAGATTGGCACAAGCTTTAGTACACTGACATGGTGGGCTTCTCAAATCACCCTGCTGAGCTGATGCCTCCTGGCATTACATTAGTAGAATATCTCTGATTTTTGAGAAATGGCTCTTTAGTGTGAACAGGTTTTTGTCTGTGTGTGGTCCAGATGTATTCTTCCCTGGGATGAGTGGTGTTTAAAAAATATTTGGAATGCTTATTATTTTCATACATTTGCTGCTCGATGTAGAAGTAAAGCCCAACAGACATTCAGTAGGCTAGAGCAGTTTAGGAAAGTTAATCACTCTTGAGATATTACTTTTTCAGCATACTGTTCTAATATTTTATGGCATGTTAATTTGTAGATTACCATTAAAAAAAAGGTCTAGTTGCTTAAACGTATCAGAATTGCTGTGCTGCTGAAAGGACATTCTCGCTGCAGATCTTTTTGAAAGATAAAATTGGATTACACGACAGCCAGAAAGCCAGCTGGACCTTGGAAATTTAGTCACAAATTACATTTCATAGTAACAAACGTGCCTTCGTCAATATGTTGACCTGCTATTGCGCACATATTCTCTGTGGAATTTTCTAGTATTTTCTAAGCCACCTTTGGCCTATTCATGGAAATATTTCATTATATAATAGTGGCCATAAAATCTCTTTTGTGGTAGAAATGCACAGCATGGAAGAATTATTTATGTTAAAATCAGCCTTTATTGTTTTAGGTCTTGTTAAACTGCTAAACTATTCAAGAAAGTTAATTCTAGCATGTCTACAGGGGTGTGCAAACTTTTGAGCATGACAAAAAACACAATTGCTGCATTAATGGCTCTGATATTTGTATGGCTATTTAAATAAATAGCAATAAATTAATTGTAAAGTTGTGTATCATGAGGTAAATTGTGATATAAAGCCACCAAGGGGATGAAAACTTTTGCACTCAGGAGTGTTTCATGTTACAGACTTTTTCAAATTAGAATAATCCTGATTAGAGCTCCAAGGTTTGATAAAAAAAAATGTAAAATCACATTGCCATTATTTTTTACACATATTGCGATATTTACATTACATGTACTGTTTGGTATTAAAACATATTTATCTAGTCTAACAGCAAATAATTGTGCAAATTGCCTCATTAAGAGGATGTTTGGAGATATTTAATTATTTTTAAAAGTATAAAAAAAACACACAAATACTTAAATTATTGCCAAACTATATAAATTCCTGACTATGCATATATTATCTGTAATAAACTGCAGCCTTTTGCTCTTTAATAATTGTACAGGTCCATATTGAGATTTCGGTTTGTATGCACTCGATGGTGCAGTTCCAGTCGTGAGTCCCTGCTTGGATGTTAGAAATACCAAAGTAGCTGATGTGAAGTCCAGTACAAGTAATACATTTCAAGTTTTAGTTGTTAATCATTGTTTAGTCTGAGAACATACACACGCACAAAACAATAATATTCATTTATGATGTACATTAATGCAACAATGTAAATAATGTAAACTTTTTTTGTGTGTGTCTGCTGTGGAGATATACGATGGCCTGTACATCCACCAGACTGTCCATTATCCCCTGCTGATTTTCAGGCTGTGGTGCAAGCTAATGACAGTTCACTCCCCCACCAGCATCAAACCCACAACCATCAAAGAGTAACTCAATGCCAGCGCTCTGAATAAATGCAAGAATTATAATCGCTCAGCGACTTTTAAAAGCATACCAAAACACAGATTTTTGTGTGGAGCCAACGATATTCTGGGTGTCTCTTCAAATTGGCGCTTTCACTGTGAACTTGATAGCGGCTCCCTTTAATTCTCTTTATAGGCCAAAGTTGTCTAGTTAATTCACCACACTTTCTTATTCCCAAATCAGTGCCATCTGTAGGACCCTTATTTTGCCAGCTCACGGAATTTCTCTTTATTAGCATGCTGAGATGAAAGGTAGACTTAAGCTGCAATGCAAACTGTTTAGGTACCAAGAGGTGCCCTTGGAAAGACGCTGCACTGAATGAAGCAAATCACAAAATTGCTCGCATCAACTAGAACCGTCTGTCGCTTATTAAATTTTATTAAGCAAACACAGTAGACTTCAAAGAGGCTGTACGTTCACTGCTGTTTCTCTTTGAAAACCGGATTTCATGTGGAGCAAGTTGCATGTGTATCCAAACATTTGTTTAGTGTTGTATGAGACCCAACATCAACAAGGTGCAAGATGAGTTCCTGCTGAAGGACCACTTGGCTCCTTATCTTGTTGTTATTTGAGCTGTTTTGCTTTTTCTTTTTTGGGCTATTTGTGATTTATGGAGCGATTGATCAGAACATGTGTGCAGTAATTGACTAAGATATAGCCAATAATATACAGTATATGTATATACAGGATACACTGCCTTGCAAAGAACAAACTTTTGGCCAGCATCAAGCAAAGCAAACAAGTTAGGATATTTAAAATGGCTGAAATTGGGTTAAAAGCCTCCCAACACATATTCCTGAACCGTCACTTTGTGGAATAAATGTGGGTAGAAAAAAAAATGCCTGGAGATTACCTAAACGCTTGGTGAGGTTGCATCGTAAGAAGTTGACAGTAGATGTCTGCAATGCACAGCGCATTGAGAACTCACAAGATTGGGACTAAATAGATATGGCCTTAAGAAAACCACTTGTTATTCATTCTAATTGAGGAAAAAAGTCTTAAATTTGAGAGTTATTGAAAAAAATTGCCTTTAGAGCAATGGAAACGGGTCATGTGGCCTGATGAGTCCAGATTGACTCTATTCCAGAGTAATAGGTGCATCAGGGTAAGTAGGGAAGCGGATGAAGTGATGCACCCATCATGCATAGTGACCATTGCCTCTAGAGACAATGTTATGATCTGGGGTTGCTTCAGCTGGTCAGGTCAAGAATCATCAATGTTATGGGGCAACAAATCTTAAAGTGTGTGACTTTTTATTGGCTAGGCAATATATAATTCTGAAGGACTGGGAATAGATCTGTTGTTTGCAGTATATTCTAGCATTAGACGTAGATACAATGGAGCTTGCTCCCACCGTATTGTGAAATGATGTTACAGATTGTTGAGTCAGTGCAGTTTGCGGGTCTCTAGGCAGCTATCAGTGTGGCAATGCAGTCCATTTTACCAAAAGACCTTCAACTCTTAATTCCATCTAACTGAACCTTGTCAATGTAAAGCTTTTATAGATCTGATTGCGGAAAGCAAGCTGAGTGATTCCCGGACCAGGCAAGGATGAAACAAGTGGAGTTTCAGTTTTCAGGACAACTCTAGGAGAAAGGCTGATCTGGGGATTGAAGGGGTTGCTTTCGAGCCAGGGAAGTTGAGCTGAGTTAACCGCGAAAGGCTGTAGTTTGCTTGAGCATGGAAATGAGAACCAGGCGAGCTAGCGCATTAACCGAGGACACTGATAATCGCAGACCTTTATTGTGGTTCATACCAATTTTGTGTGCATTGTGAGGCACTCCAGCTCATTGTTGCTCTAAATACCACATTTTACAAGATAATTTGGCTCAACCAGCAGTGGAATTTAAATGTGCCTTTTCTAATTACAGTGTTTTTAGATAATTTATATATTTTATAGAGCTTTGAGCTGGGTGGTTTTTAGTTATATTAGCCCATAAGTATCTTGGACACATACTTAGATTTTAATACAGTGTGTAGAATAAGAATAAGAATATTATTGTTTAAAAAGAAGATGCAGCATAATTTATGAAACATGTACATTGATTTAAATTGCATATCAGCAATAAAAACTTCCCGAAACAAGTCCTAAACCACATGGATAGGTCAGTATGAACCCAAAGAACTGCATCTGTACATTAATATGAGACTGACCAGAATGAACACCATTAGTTCAGGTTTGCGAACAAGGTGTCTAAACTCTTTCCATGTGTCTTTACAGTGTCCGGGGAGCAGATGCAGGAAATGGCATCCGTGTTTTCATCCCAGATATCGGCATGTTCATTGCTGGTCTGGTTACATGGTTCCTGTGTCGCAGCCTGGAAAAACCTCCAGGGAAAGACATCTTACAGCATAACACTGACTTTGACATTGGGAACCAGGTAAATTTATACCAGATTTTATCCTTTTAAAGGACTTATGTGGTTTTTGAAAGAAGATACACATTTATTATCGAGCATACAAAGTATATCAATGAAGCATCTTGTTCCAGATTACTGATGGAAAATGCATTCATAAAAGAAAAAACGATAAATATTTTGGTGTCAAATAAAAGGAAAAACTGCTGTTAGACACATATTTCTGGTTTATTTTTGAAGTTCACTATAGGGCTAAAATTTTTGGGACACCTAAATATTGAACATCCAATTCCAATAACATGGCAGTTATTATTCAGTTGCTCCTTCTTACAACAGCCTTCACACTTCTGGACGGATTTTTTCCAAGCCAAGTTGTAGGCATTTCCTCCTATTCAGCCACACAAGCACATGAGATCAGGCACTGATATTGAGCAAGGAGGCCTAGTGCATAATTGGTGTTGCAGTTCATACCAACGGTGTTCACTGGGGTTGGGGTCAGGGCTCTGTGCAAAATGCTCGAGTTCTTCCATTCCAGTCTTGTTTAACCATGTCTTCATGGACCTTACTTTGTTCACGGGGGCGGTGTCATACTGGAACTGGATTAGGCCTCTTAGTTCCAGTGAAGGGAAATCTTAAAGATACAGCACACACAGATCTAATGGGTGTGATTGCTCTGTTGTCCATATACGTTTGGCCATATAGTATGTAACTGTAAGTCTATTCTACAATGAAATGTTTTATTTTTATTAGAGTTATATATTCCAGGAGGACTTTACCCCCATATACAGGCAATGAGAGCTCACTGAACTTATTCTATGATATTTAAAGTTACTAAATCTCAACCCACTTGAACGAGATTTTGGAGCAATGAATTACTTTTGACAAATTACTGTATGTCCATTGCTCTAGTACAGTTTTAGAGAAGGACTTCAGACTCTATGCCCAAATTTCTGATGGTTTTTATACTGACCAGCCATAATCTCCAAAGCAATGTAATTGATAACTAGAACAAATCTTCCCTGCTGGTACATTGTCTCTTGCCCACTCCTTACTCATACATAAGCTGTTCTCCTTGTTCTGTATGAATCTTGTTTGATTAATACTTTCTTGGAACTCACAACCAGAGGACCGTAATACATCTTACTCTTTTACTGAGGGAGGCTGCTCCCTTTCAGGAAGATAGAATGGCCTCCTCTGTGATAAATTATAAGCCACAGTTATGAAAAGGATAATAAGGTGAACCATTACTGTCTGGATGAATACCAACCAGAGACATTTTCATAGCACGCAGTCTCTCCCAAGGCTGCTGTTTTTCCCACCCACGAAGGGCCCGGGACGCTCGGTCTGAAAGTCCTCGTAAATGAAGAGACGGCCACTGCTTTGGAGCAACTTAAATACACTCTGAGAACTTATCTTGCCACTCTGTGCCATTTACTGTTAATCTAGAAGGTCTCGTGGATTTTGGAAAAACATGGCACTGAGAACCAATTAGTTATCTGTTTCAGTGCTTTTACTGGTTAAGCATCTAGACTTTCATGATGTCTTGAGTTACAGTATATAAGGCTCTTGTGAAAATCATCAAACATCACAATACATCAAGAAGATTACAGGGTTTGTTAATTTAGAACAAGCATGATTATTATTCTTATTATTATTATTATTATATATATTTTTGCTAAATTGAATGATGTTTAAACTTGCTATTTAAACTTGCACCGATTAATGAAACAAAGACAGTAAAATAAATTACTAATATAATGGAATCCATAGCTAAGATACGATATATTACCTGGAAATATAAAGGCTATAGAATGTGATCCTTTCATTTCTATGGTCGGAAAGCATAACATGATAACATGAAAATAATTATATTAATGTTTAATCAATATAGTTCTATAATTCTGTTTCATGCTTCTTTTTATTATCCTCTTTCCTTATATACTTTTTCATTATATTTCACTTTTATGATAACAACAGGATCCATATAATTCTATATAGATTCCTAGATCATTACACAAGAGTCAGAATTACTGTATTGCTTCACAGATTAGATTTACCTTCAATATAACGTGCACAAGCAGTTAATTTGTTTGATAAGACCCCCCATATTTAAACAACATTGATTTCCACTGAGTGCCAACTTTGAACTTGATCCCGTTGTTGATTTTTTTTACATTCTCCGGTTTCTATCATAATAGTGGTACTGCCTTGTGATCTGCCATAACATAATGGACATTATTTCATCATTTTTGTGGAGAGAGAATGGGAAATCTAAACATCACCCTGGTTAGAGAAAACATATCTTGAATCTTAAAAGCATTTTTTTTAAAAACTAAAATAAAATATATATTTTTTTGCCCTAGAGAATTTATAGAAATGCTATTTTTCTAGTAAAACTGTATTGTTTTAAATTACATTCAGATTTAAATTTTAGGCTTTACAACTTTGTCCATACTTTATAGAGATATGTTTAAGTATGTAAAGAATAAAGAGTAACAGGAAATGCTGGTCGGTGGTGTAGTGGATTCCCGTCTCTGTGTGCATAGAGTTTGCATGTTCTTCTCGTGCTTGTCCGCTTTCTCCAGTTTCCTCCCACAGTACAAAGATATGCGGGTTAGTCTAATTAGTGTTCCCAAAATTGCCTATAGTGTATGTGTGTGTGCACTGCGATGGATTGGCACCCTGTCCAGGGTGTACCCTGCCTCGTGCCCTAAGCCTCCCGGGATAGGCTCCAGGTCCCATGACCCTGAATACAGGATAAAGAGGTATAGAAGATGAGTGAGTGAGTTGTGGAAAAGTCTGTGAGAGAAAATAGTTGCTGTTATCACTTATAGCAGCTATAAACAGTTGTTCTCTTAACCACCCTTTTAAGGTAATGAGACGAAAAAGACAGCTTGACTTGTTACAGAAAAATCAGGAAGTCCACTTCAGAAATGTTTGCTCTTGTCAGGAAACCCTAAAGTTGCAGCTTTACCCTCGACTGTCAAGTAGTGTTTCTCCCATAAAGGTTAAATGCACATACATTTCCTTATGGACAACTTGAACATATCAACAATTATATGTTTTAAATAGTTAAAATAACACATTTTTATTGTCTGCTTACTTTCATTTTTAATTATATTGCGTATGCATCAATCTCTTTGAATTAGAGCTGGCTATATTGAGAGATCTTCTGTTATAAAAAATTAATTAAGACTTTCTGACCAGTTTTACATGGAAATTCAACCGTGCTGTAATATAAAATCACACTATCACTCAAACATCCTAAAATATCCTGTATATACATGGAAAAAAAACCTATGCGTCTCTTGTCCTTTTTTGACTAGCCTTGGTTTCTTGAGGACTGCCAGTCCTGTTCGTGTTTGTCCTGGCGGCACTGCCCTGGCCTAATTCCTCTTCTGCTTGGCATGGAATCTGTTTATTTTTGATGATTCCCCTCTGCCACGTCTTGTTTTGCAATCAGGGCAGTATTTATTCAGGTAAATGGCCTGTTTGACAGGAGGACTGATGGATGTGGACTCAGAAGGGAAATGGACAGGTGGAGCCTGCAGACTGATGGGCTGTTTGTGTTAGAGAGGAAATACTTGCTCAATAATAACCATGGTCTTATGTCTATGAAGCCACTTAGCATCTTTCTTTGGCCTAATGTCTGTCAAGAAACGCAGATCAGTGCTTCGGTTCCTGGTGGCACTCCACATGTTAATTTTGTTTTGGATGATTGTGGTCCTGGTCAAATGGGTATTTGGATGGCAGTAGAAATGTATAACCTGGCATTTATGCTAATATACAGTACTGTGCAAATGTTCTGTGCCACCCATCATTTCTTCATATTAAGTTAGATACATTAAATTAAAGAAATTGGACCAATTGTTTAACTGTGACAGGCTACAAAAGATCTTAAGATACAACTTAAACATTGGTTGTAAATGTTACCACCTCAGCAACAACCTCATTTCCCCTCTTATCTGTTCCAACCACTCAGCGTTCAACAACACCAGTATACTATTCACCGGCCTAATCGTCTATCATCATCTGCACCTGTTTCTCACTGGTTCATGGCCTACGTTTTTAAGATGTTTTTATGCTTAAATGATTCATAGGCCACTGTGTGGCTTAACAAACAAACAAAAAATGAATACCCTTGAACCTGGTCAGGTACAGGTCCTGGACTGAAAATGAGAGGCTGAAACTTGCCAAAAATAAGAGCTAAAAAGATCCTTCAGGAAGTCTAGAGAACTATTCCTCAAGACAGCAATAACAAAAATACAAGAGGCTCTTTGGTAGCAGAATATGAAGAAATGAGGGAGGCTCAAGGCTTTTTCTGTACATTGCAGTCACACAGACTGTTTCTGTTCAAAAATATATTTTTGCCCAGCGTACACATAGAAAGAAAGGTTTTTACTTGTCACTAATACAGTACATTACAGCACATCAAAATATTTTTTTCTGCATATTCCAGCATTTTAGCAAGCTGGAGTCAGGCATGATACAGTAGCAGACAGAGTCAAGGGCCTTGTTCAGGGGCCCAGCAGGGGCAGCTTGGCAGAGCTGGGGCTTGAACTCCTGAGCCTTAACTCCTCCTTAACTCCTCTAACAGGAATATTAATAGCAATATTTGGAATTCTTGTAGCCTTTTCATTTATCCTTTTTAATTATCCAATCTGGGGCAGCAGCACAGTGCATAAAATCATGCAAATACAGAAAAGTGAAGCGCTTTAGTTAACGTTTAGAAAAATCGCTAAATCCTTGGTAGAGGGAGATCAAAGAAGAGTGATCAGACTGGTTCATGTTGACAGGAGGCCTATAGTAAATCAAATTTTAGAATGTACAATGCAAACAGACAGGTTTCACTTCTGACAGAAAACATTGAGGCTACATTTGAGGAATTTCGTCTTTTTCTAACTTTCAGCTGTTCACCTTGTGGATCAGACTAATAAAAATGGTAGTGAGCTGAAGTACAATAGTTTTATAAACAGGCTGTGATAGTGAATTTTACATGACTTTGAGGAATGTTTTAATTTGCAACCACCAGTAAACTGTAAACTGTCTTGCATGGCTTAATTGACATGGCTTTTTAGTTATGCTGATCATTTTAAAATGCCCAGTTATAATAGGCCAAGTGAATGCACATACAGAATGCTTAAAAAGGCATTTAAAAACAAGTAAACAGCATAGCAGTAAATAGTGACTAAATCTATTCAACATTTGGTGTGACTCGCGTTGCTGTTAAAATTTCATAAATTCTTTGGGGTACACTGTTTAACCGACATTGGCAGGTTGGTTTGTCAAAATATTTTGCACTCTTTCCATTTTCAGCTCTTTTCACATGTCTAAAAAAACAATGATGATTTTTTTTTTTCAGAATCAAAAACTCCATTGCATAATATCTTACTTACTGAAAGATAGACATTTCTGTAACTTTTTTTTAAATAAATGATTAATATCTGAGCATTTGCTGACACAAACTATACATCTAAGGCAAAATTATATATAATTATATATCATAAACAAGTTGGGTGTCTATGACTTCTAAGGTTGTGCATTTATGTCACACATCTGTGCATGATTAAATGTGCAGAGAGAGAGAGTTATTATACTTAGCTGTTTTCCATTAAAAAAGTGTTTTACATAAAAGTGTGCATTGTCTTATTATTACATGACCATTCACTGTTATTACTTACAATTGTGTGACTTGGCAGCAGGACTCTCAAGCAGCCAATTTAGCTTTTATACATTAGGTCAGAAATGCACAAATTTATGATGTTCTATGAGAAAATTGTTAGTTTACTAAAACTGTGCAGTATATTTTGCTTTAATATACATAAAAAAGACTGGAATTAGGGTGAATATGAATATGAATTCACACTTTGTCATGAGGAAGTATAGAATATCTCTATATGATGCTGAATAACTGGTATAGTGCAAAATCATGACATCCTTCCAGTGAAGTGGGTCCTGTATAAACTTGAGGGTATTTTGGTGAATGCAACATTAATCCTGGTACAATATTTATATACTTTAGCCACACTAATCTACGTGTGCAGTGCAGCTACATGTCCTCGCCGTTTCACTGCTGTTAACAATGAATGTGCATTCCAGTCTTTTACTCTTTGTGTGTTTGTGTAGGTGTGTAAATGAATGGTGTTGGGGGGGAGTGGAAATGAGGCCACATCTGGAATGTGTTAGCTGATGTGTTTTCGGTGGCAGCGATGGTGCTTAAATTACCATCCTTCACTCTTTGTCTTTCTTTTTCTCTTTCCTACTCTTTTTCACTATCTGCTTCCCCCTTTAAATTGTCCTCTTTCTTTTTTTTCTCTTCTTCTTAGTTCCTTAATGCTGTCAGATTGTCGGATGCCATTGATATTTATCACAACACACACACAAGCGCCATCACACATTATTACAAATTTTACTTTTTAGCCTACTCCACTAGCTCCGTGTTTTTTTGTATGTATGTGCATAACAGAAAAGTCTTGTTTTCCTGTAAATTGTGTATTAATAGTGATTTTAATAATTTTTTCACTTAATTTCAGCACCATGGACAGCATACACAATTCACGTTTAATTGGGCATTTTCTATTAAGAAACATTAAATAATTAGGAAAGCATCATTTTGTGGTGTTGCTATACATGTATGATATAATGTAGTCTACACAAAGAAATATACATTTACAATAGATTGTCTGTAATTACAATTATTATTTTGTAACGCATCACAGCTAGAGTTCCAGGACTATTCCAAATAAGTATGCAAATGTAAGTGAGATGGTGCAATAACCCTAAGCATGATAAAACTGAAGCTCAATGAATTTTTGAAAAAATTTAGTGATTAGCACCCCAAAAAGAAGGTTTGATGCTCAGAGTTTGCATGGTCTACATTACTTGATGGGATTCCTTTGGGTAGTCTAGTTGTATCCCACAGTCCTTAGACATGTGTGTGTACTAACAAAGTTGTGAGAAAAAAAACATTCCCTGGTTTTGTCCTTCTTTCCATTTTTGTATGGCCAAGGCTTAAACAAATCAATTAGAGTTTCCTCCCAGTGTTACCTCATTTAGGAAGATACCCTGCCCAGTTTGGTGCGCAACCCCATCCAGCTCCCCTCAGCTCTGCTTTCTGGGCGGGGCCTGGCAATAGCTTATTTACATAGACACTGAGACAGTGTGCTTGGAAAAGGAGTTAAACAAAGAGAGTTTCAGGTATGAAGAATGCATTATTTGAAGGGATATTTCAGCTGGACCATTAACACATTTTTTTATTATTTGGACAATTACATGTTAATGTATTATCTGTCAACGATTATTCCATTCTCATTCCTTGTCAATATTTTCTCCTTTTGAGGCATTGTTTTGTTAAAATATTGAAGTTTCAAATGGCCTCACTCTTCACATGACTAATAAAAGTTTCCCTTCAGTTCTCACATATACAGTGGTGCTGTTTTATGAGGAAATTAGGTGAGAGTTTGTACAAAGTTTCTTGGGGAACGTTCCAAAATGATTGCGTGTTTGTGCATGCACGTTTATTTGATTAGATTGCACAAAAGACATTTCAGATGTGACCCAAAAAATGTTTATGACAAGCCAGGAACACATACGATCATGCTTTCTGATTTTCACTCTAAAAATTTTTTGTGAAAGCAGTCTTTGAACAATTATTTGGTCTTGTATTGTCCATAAGTAATGACTCATTCAGTTTTTATTGAAATTTGTGTTGAAATGGAGAACTTATCAAATGGTCTCACGCTTTACACTTTGGAAGTTATACAGTTTTCATTTAGGCTTCATGTGGAATAGAGTGAAATCACTTTACTTCATCATCTCTACTCGTTCAAATCCGTAGGAATTTTTTTATGAGATAAGGCTCAGTATGTGAGATAAAACTCCTTAGTCTTTCACTCTGATGAATGGCACAACTCATCCCTCTCCATGCTACACACAGGCTGCACAAACCCTGCCAAATTCACCAAATGCATCTCATTTAATCAATTAGGATGCTCAGTGGTTTGCGTTTGAGCAGATTATAGAGGGATTTTTGTTCCTTTTGCTCAGCCATGTAAAAAAAAAAGGTTTGTTTATATAACTTTGCCCATCTAGATAACTACCTAATGCTGCTGCACAGAGATTTCATTCAC
The DNA here is from genome assembly GCA_030014305.1 of Clarias laeviceps. Classification (NCBI taxonomy): domain Eukaryota; kingdom Metazoa; phylum Chordata; class Actinopteri; order Siluriformes; family Clariidae; genus Clarias; species Clarias laeviceps. Next base: position 28,141,092 of record JAQMYJ010000033.1, read on the forward strand.
CAGTGTGGTATGATGAATACAGTGGGGTCAGAGACGCTGGGGATTTTTGCCTCGCATCTCTAAGATACTTTTCATTGGTCCACTTGAGCTTAATGGCAGTTTGGTCAATATGCAATATGTGTTTAAACTGAAGAAGGTTGTAATACATTTAAAAAGCTTTACTCCACCACAGTTACCAGAAAGAATGTGGCACTATTAACGTAACACTATTACGCACACTGCCTGAGAATGAGATTTGGAGGAAATGCTTGTAGAAACTTTTAAATTGAGATCATGTGTAAATCTTAATCTATCACTAATGAAATTTGGAAAATCGTTCGCTTATTCTCAGACTCGAGAAACTTCAGAGGCCACTTTTTGCTCTATAAATCATTGCTTTCTCAAAGTAGGTGTATATGCTTAAAATCTCATTTTGAATTTTATGCATGCAGAATTAAAACCCCTTTCTCATGCAGAACATTAGCATCTGTTTAATGCCTTATTTTTTTGTAACAGGACTCTGACAGTCTGAACGGAGTTGTATTCAGTTATAGTCTGTTCTGATTAAATCAGCCGTGCTTTGTACAACTGGACTGGAGTCACTTTGGTATACTGAAGCCACTCAAGGAGATTAGATTTACCTTAGATTAGATTGATCAGGTCCTGGAATCTTTTCTTCTTCTTGTTTGACCTCTTTATAGTGTTAACACATACTGGCACTTTGTATTTGTCTCCTATTATAATTGGATTTTTGCAATCCTTGTCAGTTTAAGTGAATTTCTTTTGTATATCGGTTTAACAATAGACATTGTCATCAAAGATATCTGTATGTAGATTTATGTTTAACTCCTACGAAACATTTTTCTATGTTTCATTAGTATAACTTTTTGGACTTTTCTATATTAATAGAATATTATAGAATATTTTCTATATTATAGAATATTTTTACTCAAAGTTTAATTTCCGTCAAAACATATTGTGGTAGTAAAAGAAGGTCGAGATCTAAGACTACCATCAAGCTAAACAAAAAACTGTTTATATAAGATAAGGTAGTTAAGTTTTACAGTACATGTGCTTTACTGTGTGCAGTATTTCATATTCTTCTGCTTTTATTTTTACTTTTACGCTATATGTACAAAACGTTTCTGTCTTTTCACAGAAACATCTTAAACACAAGTTTTTTAAGGTGTGTTTTTAGAGGAAAATAATTAATTAGGTGGTGTGCTGCAACTCAACACACACTTTTACCACCTTGAAATGGATTATTTTCCTCTAACATCACATATTGAAGTGTTTAATTTCTCTTATACCACATCAGTATTGCATCACTAAGAATTTTTCATCTATATTAAACAATATATTTTACAAATATATTTTACTGTTTACTGTGTTTCCTGTTTCCTGTTTCTCCTCCCACTACCTCAACTCATTACCTCATCAACACCAAGTATTGAAATGTATCATGTTGTCACTTTGTTGCTCTTGTTTGCACATTAGATAGTTTTCTGTTAATTTACAAAATGTCAATCTGTCTTGTCTCAACGAGTCAGCTAATTAGGTTTCTTAGTTAATTAGTTAGTTTTGTTAATTTATGTTGTTAATTTATGTTGTATGCAGCACCTTGGTCCTGGAGGAACGTTGTTTCGTTTCACTGTGTACTAAACTGTATATGGATGAAATGACAATAAAAGCTTACTTGATCTTGAAAACCCCATTGTATACATTAGTGAAAGATTCTAGAAATTTTTAAAATATCAGATATAACTGGGCAGTGGCTCAAACAGTAAGTCTGTGGGTTACTGATCAGAAGGTTGAGGGTTCAAGCCCCAGCACTGCCAAGTTGCCACTGTTGAGCCCTTGAGCAAGGCCTGTAACCCTATCTGCTCCAGGGACACTGTATCCTGGCTGACCCTGCACTCTGACCCCAGTTTCCTAATTGGGTTAGGCAAAAAAATTATTTCACTGTGCTGTAAAATGTGACAAATAATTGAAAATATGCATTAGTCATTTCCTCACCAGCCTTCCTTTTCTCTCTCTCTCTCTCTCTCTCTCTCTCTCTTTCTCTAGAAATTAGAAAAGAAAAGAAACACAGCTTGTGTTGTTGAAAAACTGAAATTTTTTCTTACATAAAGATGTTCCCATTTCACTAGATTTAAACTTAAAGCAGTGTCTCTGTCAGTTACCAAGCACTAAAAGTGGAGTCTCCTTCCAAAAACACTAAATAAACATCTCCTCACAGAAAGCTTCACTGTTTATATGGAGCATTTGCCATACAAGTCTGGCTGTATTGTGGATTATTATGGTTATGGATCATATTCAAGAATTTAACAGCAATGTAATATAATTTTATTTTTCACTGATATGTTTATTTGTAGTTCTTGTTTATTGTTTATTGCATTTAAGTCCTGAAAATCAGACTGACGAGTCTTTTATAGATATGTTGTTTTTGTTTTAAGTTTACATATTTTAGTACAGACAAATATTTTGCACTGCAAATTAATGTCTTTCCTATCACCTCTGTATAGGAGCAGGATGACGAAGAAGAGGAAGAGGAGGAGGAAGAAGAGGAGGAGGAAGAGGAGGAGGTGGAGAAAAACGAAAAGTTCGAGCTGGAGCCTGAGTTGCACATGGAGGAAGACTTAGAGTTGGGAGATGAAGACTGTGAACCACTTGATGAGGAGTTTGAAGCAGGGCAAGATGAGCTGGAGGGGTTAGAGCTTGAGGAAGAGGAGGAGGAAAGCACCAAGATGAAGATCCTGCGGCAGATCGCAGAAGTGGCATCCAGACTAAAAGAAGTCATTGGAAATCTGATTGCGACTGCAGGGAAAGTAGTTGTAACCATATTACTGGGCCTTACAGGTACATATACCTGAAGATTGCTTTGTGTTCATCATATTTTAAGGAATGGTCAAGGAACAAATTTTTGAAATTGAATGTCCCACTAAACAAATTAAAGGAGTGTTTTTTTTTTATCTACATTTACAGTTTATCTATAAACAACTAAAACTATAAACGACTCTTTTTCATAAATGTTGTACACGTATTGACCAATTTATTAGAAACCCCTGTATAATTGTTGCAAATATCTAATCAGCTTATCAAGAGATTCAGTTAATATAACACCTTGTTGATAAGTGAATAACTGTTTGTTTTAACATAAGATGTACTGTATTGTCAGTCAAAGCTTTATTGCGCTCTGTGTTGTCCTGCAGGCATCATGTTGCCTTCCCTCACCTCTTCCGTGTACTTCTTTACCTTCCTGGGCTTGTGCACGTGGTGGTCTTTCTGCCGCTCGTTCGACACTCTGCTGTTTAGCTGCCTTTGTGTGCTGATGGCGATCTTCAGCGCGGGACATCTCATCATCCTCTACCTCTACCAGTTGCAGTTCTTCCAGGAAGTCGTTCCTCCTGGAGATCGTTATGCCAGGTCAGACCACCGGCATTGCATATATACACTGAGGTGTTTATTGTAGCATTCAGTGTAAGGGACTGTGCTTTAATTTAGGCATGTTGGTCTGACAGTATGGCTGATTTCTGTCACAGCTGTCTGAGGTAAACTGGTAACATATTTACAGTACCAGTGGTCCATAATGGTCCATATTTGGCTAAACCTTTTCATATGGTTTGGATTTTCAAATGCTGTATGACAAATTCGATTTGATTCTAGAAAGCAGAGGTGGTGTAAAACAAAGTCCATTAAACATCTCAAGGTTGATGGTCTGTTTTTTGGTCATGCTTGCAGTTTTTTTGCAGTTTTAAAGGCTTTTCAGCTGCACACTAACTAACTGTTCCAGCATGCGGCGCTCACATGTGACCTGTATTGACAGCGTGACCAGTGAGATTACAGCTTAAGACAAAACTGGATCATGATATAAAATTTAAAATCTGAGAATGAATTATGAAAGATACATTTGAATGAACTGAGATGCATTCATTCGATTGAATCTGCACTGTGAGGCGACAACATTACCTATGCTGCTATCATGCCACCATGGGCTAATTAAGTTATTCTGTTACTATGGTCATTTCATTCTATCAGAACAAACATCTTCGTTAGATATATAAGTAACATAAAATAATTGGGTTCCATGAATCAATCACACTTACACTGTATAATTATGACAATTAGATTATATGTAAGCAATGAAATCATGGTTTAATACGTTGTTAAATGATCATTTCTCTTCAATCAGTTTGACTGCATATTTCTTTACTTTTCAGTGTTTATAGTGTTTAGCCTCATTCCATGCTGAAAGATTGTGCACCATCTGCTGTCAGTAAGCTCTCTGCCCCTTGATTAAAGGCAGAATAAAGTCTCTAAATCAGCTAGGTAACAATGTGTTTGACAGCTGCACAGGCTGGACTAGCATGCCATCTTTCATCTGTGAAATTCTTTGGCCTCGTTGAAACTGCTGAGACGTGAATGGGGAGAGAAGTGGGTGTGGTACTGTAACTGTACTGCGAATGTCTAGTGGAAAAACACTGAGGACCAAGCATGGGAGGAGAGTATTAAGGGAATATTCCATCATTTAGGTTTCTCTTTGTAAACTAATCGCTTTCTAATGCGTGCAAGGGATATTAGTGATTGTCAAAAACAATCATGTTGATGCCTTTTAAGATGATCATTTAACACAGAGTATTAAAATATCCCAACAAATTCCCAGACTGTTATAAAGTCTCTCCATTTGAAATAATAAGAGTCATAAGTCATGCAGAGCGACAAAGCACTGGTTTCTACCTCTTAAGGTGGAATGAAGAGTGAAAGTCATATTGCCATAATAGTAAAAAAAAAAAAAAAAAAGTTTGAAAACTTTTTTTAACCATTGACCACAGTGGTAGCTCAGTGTGTTTAGGGAAATAATGTAGTCCACGATATAAAGTTGGCTTAAAGGCATTTGTTGAATTCCATTGATAATCCTTCAAAATATGTGCCTATTGCTATTATAATACAAATCCAAAACCACAACCATTGGAATCTTTAATATTAAAAGTCTTTGAGTGAGACTGATGTAAGAGAAAATCTTACTGGTTTTATATAATTTTGTCCACATATATATATATATATATAAAACTAGAAATGTACTGTATTGTATTGTTTCTCTAATTTATGTCACAATTTTGCGTTCATCATTTGACTCAGAAGCTTAGTTTGAATATTTTAGTATTTCATTAACAAGTTAATATAGACCTCACAGATCTTCTAAAATGTATCTGGTAATGCTCTAGGAGAAATACAGTTTTAGTTCTACAGTATATAAACAAGTTACTGCTGAGCCCCACCCTGCCAGGGAACAGCAGAGCTGAGCAAGAAGCTGGAGAGGGGATCATCGTATATGAAGGGGAAAATTTCATTACCTTGTTTAACCCTTAAACCTCAAGTGGCAGGGATCTGTGGCAGCAACACAACATTGGCAATGGCTGATTATTAACAACAACAAAAAAAAGATAAAAATCTGCTTACACAGAAGTTTTACCAGTGTGCGACGACAAGGGAGGGCTCACACATCAAACTTTGCCGTTGGTTTATTAGAAGTCAGGTAGAACCAACCTTATCATTATTTTTAAAAGGCAAAATTTTTACCGGTACCAGAATATGACACAAAAATGTCTAACTCACCAAATGCTTGTATTGTTATTTTTGGTCATAGAAACAACCAAAAACAACCACAAAGCATGTTATCAGAGCTGGGTCTTTGCCTATGTGGCCAATTTTTGCTTTTTTTTTTTTGCTCGGTCATGTTAGTAAAATTTAATTTATCCTATTGCCTAGAAAAAAGGATATGTCACTCTATATTGTACAATTCTGACCCCTATATCTATTTATCAAAACATAGTAATGCAAAAAATGACAAAAAAAAAAAATCGGGGTTTTGTAGGCTATCATGTTTTTTGATTGTACTGTATACACACAAAAGTCTAAAAATAGCTAAAAAGTGAATTTTGTATAATAGGTCCTATTTAAAAATATAGTTCCATCCATCTAGAGACCTCTGTTGTCCATCTAGGGACTGTGGAAGCCATTGGTGACCATTGTATTTATTCCTATTTTTAGAACTGTGGTAGGACCTCACATTTACATGCTCATTCTCACAATACAGCCAATTTGGGAGCGCCAATCACCCTAATATCTGCATGTCACCAAGCTTGTGGAGAACATGCAAACCGTATGCACACAGACCCAAAGCGGGAATCGAACCCGGACCCTGGAGGTGCAAGGCGACATTACTAACCACTAAGCCACCGTGCCGCCAAAAGGTAACCAGAGGCACAATTTGGTGCATGACTTTATTAAGTGAAATAGGAATGTTCCCATAACAGTTTGAAATACTTCCCAAATGTACAGTATATTATTAAATAAACAAAAGCAATGAAAGCTGAAACATAAGTGGTGCCGGGTCTACATTAAGCACATTTTAATATTTTAATAATAAGCTAATAGTTTTAAAGCTAAAAGCTTATTATAATCATACAGTATGTTCCTCATACTGTAAGTGTAACAGGCAAAAAAAGAAACTCAGGAAAGAAACTGTTCTGTTCTCGGAAAGGCAGTAAAATCAGATATTTTTAATCTACTTGATACATATCTGACCTTTATCTTAAAGTCATAACTGAAACATAAATCCAACCAGATCCTTTTTTTTTTTGTTATTACTTTTTAAAATCACAACTGCCCTTTATAGTCTGCTGTTTAAATAGCTTGCCTTACTTATGCCCGTTCTTTCCATATAAATATCAAGAAACAGGAGTCACGTTACTGTGTGAATTTGAGCTTGCCTTTCTGTATAGTTGTGTACTATTCCATAGATAATGCTAAAAGCTTACTTAGAAACTCACACTAAGAGAAAGGGAAGTGGGAGCGACAGCCTGCGAAGGTCCAGGTGGTTCTCATTACGGCAGGATGCCTCTTGGCCTCTGCTGAAATTACACAGCTGGTTTCAGGGAATTCAGCACAAATCGCTGCACAGAAGAAAGAACGACAGAAAATGGGAGAGCAAAAAAGACTAAATCCTGTACGAGTTTAGTAGATGCAATTGTTCTGAATTAGGTCTTAATCAAAGTAACTCTGTGGTTGAGTATGGTGGAGCAGGCATTATGCAGGGTGTGTACGGTATAATATTTCTCAGAGCAGACACAGCTTAGTTTTCTCAGTCCTTATTACTGGTGGCCTAATTGTGTAACTGCTGTGTCATAAATGCTTTGCAAATGTCTCCCAAACCTGTAGCTGACAAGCTCTATACATCATCTCTCCATCCATCCCGAACTTGCTCTGCATTTGAAGTCTTTTTTTTCTGTTAATTTGGGAGCTGTTAACCAAGATTACAAAATGAAGAATTACACCAAGACTAAACAGCACAAATAAACACAGAGGTTTTGACCTCCGGGAAAAGCGAAACTTCAATGTGTTAAACATTATCTCTTCATTCTCTCAATCTACCACAGAAGGCAGTTCCTGAAACTTCATACACATTCAAAGACATCATAAAAGGCAGATATTGTGCATGTGTGTAAGCCACAGAATGAGGTTCAGGGAATATGTGTGGTAAAACTGGTTAAACAGGGAAAATTTGGATGTACAATAAAGAAGTAGGGGACTGACGCTGAAGACAGTTAAATCGTTGGACTATTGATTGGAAGGTCCCAGGTTCAAACCACCGCACCACCAACGTACCACTGTTGCCCTTGCCCGAGGCCCTTAACACTTACGTGATCAGAGGGTCTAAAATGAGATAAGAAGTAAGTCGCTTTGGATATGGGCTGCCAAGTTCTGTAAATGTAAATGTAAAACTGGTTGTGCCCTGTCAATCAAAGTGACACTGGCCAACAACAAGCATCTACTGTATGAGATCATGTATGCAAAAGAGGGCCGATTGTGCTTTTCTCCAGCTGAATTGCACTGACAAAATAACAGCCATTTG
>JAQMYJ010000033.1:28151572-28172808 GCA_030014305.1 Clarias laeviceps
ATATACTAATGTGCCACAAACAGAAAGTTAATATCACCAACCATTCCCATTTTATTAAGGTGTATCCATATAAATGGACCACCCTGTAGAATGGATCCTCAGACCACACCTGTCTTGTGTCAACAATCCAGGCTGTTGAATGTTGTAATGGTCTGGGCCCTCAGAGTACCATTAATACCAGTCAATTATTGCATGAATGCCACAGCCTATTTAAGTATTGGTTCTGGTGGGGAATCTTACAGCTGCATTTTACAGTAACTGTAATGAATGGAATTCTGATTTGTTCTCATTTATCTGCAGAACATTGTTTTGATATAATTTTTATATTAGCATCATGGTGGGAGTGCCCTTAGTTTGACTGGGGTTCCACCACCCAGCATGTATTCCCACCTCTTACCCAGTGTTCCCATGATAAGCCTCAGATTGTTTGTGTCCCTGACCAGGATAAAGTGGTTACAGAAGATGAATGTATAATTTAATCGTAAAGAGTTCTGAGAGATAAAGGGGTTACATTAATCACTAATATCATAAAGTACTACAGTCATCAAAAAACATACCAATAAAATACAGAGCGTTTCATCGTGAAGCCACTGTAAAGTATTATTATTATTTTTTTTGTACCTGGTGCTTAGTGGTATCTTATTTTTTTCCAAGTTCATAAATTAGATTTGAAAGTATTAGTTTTGCTTGCATCATGATGCACTGTAACTAAATTTAACTAATTATATAACTATAGACAAGCTATGGGCCTGTCAGCAATATGGGCTTATATACTGTATAGTGCGTATTATGTTGCAAAAATGATGTTGTATGCAGCAGGTGAAATGCATTAATGGATATTGAATTGTCTCTCAGGTATTGATTGTGACATCCAACGGAGGCCCCGTGGATCTGATGACTGTGCCACGGGAGAACGGACCGGTTTCTGCAGAACTCTACTCAACTCCAAAATACAAAAGCCAGCATGAGTCGGGCGAAGGTTAGTCATGTTGTAGAGTTGACACAGACAGACACAGAGGTGCAAATTCAGAAGTTTAAATGTGTCCTTTTTAACATCTGGATAAGTTATACAGTAAAGCCATGATATTACATAATGCAGGCAATAAGCTCCAATGAGGGATGCTGTTATAGGAAAATAATCAGTGACATATGGCCATAATATATCAGGTAACATATGGCCTAGTCAGTAGCAGGGTGATGTCATTACCCTTCCCCCCCCTTTTTCTGTCGTGTTTTATTTCTGATATAAAAATCACAATAATTTGTGGACTACAACTTTCATTCCTTAAAAAATGATAAATCATACTTTTTATTAGCTTATTTGTTAGATGTAATGTTTTTTTATTCAAATAAAAACAACTCATTTAAATTAGTTTATTATTAAAACATAAATTTTGGGGAAAGATGTTGCCATAGAAACAATAACCTTTTAGAATTAGTGAATTAATAAAAATCTTGTAGCCTTCTGACAGTGATTTGCATTATCTGCATTACTTTTAATGTACATCTACTTGCTGTAACAGCTAAGTGATGAAACATATTGGTGTTTAATAATACTCTATTTTCTTTTCTTTCTACCTTTTTTCTTTCTTTTTTTCTTTTTTTCTTTTCACAGGTAGTCGTATAAGCATTTCACTGCATATCATTCTGTGTATGTGACAAATAACACTTGAATTTGATTTAAAAAATTTTAACATTTTTTTATATATATTTAACGGCATTTTATCCAAGTACCCCCTTATACCCCCTTTTTTGCCATATCCCCACCCCTAAGATCCAATTCATCTGTAAGATACAGTACTAACAGGCAAAGTATTTTTATAAATTGCTATATTGTGATTGCAGAGAGAATGGACCCCAGTGTGTTTGAGATCAGTCCTGTGCTCTCAGGAGTCCCATGTTCACCTGAGAGGACCATCAGAGTGAACGCAGTGGTCAAGATCTTTCGCTTTGTTATGAAGCAGAGCTACATCTGTGCCCTCATCGCCATGATGGTGGGTTCATACGAAGTACAGAGTTCGGTTTTTAGCTGAAGGTGGAGTCCTGTTTAATTAAGCCTCTTAAGGCCATTACCGTTGCAAACTAGAAATAAGGCAGATTTCATAACAAACATAAAATATCCTCCAGCTCCCACCACATTCATTATAATTAAGCCATTCATACTTCTCCTCCTCATAGGCATGGAGTATCACATACGTGAGCTGGCTGACCTTTGTATTCCTCATCTGGTCATGCACTTTGTGGATGGTACGAGACAGGAGAAAGTACGCTATGATCACGTCTCCCTTTATGGTGTTTTATGGGGACCTGCTCATTGTGCTGCAGTACATCTGGAGCTTCCAGACGCTGCAGCCTGTGCCGGGCCTTTTCCTCAAGAAGGAGGTGCCTTTTAGGGAACTGGGTTCAAAGGTAGGAACCAGCAATAGAGTGTGTGTGTGTGTGTGTGTGTGTGTGTGTTTATTTGTCTGTGTCTGAATCTATTTACTATACATTAATTATGAGAATATTTAGAGTACAAATTTGCTCGTTATACTTTTTTTGGTTGATTTTTGTGTCTAATGTTAAGTTTGCTTTACTTTTACTGGAGCTCAGAGGCAAATAAATATGTTTAAATAGTCTGGCAGTGTAGCATTGTGTAAGTGTCAAACACCCTAAAACACTATTTGTATATCTAGGGTTTCTTACAGTATCGGAATATGTATGTGCACAAATAACTGTACACATTAAATAGAAGCTTTATTATCATTCAAATCACTTTTGAACTACAATATTGACATCAGATTTTAAGTCTGAGGTTTGCAGACTAGCCATCTGAGGTTTTGCTGGTGAGAACAATTCTGCAATGTCCTTTTTGCACAATTGACTTTAACCACAAATTTCGACATTTTGAAGCAAATATGTGATTTGGACATGATGTTTGAACATTATTTTCAGTGCAAAGGTAAATCTCAGTTCAGACACAGATGCTTACTTAGTTTTAAGTTAAGTTGTGCCAAAAACCTTTTTTGCGTGCAGTCTAATCAATCAATCAATCAATTAATAAACAAAGAATTTTAATTACACTTACATCCATGGAAGGTATAGCAATGGTCTGATGGCAACTAGAAGGTCTTACAAGATAATGTGTTGCAGTGTTTTAAGTATACATTTCAATTTCCTAACAGATTGCAAGTCCCTAAAGACTCCAGGCCTTATTACTTACTTCCTTCGTCTGGTTCAGGAAACCTATTAAATAGTTACCTATTTTTGAAGGATCATATTCTCCACACAGAATGAAACCTTCAAGAATCAAAATAATAGTCATAATAATAATAATAATAAAACAACTGGCTTTCTGTACAGTAAAAGCAGTCTTGCAGGCAAGTTATACTGTCCTGCGTCCAGCACTCGACTTTAAAGTTGGCTGTTCTTGCCCAGGAACAGGTTTATACACACGAACCAAGTACATCCTGTTATGGTAAGACTATCCAAATAGAGCCATTGACAAAGATTTGTACAGATCCTATGGGTATCACAACACAAGTCAATTTTAGTGTTCCTCTGAGTTGTCTTAGAGCTTACATACTATGGATATCAATCATACTTAATATTGTATAAATAGGCATCTCTGGAGAACATTGGTCTGACCACAATTATCATAATGTAATGTCTTTAACAAATATATTTTTCCTTTATGTGTATGTAGATCCTGTGTCTCCTTAGTTTTTGGCTCTTGCTAAGACAAGCTTTGACAGAAAGGAGAGAGCGAAAGAGAGATGCGACCCAGCTGTCTGATATCAGGGTTGAGAGCAGCTCACAAGGTGAGACCGTTACGTGTTGATCGGAATTATTTTCTCAAGCAACAAAAAAATCATTTTTAGCTCAGTACATAAAAAAATTATGCAACTTTGAAAACACATTATAATACCATGATTGGCGCACGGTCTCGTTATTGATACTGAAAAAGAGAAAATGTCCCATTTGGTAATATGAAGTGTGTGTGTTTGTTACAGACAAATTTATGGATGGGGAGGTTGGGGGACAGAGAGAGATGATGGATGTGTTGGGCAGTACTCTCATGGCCATGTTGAATAAATACTGGATCTACATCTGTGGAGGAATGTTTTTTTTCGTAAGCTTCGAGGGACGAATCGTCATGTACAAGATCATCTACATGATGATGTTCCTCTTCTGTGTAGCACTCTATCAGGTCTGTCAGTAGTATCTAAATAGTTCACCATTATTAAAATATGTTTTTATAAATTTTTTATTTTAATTAGTGCCTCTATCTTTAAAAAGTGTCCTTTTTTTCTGCAGCTGAACTATGAGAGGTGGAGATGGATGCTGAAGTATTTCTGGATGTCAGTGGTGGTGTACACCATGCTGGTGCTCATCCTCATCTACACATTTCAGTTTGAGTCCTCTTTACATGTCTGGTCCAATATGACTGGCTTGAGCAAAGAGAAGTAAGTATACAAGCACTAGAGGAGAATATAAATATACTGTAGGTACACGTATGCATTGCAACTGATGGGTTGATAATGTACTTCTGAGAACAGTAAGCTTTTCCAAGCTGAAATTGGTGTTTATTTCGCACAATTGCAAATAAAGTACGAGCATTTTAAAATGTGTTTAAACTCAGAGAAATCGGAAACTCGGGAAAGATGCCTCACCTTTTTCTACATTTAAAACAACATATTTAACAACCATTTATGGAAAAATGGTGGAATTTTTTTTTAATATTTGGTTTCCAGTAGTACATGCTTATTATTATTTTGATTATCAGCCTCATCCACATCAGTAGCTACATTTACATAGACAATATTTCTTCAATCCAATTCTGATTAATAATTCCAATTCTTTACATGGACGGTGATCTTATAATATGAGCGTTTACATGCACAAAGCATTTAATTAGAAGATAGAAAGTTCTGCCAGCTGTGAAGTGTTTATTCTGAAGGAATTATAATAGAAGGAAAAAAAATCTGGAGTTTGGTGTAGGCCTTCTGACAAATCTCATCTTCTGTGTTATGATTGTTTACAAGAATTTAGCCTGTAATAGTCTATAATATATATGCTTCAATGTGTGTTAAATGTGAGGCAGTCAGTGCCTCTTTCTCTGCCAAAGACAATGAAACAATGGATAAAAGTCCAAAGTTAAGACTGGTGGAAAAGAGTTGTTCTCGTGGAGTTTAATGATCAGGAATGGAAGCAAAATTTCCTTCCTGGAGACTCATTCCATTACATAATGTCATCCCCATGTGGGGCAAAAATCCACAGAAAAAATATATTTATTCTGATTGGATGTGTTTACAGCGTTAATATTTACCCAATGGACAGATCATCAATGGTTTATACCTCCTCTTTCATTCTGATCAGGACAGACTGTTACGACTGAGGAGTTTACATGATAGATTTTTATTCTCATTGGGCTTTTATTCTCATTATTAGTGAAATATTGTGGTCCTTATAAACTCTGCTAGTGTTTCTCATCACCTCAAATAAGAGGTGGTGACACAAGATGACAGTCTCATTACTTTTTTACAGATATGACGTTAACTTTACTTTAATGTGGTGTAAATAGTGTGGTGTGTGTGTGTGTGTGTGTAGACTGGAAGATCTAGGCCTAGAGAGGTTCTCTGTTCCAGCACTGTTCACACGAATATTCATTCCCACCTCCTTCTTACTGGTGTGTATCCTCCACCTGCACTACTTCCATGAACGCTTCTTGCAGCTCACTGACATCAAGGCAGTCGCCGACAAGCAAAAAAGCACAATCTCCAGGTGAGCTCAGCTAGAGAACAAACTCAAAACTGATCCTAAATGTGTCCCCATCTGTACTGTACGTATAAGGTAGCTCAGGAATTCTGTGATAAAATCGTGCATATTTATGTTAAAAATTGTAGCAATAACTTTCCATCCAGTAGCAGTGCTGGCAGATATCATAGTTTTGTCATTTTTGGATTGATGGACATGCATGCTTTTTGGGTTTTTGAAAAGTTCAACTTTTTTATGGGTGTTGGTTCAATTTAAGGTGATTAAAAAATGAAGGTCTTTTTCAGGCTTGTGCACCTTGATGGCAGTTTGGCAGATTTATCCATGATAACACCTGAGTTAAACTCCTCTGTAAAAGATGAAGAGACTAGGAAAAAGGTGGATCTTGACAAGGATGAGGATGACATTAAGATAAGAGAAGAAAAAAGTGAAGAGATATGCGATGTATACTGCAACACGACGGGTTTCTCCTGCCACATACTATCAGAACCAGAGCCTGATCAGGGAGATGGTAACTTTTACACTACACAGTCAATTATTACGCTATTCCAATCAATTATTACCTTAACATTTGTATGTGATGTTACATTTGGATCAATTTAGCTGAAATATGTGTCAGTGGTTCTTGTGGTTTTACGTCTGGTGTGTACAGCAGAATTGGGGTTTAACTGAAAAACAATAGTTATAGTCATCAGTCCATAAATTAGAAACATTTGCATACCATATTCAACAGGGTTAGAAATGTATTGTCTGTTGACTGAAATGTGAAAGGGAATAGTTCAACAGTAGGCCAGAAGACCTAGTTTTCATTTGCACTCAATACATAATTTTGTCAGTTTTTTTTTAGTTTTTTTAACTTGCTCAGTTCCTTTCAGCCAAATTCCACATACATGAGCAGTTATTCTGTAAGCTGATCATTATTAACTGTCAGTGAAACAATGCTAATATACACATATCAGCCATAAGATCAACATCACTGACAGATGAACTGAACAGCATTGATCACCGACTATACATCTGCGAACTGGTAACAGGATCATGGGCACCCAAATCTAACCCATGCCTGGGGCAGCCCTTCTGGTCTAATTCACAGAAAAGCCAAAAATCTATAAACCAGATGCTTCACTATGTGTTAAATGTGAGCCAGTCAGTGCCTCTCTTTCTCTGCCAAAGACAAGGAGCCAATGGTTAGCACAGTCAGCAGTTAGCACAAATAATGTCAATGGCTGGCAGTGATAGAAAGGCACCAGAAAACCCAGTGCACCACAGCCTGCCACACACAGAGCCCAGCAAGCAAAGAACCCAAGACCGCCCGTCCCAGCCTCCAAACTCCCCAGATCCCAATCCAATCAAGCACCCACGGGATGCAACAGACAAAGATGTCCAATTCTGGGAGGCCACACCCCTCAAAACACAGCATTCAAAGGGATTTGCTGCCAAGGTCCTGGTGCCAGACACCACCAGAGATCCTGCAGAGCCACGTCCCAAGGGGGCAGAGCTGCCCTGGTAGCACGAGGAGAACCCAAAATGTGGTTTTAATGTTATAGCTGATTAGTTTAACTGTAGCATTAACTGGCATTAAATACATTTACTGAAATTATAAACTAAATAAGGCAAATAATCAACAACTAATGCACATGCTGTTATGTTCATATGATTAAAAAAGGTTCATATTTAATGAACGTTTTTAGACAGCAAGCAACTCGCATCATTTATACTTGGAGAATTTAGTTCAATAAATTATTTATTAATCTGCTGTGGTTCAACTGTTATTACTGTGGCTCAGGGGTTAGCACTGTCTCCTCACACCACCAGGCTGGGGGTATGAAACACACCCTGGTCCCGTGTGCATAGGGTTTACGTGTTCTGCTCATGTCTGGTAGATCCAGGTAGATCTAGGTACTCCAGTTTCCTCTCACAGTTCAAAGACATGTGGTGTAGACTGAGTGGCCTTTCCAAATTGCCTGTAGTGTATGATTGGATGTGTGAGGTGGTGTGTAGACATGTGCCATGCAATGGGTTGTACAGTACTCTGCCTTGTGTCCTGTTTCCTGGAATAAGCTCCAACCCCCCAGTGACCCTACAGAGGATAATCAGTATGGGAAATTAATAAATGAAATAACATGAACCTAAATCTGAATTCCACAAACCAATGAGAACAGGCTTATGACTTGATTATCCAAAGCAGTTTTTGTGTTAATACTTGTGCTACCACAAAACCACTGGAAATATTTTATATTGGCCTGGCAGCACTGGACAAGTCCAGAGGAGTAAACAGACGGAAGCAAAAATGTCTAGACTTGTTTGATAAGTAAACACACTTGCAGAAAAACACTCCTATGTGCCATTGTCTAATTTCAGTTTGGAAGAGCAAAGCATGTCAGTGATTTTACATGCAGTTTACACTGCATGTCTGCTCTTCTAGTTTTATTTATATTTACCCCTAAACCAGCGACAAGCGTCTTAACTGACCTAAATAGAAAAAGACCTGGACTAGTGCTCAGTGATCCAAAATAAATTTTGCATTTCATTCGGTGATGATTTGGGGTGCAGTGACACCAGATTTATTTTTTAGCAGGGCGTAGTACCTGCCCTTAACGCCAAAACTACCAATAACTGGTTTGCTGACCCTGACAGTACTGTGCTTGACTGGCCAGTCAGCTCACCTGACCTGCCCCACAAAAAATAGAATCTACAGGTTAGTGTCAAGATGAAGATGACAAACACCTGACTCAACAATACAGATGAGTTGAAGGCTGATATTATAGCAACCTGCTCTTTGGTAATGCTGATTGCCTCCATGCCAGGCCAGATCGATGCAGTAACTTGTGCTAAGGGAGCCCCAACCAAGTACTGATTGCAAGAATAAACATAATTTTTCAGAAGTTCTGTAGTGTAAAATGTTGTTTTTAAATGATCTTCTGAAATATTGCAATATTTTGATATACCATTTTTTGAATTTTCATTGAAATATTTCACTTTACATGTGAATCTAGAATTTAGAACAAAAAAAACATTACACTTTTTGAATTAAATTACTAGATTCAAAGTTTTTGAGACAAAATGTGTGCAGCTAGTTTTCATAAAACACTTCATTTAAATGTCCTGGTGCTTTATGTTACTATTTTTTACTAGTTCAACAAACGCAGGGATATATATATTTTTTTAACAAGCCACTTTAAACACTAAAGAGGTGTGAATGTTTTCACCTCAGAAGCTCATGCATGGCCAATTAGCTTCATTCAGCTAAATAAATAAATAAAGATAAATACATTGGATGAGCCAGAACAGAGGAAGCTGCAGAAGCTGGGACGGTGCATGTTTAGAAATAAAGAATTGCTGAACCCCAGCCAGACATTTTACACTGCTCCAGTACTTTCTCAATTCCTCAGTTGAGACAATACTTGGTCCGCATTCAGAGGGCTAAACTTGCGTTCCACCAGTAGGTGACCCCAGATTTTAGCGCCCCATACTGACAATCATCTTTAACTTCCGCCCTGTTACCCGCTGATATCTGTTTTATTTTCCTATTTAAAATGATTAGCCAGGAAAAATCTCAACTGAGCTTGTCTCGTTCCCAGTGTACCAAATTTTCCAACAACACTTTATTTAACACAAAGCAGCTGCTTTGAAATACGCATAGCTTACACCAGTGTTGATCAAAAAGGTTTGGTGTCATCAAAGTTTCCCATCTGCTTACATTTTATAAAACTTTTTTTTTTTTGGTCCTTCATTAATCAGGAAGTAACATAATGTGTCGAAAAAAATGCTGCCGTTATTCATCGTGCTTGAGGATGTTGCATGGTGCTCTCAGGAATTTACTGCTTTTCCTTTTTGTTGTCAAGAAACTAGACTAAATGTTTTGCTTTACACCAGCTGTTCACCTCATGCCCTCGGAACATGACTGCAACACCACTTATGGGTAGTAATTTTTAATAAACGAATTATTAAGTATGCTGTCTACAGCAATCTATCTCTGTCAGACCTAAGAAAGAGTCCCTGAAAGACAGAAACATGAACTGATGATGAATGTACAGTATGGTTGCTTATACACATTGTTCTCAGGACACAAAGGCCCACCAAGTATTATTGGTATTCTATTTAGAGGAGACATTCTTGGACATTCTCACCTGTAAATATATCCCTGCTGGTTCGTTATTATGTGTGTCAGTTTGTTATTGATCTTTGGAACAAGTCACTCAAAGCTCTTTGTATATTTTTTCCACACGTGCAGATCTGAGGAATAAGTGGCACCTGGTGATGGACCGGCTGACCGTACTGTTCCTCAAGTTTCTACAGTATGTCCATCAGCTGCAGCTCTTTATATGGTGGCTTCTGGAGCTTCACATCATTAAGATTGTGTCGTCTTACATCATCTGGGTTTCTGTCAAAGAGGTGAGCTGACTGGATGTTGTCAAGAGGTTGATTGGGCACAGAGTTGATAGAACGTTTGAAGGATATAAAGCTTTTTTGGATGGTATCAATGGATCAGAACTAACTTTTACTTCTTGGTTTCCTATGGTTGTAATGCTTGGCACCTCAGGGTTGTAATGCTAGCAGATGGTGTCCTAATACAGTGCTCTCATTTGGAGCAATGCTACTGATCTTGTGTGGCTTCATACATTCTTGATTTGGATAAGAGGACCTTTCTCACATTCACAACTTTGATTTGGGAGATTGTTAGGATTTTTGTCTGAGTTTGGTACAACTTCCTACGGTCCATGAGAAATTGCAGACCCTAAAAGAAATCCAAGCATTCAAGCAATAAAATTTTTGAATGGACTCATCAAGTTAAAAAATAATAATAAACTGTACCAGTGTGTAAGTTCTTTATTGCTAAATCCTAGTGGTTCTTCAAGAATTACTAAGTGGTTAGTTTCCCTTTGAAACGAATTGTAGAGTGCAAAAATTTTCTGATATCCTGCTACTATTTATTTGTGACCATTCTTCAACTGTCAAAAGTTCAACTACACAATGTAGTATCTATTAGAGCATACTATTTAGTAGTTTTCCAGCATGATGGCTTAGTTGTAAGCACTAACGCCTTGCACCTCTGGGTTCTGGGTTCAATTCCTGCGTCGGTCTGTGTGCATGGAGTTTGCATGTTTTCTCCGTGCTTGGTGGGTTTCCTCCCACAGTCCAAAGACATGCAGATTTATCTAAAAGGGCGTTCCCAAATTGCCCGTAGTGTATGTGAATGTGCATGTGGATGGTCCTAGCACGGTCATACAAAAATGGGTCACCATTGGCCTCCATGGTCCTTAGTTGGACTACAGCGGTTCCTAGATGGATAGATGGATGGTTGGATTTAGTAGTTTAGCACATATTGTTGTGTCTAACCATGGATTTATTATCTGGTAAATCATAATGTTTATTAGTTGTTATTAGTTTATTAGTCCATGGATTCAGTATTTAGTAAAGCACTATTTAATAATTTAGTGTGCAGGGTAGGAATTAGCCAACTTAGCAGATTTGCTCCAACTGTATGAGAGGTTTTTAACAGGTGCTCCAGTAATGGCCGCTCACTACTGTCCACATGAACGTTTAAACAATTAATTTGTTATATATTTAGAATCTATAATCAATTACAAAGAGGCACAAACTATCTAGAAACTCCTACAGACCACCTTCGAATAACATACTAAATGCTGCTATGTTTTATTAGTTAGCGACGACAATTAAAAAAATTCTACCATGCAAGAGTTCTTCTGAACCTGTATGCACCATATTGAACTCTCATGAACTTGACAATCTTGACGATCGTCCAACATTTACTATGATCTCAAAATTGCAAGAAAATGGGGAATGGGAGAAAGGCCCCTAAGGCATATGACATCACAGACCAAGAGTGACCAAGGCACATCAAGAATTCAATGCACTCTCACAAACAAATATTGCAAAAGTAAAAGTTACAGTTTTACATAAAACTATTACAAACGCTGGCACTGAAGACTCCTTCAAAAAATGTTAAATGAACGTCTCTTTAAACAACGATTGACCATTTAAATGATTATATTTTTTCTACTTGTTTCTTTTATTCATTGACTTTGATTAGGTAGAACACCTGCTCTATTAATTAAAAATGTAGTAGAACAAGTGTATTAATGTAAATCGCATTGTCAGACCTGCTGCTATGGAAAATTAATCAACATCTTCTGATTAGTAAGACAATTCAACAATACTGTTAATATTTATAAAACAAACAAACTACAAAAATTAAAGCAATAAAATTGCCATGGTGTCCAAAAAACTCAGGAACCAATTAGATTAAAACTGTAAGCTACCCGATACTGTTTATTATGTAGGAACGTTTTAAGTGGGTGTCTAATGATCTTGCTGTTGCGTTGCCAGGTGTCCCTGTTTAATTATGTTTTCCTGGTGAGTTGGGCTTTCGCTTTGCCCTTCAGCCAGTTTCGCGCTCTGGCCTCCAGTGTGTGCACCGTTTGGACCTGCATCATTATTGTCTGCAAAATGCTCTACCAGCTCACCTCCATCCAGCCTGTCACATACTCCAAAAACTGCTCCATGGTAAGATACAAACCATGCACACACCACTTATCGCACCACCATGAGAAGGCGTGCAAACATATAACAAAAAAAAGCAAAGTAAATCATTTATGAGCAGAAATAAAATTGTGATGTCTTTGTCTCTTCAGTATTCAAAAGTCAACCCTTTAATAATCACTCTCCTCCTCCATTTATTTATCTTTCTGTTTCAGCCGGATAACTATACAGATGTTCAGAGGTTGGACATGGCTAAATCTCTTCTCTATAGCAGCCCAGTAGACCCTGCCAACTGGGTCGGCCTCAAGAAGTTCTCTCCATTACTGGAGAATTTAAGGGTAGGATTAGTGTAAAACCACAAACGGACAGCTATGTATGCCATTAAATTTTTCTTTAATATGTGATTTTTATGTGTGTATTTCTTTATAGAATAACCTGTTGATGTTGGCACTACTGGCATTTGAGGTAACTGTCTACCGGCACCAAGATTTTCACCGTATGAGAAACAACCTGGCTGCTCCAGTCACCAGAACGATTTTCCACAACGTCACACGCCAACACCTGGATGATGGCATCATTAGTTGTGCCAAGTACTTTATCAACTACTTCTTCTACAAATTTGGCCTAGAGGTACTACATACCTGCATCATCATTATATGAGATTATATGGAGGGAATTATTTTTTATTATTTTGTTTCACACAGAAAAAAAAGCTTCTTGTTTGTTCTTTTGGCAGGCCCACTTAAAGGTATATAGTTATATTACTGTTAGAGAACGTTTCTGTGTTTCTAGGCTAAATAAGCATCCTCCTTCCTCTAGACCTGCTTCCTGTTAGCAGTGAATGTCATTGGTCAGCGGATGGATTTTTGTGCAATGCTGCATGCGTTCGGGTTGGTTGCAGTGCTGTACCAGCGCAGGAGGAAGGCCATCGCTGGGGTCTGGCCCAAATACTGCTGCTTCCTGGCCTGCATGCTTACCTACCAGTACCTCATATGCATTGGCATCCCACCAGCAGCCTGCTCAGGTCAGAGGGCAACACCTACCCGAATATAGTAAAGAATATAACTTAGTAGTAGCTCAGGTTTATTAATGGTGTTGAAACATACTGTATTATATTACTACATCACTGACTATTATGCTGTTACATCACTGACAACTAATTAAAGGGTACACAGCATGGGATATAAG
Organism: Clarias laeviceps; assembly: GCA_030014305.1. Taxonomy (NCBI): domain Eukaryota; kingdom Metazoa; phylum Chordata; class Actinopteri; order Siluriformes; family Clariidae; genus Clarias; species Clarias laeviceps. The sequence continues at coordinate 28,165,019 of JAQMYJ010000033.1, forward strand.
CTATAAGCTATCTATTTATTTGTCTTCAGTAACTGCTTTATTCTGGGCAGGGTCCTGGTAGATCCAAGGCAGGACTACGCCATGGATAAAACTCCAGGACACACACACATTCATAGACTCATTCCTACATAATGGGCAGTTTTACCATTGCCAGTATATCTACCGGCATGTTTTTTTGGGAGATGACAGGAAGCCAGAGAACCTGGGTGACCCCATATGTACATGGAGAGAACATTTTAAACTTCATTTTAACACACAAACTCTATGCACACAGACCCAAGGCAGGAATCGAACCCTCAAATTCAAATTCAAATTTTATTTGTCATACACAGTCATACACAGTATGATATGCAGTGAAATGCTTATACGTCCACTCTTGACTTGAAATCAAAATAACAATAGTAATGAAAAATCAAGATTAACAATAAGGAATGAATTAGGTGGAGGAGTCCACAGTGCTAAAGAATACGCCACTTTGCCACCTGCCCTAATAATGTACAAGTAAAGTTGTGCTATGAAAATAGGACAGGATTTTGAATATTTATGCATAAAGGCATTTAAGAACTGTTTTGGTTTTGAGTCTGCTCTAAACCCTTTATACTGTACTGTAGGTGGTACACAGCGTTTAGGATTTCCCTGCTCCTTGTTGAACTGACCAGCCATTCACATATGTTTATTTCTGACCATAAAATAGCAACTGAGTGTGAACAGAAAACAGGGGCCGATACTGTACAGTACTGTCAGCTAATTCTGCCTTTGTCTGTTTTTTTGGGTCAGACTATCCATGGCGACGTCCCTCATCGAGCATGGATTCCAACGTGGTCAAATGGCTCTACCTTCCTGACTTCCACACTAGACCCAACCCTCTTTTCCTCCTCTGTGAGTGGTGGCATGCAGAGAACACGTAAGGTTTTCTCTGAGACCCTATCAAGGCTCCATTCTAATCCCTGCCATGTCTGTCTCTTCATTTGTAGATGATTTCATGTTGCTGCTGTGTGCGTCGCTGCAGAGACATGTGTTCGAGGAGGAGAACGATCCTGCAGTGCGACTCCTGGCTGGCAATAATGTGGAGATCTGCAGAGATTTGGACGCTGCCACTTTCAGTCAACATAACCCTGTCCCTGATTTCATCCACTGCAGGTAATACTAAAGAGAGAAGACTAGTCAGTTACTCTGTATACCCCTTAATCTTGTATATGGTATTGAGGTAACGACATCCTTCATATCACACATTTTCAGACAGGCGGTTAAGTGAGGTGCTTCTTACTATACTGTGTCTGATATAGATTTAGTTCATGAGGCTAATTAATAAATATACTGTAGTAGGATAATAATAATAATAATAATAATAATAATAATAATAATGAAAGTTGTTATATTATTAAACATATCATCATTAAAATAACATAAATCATTTCATCATCATTAATTTAAAAAAATCATGAAATGAGGATAATCACAAATAAATCAAATATAAATCTGTAACAATTACTACAAATCACAAAGGTCTATTTAACAAAATGTAACAAGTATTGTAATCAAGATATCAAAATGGTTATTTAACTAACAACCCTCAAAAAAATAAAAAGGGCTGAACTGTGACTGATCCATGGGTATCTATATTAGGTCTACACCAGACAGACTATACCTTGCAATCATTATTTATTAATGATAAGAGATTAGCAAGATATACCCAAAGATACAGTGTACAGTGTAACCTAGTACAGTGAGACCTTGTATTGCGAGTAACTTGTTCTGCGAGTGTTTTGCAAGAGGAGCAAAATTGTATAAAATAATACATTTTACCTTGATGAACAAGCGAGGTCTTGAAATACGCATGTGTACGCATGTGCTTTGTCTGCCGAGCTGAAATGTGTGCACGGATCGTCATATAATCACAACTGAGAGAATGGTTCTCTCTCTCTCTCTTGTGCTGTGGGATTGTGGGCAATCGTCTCCTATGCCCAGTCTCAGTGAGCATGTGTCACAATTTAGTGTTAAATGATTAACTTATTACTAGTTTCCAGTTTAAAGTTCCTGTACAGATGTACAGGATTCCTACACAGTAGCCCTCCTCCTCTCCTCTCTCTCTCGTCTTACACCAGCCACAATTCTTTTCAAAGGTTTTATTTTTACTTTATATTTTGTATTAATTATTTATTACAAGCAATAATAAATAAGCAAGAAAATATGCTCGCAATCCAAGGTTTAACTGTAATGAGTTCTGACTTTCTTTTCCTGGTAAAGATGCTCCTTTAAAAGAATCAGCATGGCAGTCAACAGCATGCACTAGTTTCTCAGCATCTTATTATAATAATATGATTTTTGCTATGGCTTTTAGATTATCATAAGTAATTCTAGACATTTTACTTATGTTTGGATTGAAATATAAAGCAGCATATAACGTTACACCAAGATGCTTTTGGTTTTACAGAAAAGCTCCAAGGCAATATCAACCAGTTCTACACTCACTCTCACCAAAAAAAAGTCACAAACTCTAGGGTTTCTTTCGACCACCTTTAGCTTTGATTATGGTGCATAGTGGTGGCGAGTTCATGTGTGAAAATGATTCCTCATGCTCCCAGAACCATTCTTTCACAGGTTGAGTCCTGGAATATGCCTGTGGCATCAGGAAAGAAAAACTCCATTGATGGGAACACCATGGTCTGACTTCATTTTATTGCCACATAATGTTGCTCCCTAGTAAACTAGACTATTTTCACATGTATTTTCACACAGCTGTTTAGTCCCAACCCTGTGAGTTCTTGTCTCATTGGGCGTATGAAAATGCTTTTACTTTTACTATTAAACATAGCTGTGATTTCTTCTGTTAATTGTTTATGATGCATGTCACCAAGTACTTACAGTAAGTGAAGCTTTACCCTTCCAGGTTTTAACAATGTGTTAGGCAATTTTAACCAAATTTGAGTCATTAGGAGTCCCCTGTGTTCTTTGCTTCATGTATAATAATTGAACAGCAACTTTTCTTGTCAGAATTTATGATATGGAAGTTTCTGTTTATTATCAAAGTGGAAGCCAATATTATTACATGTTGAAGGGGTTGCATATACAGTAAACTGAGAATTATAGGGGTCCTAAAACAGAACTTTGTGGAACACCCGGACATGAAAACCCCCCACTGCTAATAACTAATAAGCTAGTAATTGGTAGCCTTTGATTTATGTGATTTTATGAATGTCTTTTCAACTGTGTTTTTAAACTTGGTATTTAAATAGGTTTGATAATATTATTAAATACTGCAGTCAGATTCAACACTCCAAAGACAGAAATGTAAAATGCTGCTGAATTGTCCTCCTGGATCTTGTAAATCAGTTAAAATTTCCCCACATGTATTACTGGATCACTGCCTCAAGATCTACAATTAGATTGTGATTTTTCATACATTAGCTACAAAAAGTTGTATGTTGTTCTATACTATATAGACTCCAAGATAATGTTATAAAAAAAAAAGCAATCTTTTGAGCAATCTCATTCATCACGCTGATACTGTTTTGACATTTAAAGTGAGATATTTTATTCATGCAGAAGAAAAAAAGTTCTCAGTAGCACTCTGGTCTCTCCTGCCTTATATCAGGTAACTACAGGATGTTCAGTCACTTTGTGAAACCCCATAATGACTTCACCAGTCTTTGACAATGTTCACCATGTCCTGTAAGCCAATAAGCTTTGCAACATGAACCTTTCTTACACCTCATCACTCATTTAAGTAGAAATGTACAGTATATGTTTTGGATGTACACAACATTCCAACAATTGAAGTAACGTGATAATTGATACACTAAGTGGGCTTGTGCAGTATTAATCTTCAATTTTATTTTAACCCAATTTTGTCTATTAGTCAAGCCCTAAACATCCTCAATAGCTAGAGATGAATTAAATTTTAATTATGGTTAATTAACAAAGCAAGAGACCATTGCATTACATTCTGGAAGCCATTCTGGAAACTTGTAATAAGTGAATCATTTAACACTAAATTGTGAAACTTTGCTTAATAATCATAGCCATGAGTAATAAGAAAAATGGCTATAAATCATAATGCTCAGATTGTCCCTCATGAGCAAGTCAAGGATGACGACGCCAAAGCAAAACTCCCTGAGATGGCAATATGAAGAAACCTTGAGAGGAACCAGACTCAACAGGGAACTTGATCTCATTTGGGTGATAACGGATAACAGGAATTGTTTTGCAGACATACTGTGTGTTAGACAGCTGGAAGTTCAATAAAACAGTTGATGTCTTTAAGTTAACATGGGGTCCAGTTCAGCACCAGGATGGCACCAGGATAAGTCAGACAGGTGCAGTGGGCAGCACGATGGATAGGAGCATGTGTAGCTCCTATCCATCGTGAAGCAGAATCCATCTGGAGTGGTCCTTCTCTGGATGCCTCAGGATCCTTGCAGGGTTGGCCTTTGTCTGCTGGAGCTGGCATAATCTCCAGAGGCCTCTGGATGGGTAGAAAAAGAAGAAATAGGAGCATTAGTGTAGAATTAGCGTAGCTGCCATTCATGATATTAATAGCACAAGATCAGAATGTGCATTTAGATGTACAGTACTGGATTCCTCTCTTAAATTCTTTCTCATATAATTCTAATGGGTTTTCTCACTGGCATCCTATATTCTTGGGGATCTAGATGAACATCTGTCTATTACAAATAATTGAAATTGATTACATCCTTACATCACTTAAACCTACACACAATCCAACTCACACTCAGACTATTCTCACTCTGTTTCTTTTTTGCTCTCCTTCTGTTTCTTTTAGATCGTATCTTGATATGCTGAAGGTGATCATGTTCAGCTACCTGTTCTGGTTTGTCCTCACCATCATCTTCATTACTGGGACCACACGCATCAGCATCTTCTGCATGGGTTACCTAGTAGCTTGTTTCTACTTCTTGCTCTTTGGTGGAGAGCTGTTGCTGAAGCCTATTAAAACCATTCTGCGGTACTGGGATTTCCTCATCGCGTACAACGTGTTTGTCATCACCATGAAGAACATCCTGTCCGTGAGTACACCACGTTTAGAGATAGATATCTGTAACTGTAGCCGTAGCTGTTATTGGATACCATCTAGTATAATCTATATGGGATCTTTCATTCTGTATATAGATGGCTTAGTAAAAAGTGCACTTAAATATAAGAAATATGTCAACAAACAGTCATAAAGACACAGCGGAAAAAATACAGTTTAGTTGTATGGTGTGTGTGTGTGTGTGTGTGTGTGTGTAAGCGTGTGCGTGTGCGTGCGTGTGTGTGTGTTGTGCTTCCAACAACATTCCCTTGCACCACATGATTGGAATGAAATAAGGCCAGATTTATGTGTGATGACACTGCTCCATCTCGTCTCACTTCTCAGATAGCTGCCTGTGGATATATTAAAGCCTTGGTGGTCAATCACTGTTGGCTCATCCAGCTGTTCAGTCTGGCCTGCACTATAAAGGGCTATTCACGACGTAAGTTATCAATAAAAGACCAAAGCAGCTTTCTGAATCTATTAGTTGTTTTAGAAATAGTCACAAAAGGTGTGATTACAGATCGTATTGTATAACATGTAGTTAAATTACAAATGCATTGAATCTTCTAAAACATCTTCCTGTCTCTTTCTAATTAGCGGAGCAGCAGGCTAATAAACAGTGTGAACTGCCCAGTGATGAAGCAGGTATTATCTGGGACAGCATCTGTTTTGCCTCCCTGTTGCTGCAGAGACGGGTTTTCATGAGCTACTACTTCCTGCATGTGGTGGCCGATATCCGCTCTTCACAGGTTCTGGCCTCCAGGTACACACGCAAGCAGACAGATTTTACATTTTACATTCCATTTACACCATGGCAGTGAAATGTGAAGTTTCAGGTTCTTCACTTTGTTGCTGAATAATGAAGTAGTACTCTTGAAAAGTGAAGGTTAATAATAAACTATCAGTGATAGAAATGTGTTGTTTTGACTCCAGCACATTCCTCACATAGCACCAGGAAACATACCAAGCGTCTGGTGATGGTTATGAGTTACAGATCTCAGGAAGTCATTGACTCGAAAGGGCTAAGCAAACAAGCACAAAAAACACACGCCAGTGATATGTATTTGATTAAAATGTTATATGTCAAATTGCATACAGTACTAGTCAAAAGGTCAATGGTTTGAACACTCCTATGTTTTTTCTTTAGTGTCTTTATTTTTTACATTCTTGGAGATTTCAATACTAGGAAATAACATTTGTAGAATTATGTAATTCATTTAAAAACAATAACAACAACAGCAATCGATCTTTATTTTAAGACTTGAAGGCCCTTGCAAGAACAGTGTTGTCGAGTGCATTTGCAGAAGCCCATCAAGCTCCATGATGAAACTGGCTCTCATGAAGATCTTCCCAGGAAAAGACCAAAACTAGCTTCTGCTGCAGAAGAGAAGTTTATTTAGAGTTACCAGCCTCAGAAATCAGCAATTAACAAACAGCAATTCAGATTACAGCCGTTATGAAGACTTTACAGATGATATATAGCAGATACAAACATACAAATATGTATGTAGAGAGAAAAGTTTCGCAAAGTAGCAGAAATTCACCGTAACTGATATGAGATATAATGTGTGTGTTCTGTGCTTGTCCAATGTTGTGAGATTTCACTCCCTATCCTAATTACGATATCAAATCTAGTAATAATTCTGATTACAGTTATTGTCTGTAAGATGATGGATATCATGATTAATATCAATCAGTCACAATATGAACATTTGTGTTGTTAAAATAAATAAAGGGAGGCATGGAGGTTAGCACATCGCCTCCCACCTTCAGGGCTGTGGGTTTGAATATCATATGGTATGAAGCTGATCATCTCAGGTTCACATTAATTATGCTCCTCAGTTGGAAATTGATACACACTCAGAAAATGTATTATAATTTTTTTTCTGTATATCACATTTCTTATGTTAATGCAGTTGTGACCGATTTCTGAATAAATCCGTTCATATCTAGCTTGATTGTCTTCTAGACACTGAACCTGTTTGACATTGACCTCAAGAGACCAGCTATTTGTCATTGAGGCTCAAACATTAGACAAAGCCAGATGCATTAATCTGAATCGTGTGGGCTTTGTTCTCTCTGCATCTCATGCATTCTCTCTCTCTCTCTCTGTCTCTCTCAGAGGAGCTGAGTTATTCCAGGCTACGATCGTGAAAGCAGTGAAAGCACGACTTGAAGAGGAGAAAAAATCCATGGACCTGCTAAAACGACAGTGGGTTTATACAACACCTCATCGTTCACACGTCATTATTTGCTATTGCTGGAACAGTCTTGGAGAATTATGGACATTATATTTACCTAAGAAATATTATCCTGTTTTGAGGAGCTAGAGTGTGCTTCAAAAAATATATTTTTACTTAGTTGCTTATTTCTGGGGTTAACCATACATAGCAATAAACACATCACATATTTTAAATTTAAATCCTGATCATTATAGCGATTTAAGATTCTTACAATCCAACTTCACTGTCTTTCCCACATCCGGGAGAGTTACGGTGTGGAGAAGCCCCGAAGAAGCGTATCACCTAGACTGTTTCATGTCCAGAGTCAAGCATGGGGGTGGATTAGTGATGGTTTGGGCTGCAATATCATGGCATTCCATAGGCCCAATACTTGTGCTAGATGGGCGCGTCACTGCCAAGGACTACCGAACCATTCTGGAGGACCATATGCACCCAATGGTTCAAACATTGTATCCTGAAGGCGGTGCCGTGTATCAGGATGATAATGCACCAATACACACAGTAAGACTGGT
>JAQMYJ010000033.1:28201759-28255199 GCA_030014305.1 Clarias laeviceps
GACCCCTCCATGATTTCTAAGTAAGAGAACTTGCAAAATCACAGGGTGATCAAATACTTATTGACCTCACTGTGTGTGTGTGTGTGTGTATATATATATATATATATATATTATATGCACAGGTAAAACTCGAAAAAAATAGATATTTTATATATATATAAAATATAATACAATTCACACTGATGCAAGATTTATGTTTTATATCAGAGTTTTGCTGGGTTCAAGAAAGTGTTGTACTTTTTTCCATCAAAATCTTAATTCTCTACACTTGCACACTTCACATGCTTTTACATGCAATTTAGACATTTTACAACAACAGTTTACAGATATGTTTTTCCACAGAACATGCACATATTATCTCAAAGCACAAAATGGAATTATGAAGAAAGGAAATTGCACAAGAGATCTTCTATATATAATCTGTCACACCATACATTATATTTTCTTCCAACAGCTACAGTAGAAAGTAATTTCTTGCTTAAATATTTCAAAGAGAAATTGTTCCCTGAAGTTTAGATTCACAGAGTGTGTTTTCTCCTATAACCAATATTCGAGAAAAATTATAACATTAATATCCAGGAATAATATTAAGGACTTTCATGCATTTTAAAGTTATTAGGCAGACCTTTTCAATAAAGTCTGTCCTTGAAAGTGTAAATAAATGGGACCAAAAAATAGTGTTAATATCAAAGAAGGTAAATGACTAAGGATGGATTATTAAATAATTAAGGTCTTCTTTTAACTGTTTAAATTTTCAGGCACGATTGTTTAAAACTGCAGCATGAAGGGTAAACTGGCATTGAGATCTGAGACGTGTCACTCAAATTTTAGTACTGGTTTTCTTTAGGAAGGAATGCTATAATTTATTTATTTATTTTAAATCTAATGATTGTCATGGTAATATTTGGTAATTTTGTAAATTTGTACATATAAATTAACCTGCACACAGCATGTTACCATGACCTAAACAAAAAAAATGCAAGTTATATTATTTATAATAACCTTTTGATTTCATATAACTACAAAACACTTATTATAAGTAGATTAGAGTTAAGATTAGTAATAAAGTTTTGTTTTATTATTCTTCATAAACATATTACACATGACAAAACACATTATTATAGACCTTCATAAAAACATGAGATTACTCTTGTGTGTTAGGAAATTCCAAAAAAGCCAGGACTTTCAGTGAATCATTACTGTTATGACTGAATGCAACGATCATGCTTAAGCATCAGTACTCAGGCTGCTGTGAAATGTGAATGTACAGTGTATCTGTTTTTCCCAAATGTATTAGATAAGGCAGATCAATCCATGCTGAGGTTACGGAGAAAGACGTGGTGCTGTAACAGAAACAACACCCTGCATGTAAAGCTGCTCTTGAATGTTGTACTACACCCTGCGTCCCATCATAAAGGAAGCAGACCTTTAATGCTTCAATCAGTAATCATCTCAGAGGCATCGAGCAACAGTGTGTCACACGACACCACCTTCACTAGTAATACACAAAATGGATTAAAAAATAAATTATAAAGCTCCACCCTGAAACACATTCATATTGAAATATTTGTGATGTACTTACTCACTGTTGTGCCAATTTTCTGGTTGATGCTGCATTTATCTATCAATAAAAAAATAAATAAACCGTGGATGCAACTGAAAAGAGCAGGTTCCTTTTAAAAACTGATATCAGAGTGGATTTTTCTTTAACTCTAACTCATTTTGGCTATGTCTCAAATCAACGATTCCTGATCAAGCATTAAAGCCAAACAAAGTACATAAAGATGTTTTTGATTTCCCCAACAGCAGAATGTATAGTACTGGGAAAAAATAAATAAATTCTCCTTGTGGCTGAATATGGACGCCGAGATCAGCAATGTTGTAGACGACTACCTAACTAACAGAGTCCTCCTGCGTACTCATCCTCCTCTTCTTCAGGTTTATCGGCTCCACTGCTCACGACTCCTCCGTCTCCAGGAGCAGCAGCAGCCTTCTTTTTCTTCCCTCCACCAGGCACACTGAGAGTGATAGCCAGCTTAGCATACTGGAAAAGTAAAAAAAAAAGTAAAGTCCGCTTGAGAAGTGAAACATACAGGTTAGTTTTAAAAGGTTTGAACAGATTAATGACATGAAGGATCCTAGGGGACATTTTACATTGACATTTAGCTCCTAACATGACCATCAGGTATTCAATGTTAGCAATTTCTGGAATATAGTGCTGAGTGTCCCACAGGACTGGTTTGGAAACAACCTGGTTTAGGCACAGCCTACAAAACAGCAGATTGTTTGGGTTTTCGGCTGCTCCTGTTGAGGGCTCGCCACAGCAGACCATCTGATCCGAAAACAATTTGGCACAGGTTTTTACGCCAGATGCCATTCCTGACGCGACCCTCCCATTTTACCCGGGCTTGGGACCGGCACTGCATCCAGTGGCTAAGGTTTGGGCATTGGGTGGGAATTGAACCAGGGACTTCATTATGGCAGGCGAGGAACCTACAGTACCACTGAGCCACCAATGCCCATAAAACAGCAGATTATACTACATTAACACAAGACCAGTACATTTGAAAGGCAGGTTACAAGATTTTTACTATTTGCAAATGCAGTTTATCATTATAGTCCATGTCAATATTACACTCTTACCCAGATTACCAGTAACATTTTTATTTTAAACATGAACACAATATTATTCCAACTTAAAAAAAAATTATAAAAAAAATAAACACTTGTACAAGGATTTTAATTCAGGTAATATTTGGAAATGTTTCCTTTGCAAAGAACAGCAGCAACAAGCCCCTTGTTTTAAGAGTAAGAGAAACTTAAATAGATATTAATAGAAATTAATCCTTGGTACGCAATATTAATTACCTTTATATTTATAAATGTGTGCAAACGTTCTGCGTTTCAAGATATCGTTTGCGGTTTTATGTTTATTTACGCGACTATTGTTCTCAATAATTTTGGAGTTGATCCCATTACTGCCAATCTTCATAAAAAGCTTGAAGGTGACTTGAGAATATAGTAAAAAAATACAGTAAAAAATGTACCCTTAAAAAAAAAATAAGGTGTACACATCGTGTACAGTCGACTCAGATACAGTATGTAAAAGTGTCTCTTCTTTTTTTGTTTGTTACATTTTTTTTTTTTTATCCTTTGATGTTTTTTGGTAAATGTTGGCAATGCCATTAATGCGTCCATGGAAAACTTTCTCAACATCTCAGTTTGCTGAATTAATCGTGAATGGTGGTAAACTTTAGAAGCTGAATCCTTTGGATTCCTATGGTTCAGCTAAGTCGAATGATCCGACTCACTGAAAAGAGCCAGAATTTCCAACACCACTGAGAAGCCAACAATAATGGTGGAAGATCCGGTAATTACATATTCTGAAACTCAAGAATACTTGGGCTGCAACCCAAAATGTGCATTAGAGTACTAAATACAATATTGATACAACAATGATTTTATTATAGCTATTATAGCATTTTTCTTCCAAAAACGGAAAAACCCATAAATCTCCCATGAAACAACTTCAAGTCAGAGAGCTTAAAGCGATGAGCTCATGTTTTTCAACAAAGCCGATGTAACACTCACGTCATTGTCCATGTATTTGAACAGTGGCGAGTTGCAGACGCGGGCCACCTGCTCCTCATCCTGCTGATCGTATCCCTGCAACAGCTGCTCCAGAGCAACACAGTCCTCGCTTCCACTGAATCCTGGGATACTGTAGCTTTCCCTCACACACTTATCAGCCGCTACAAAATCTCCTCTGTGTAGGTGAACCAGCGCTTGTGCGATGGTTTTCTAAACATACGCACCAAAAAAAAATTTTATCTCCTCGATCATGATGTATGTAAAGGCTGAACTGTTTATTTAGGGGTCTGGGTAAAACATGTCATACCTTAAAACATGTCGGGTAATTCTCAATGTCTCTGTACATGTTCTTCTCCTTTTGGATTGCCAATGCTGCTTCATCAAATCTTTTGGAGACAAAAATAAAAACATGAGAAACCAGAAATTAGGACAATTCTGAAGTGAATATTAAATTACAGTTTGGAAACATAAGCTCTGCTTACTTCTTTTGTCTGACGAGGAGCCGAGACGCTTTGCCGAGCAGCTCCACAGCCTGACGCAAACGTTCCTCATTCTGTAAAAGAAAAAAAAATTAATAAAAAAATAAGAATCAGAACTGAGCTGATAATCAGGTAAAGCAGGTAAAGTTGAATCTTCTAAGACAAAGTCTCTCCCAGTCAGGAGACAGTATAAAAGAGTCAGCGTTGAAAGTTCAATTTCTGACATTCTTTAAAAGGCAGCATCACATGGGGTCCTTCTCAAAGCAACCTGGCACACAATCAAGTGCACTCAATAAACCCTATTAAAAGGATTGCAAACAGTGGTGGAATGATTAAATCAAATGACTGACTCTGCAGTGAGCTGTGTTGGTTAGGCCATAGGACCTTCCTTGCCAGGTTTTTCAGACTTTAAGTGTCATAAGAAAGAATACATCACTTTCAGACTTTGTGATTAATAAATGACCTGCTTAAATACCTATATCACTATAGCCACTGCTGATCAAGTCAAATACCTCATTATGATCATAAAAAGCAAAAAAAAAAAAAAAAAGTGAGTATTTTTTTTTTTTTTTCTCCTTAAACATTTATAGTCACTCACCTCAAACACTGATGCAGCTTTCTGATAGAGGTCCACAGCTTTGGCTAAATCCACAGGCTCAATCAACCTGTGAATGATATTACTATAATTATTCTAATGAAACACATGGGACACATGGGTCATTCTAATGGATTATACAGAATATTTATCTGATCTTGTCTCATCACTCACTTTCCAGCTCTGTCGAGAGCCATGGCAGCAGTGTCCGGTGTGCCATTCTCTATGTACATCAAACTGGCTTTCTCTATGTACTGAATTGCCTCAGGCAGCCTCTGCATGTCCTGAAGAAGACAAAACAAAATGCATCAGGTCAACATCACTGAGAATACAATGAGAAAATGACAGTGGAAATACTGTTTATGGAACAAATAGAACCTGATGCATCCTAATCAAGTACTTTATGTGATGACTAAAAATCTGTCTATTTGAGTTTCCCCTTCCCAACAGTGTGTGAACTTACCTTCAGCATCATCCCTGCCTGCTCTAAAGCCCTGTGGAGAAATCAAAAGTCAGGTTCAGTGTCGCCTGTAGACACACATGCAGAAATATATAACGTTATAGCAATAAAGTGCTTTGAATTCTTACTTTGCTGCATGGAAAAGACTGTAATATGACTTAAGGAGAAAGTCCAGCAAGGGCACGAGGTATTTTTAGTCAATACTGTATGGGTGAGTAACATTAACACTAGGGGTGCAACATATCACAACTTGTGGTTTGGATCGTATCACAATTTTTTGTCACGGATCAGATAAGCAAATGTATGATGAAATGAGGCATGATTTTTTAAATATATTTTTTTACTTTTTTATGATGTGGATGCAGGTTATTTTTCCATTCACGACTGTTCAAAGAAAGATTATTATTATTATTATTATTATATTTCAATAAAAGTAATAGTATATTGAGCTCATAATATAGTTTTTGCATGTGTAAATAAAAAAAAGTTATTAATGTGTGCTTCAGATGTGATCAACTCTGATCCATTACACCACTAGTTAATGCTAACCATATCCAGACACATTTATCCCTGAAAGCCGTTGAGAAATAAAAGGATACGCTCTGTTGTTTGTGTGAGCTTCTGCCTCTTGTAAATAAGCCTCTTTTGCTTCATCGAGTTGTTTGGCGTTTTTAAAAGCGACAGCTGAAAGTGAAAAGAAAAACATGTTACAGAAGAGAAATACAGAATAGAATGGAAAGCATGTAAAAGAAACACACTATCTACACTGTATATTATCTTCACATCCTAGCAACCACATTTAGTTCGGTTAGATTCATTCAGTTAGATCCTTTCCTATGAGCGGTGAAATGACTTCAAAAACTTAAAACAAGACCGGATGCTACTGAAAAAAATCCTTGGAATAACCATGACCTGGATGCCTGGGAATATTTAGCAAACGTATTAAAATCATTGATAGGGCTGGAACAGAAAGCTCACAATGATCATTTAATAGAACACAGTCAAAGTGCCATCTAATAGCAAATAAACATGTATCTATGGTTCTTTATCCTGGTCCTGGACATTGTAGTGTTTTCTCGGCTCCCAGCACATCTGATTTAATTAAGCAGCTAATTACCAGCATTTTCTGGATTGAAGTGGTTGTGCTAGAGCAGGGAAAACAACTGCTGTACAGAGATTTTATTCAATAACTTAGTTAATTACAGTTAGACTGGTTTCTGCCAAATGAAACAATATATAATAAAATTAAGAATTTTGAACATGGGGGCACTGTCAAGTACAAACATCTATCAATAAATGAAAGTAAGCATTATTTCAAAAGATATTTCTCAAAACATACATGATGTGTGTAGGTAGATTGGCGGTAAGATATGTAGTCAAAACTAAAGAATGTCCAGTAGACAACTGTAACCAAGATGAAATTATTGAACACCTCCTGATACACTGCTCATGCTCAGTAGAGATTTGGCATTGCTTAAAGAAAAAACAGATTAGACATAAACTTAATTGAAAAAGTGATTTTCAATTTGTAATTTTTGAAAATGACCTATCAAAAAAAATGTAATGATTGTTATTGCCTAAAACAACTGATAGCAAAATACAAGATCAGGAAAACAAGATTTGCAATGATGCTTCATCAGTGGCAGATTTCTGCTGGAACTGTTGTGAAGAAAATTAAGAACAACAGATAGAAGAGCATTCATGAAACACCTGTGGAGTATTATGAAAATATAATGTGGCACATTTGTGTGCATAGAGATATGTTTGTGAAAGTGTATACGATTTTTATACTCTTGAGTATGCATATCCATGTATTCTCTGTAAAGGTGATTTTTCTGAATTGCGTAATTAAATGGCATGGCTGTATGGGTGAAAATGTAAGATTGTAAACAATTTTGAGAAACTATTTCAATAAAGTTTGATTTAAAAATTGCAAACATTAAAATATACAGGACAGGGTGTAAGAAGCACTATACAAAGTAATGTCGATCATACAGAGGAGGTTTTGCACACAACGTTAACTTTTGCTCAATAGTGTTAATTCCCCCGAATGTATGGATGGAGACTTTTGGGAAAGGGGCAGTGACGGCTCAGTGGCCTGCTGATCGGAGGGTCAGGGGTTTGAGCCCCACCACCATCGGGTTTGACACTGTTGGAATCTTGGGCAAAGCCCTTAACATGATGCCTATACATATAATACACCAGCCACTCAGATCCAGGGCATCATCAGTGCCACGCCCAAGCCTGGAGTGGGCTGTGGAAGGAAGGGTATCCGATGTAAAACATGGCACAATAACCTGCGGATCTGATGATCGGATATGGTGACCCAAAGAAAGAGGAAAATAAATAAATAAATAAAATAATATTAATAATACAATTTAAAAAATTTTAGACACCTTGTGTTGTATGTATGTATGTATGTATGTATGTATGATGTAAGCTTTGGACTTGCTTTAATGACAGGCAGCATTCATGACTACTAAATTATGTAACGGAAAATACTGAGATATTCATAAAACAACATCATCATCATCTCTCACTATGTATACATACATACATACACAGCATAGACATTTATCTCTCTATCTCTCTCTCTCTGCGTGTGTGTACTTCTATATGTGTTAAATGTAGTTAATGTACATTACCTGCTTTCCCGTACTCAGATGCAGCGCTGTCATAATCCGGTTTCCACTTCATAAAGCTGGTCTTTAAGCTGCAATATTGACAGACAGCACATCTCACAGTCATGACTCAATGACTCAGTGGAACAACCGGAGCAAAATACAACCATAAACACTTACTATTTCTCCGCTTTAGCCATATGCTCATGGGCCTCGTTTATTTTCTCAGCCATAGTTCTGGTGCAGCTCGTTTAGTTGCAGTAGTGTTTACTATAAAGTCAGATCTATCCAGAGTGACATAAAACCACCGGTTTGTTATAATCATTCCTTCTGACGTATTCACTTCCGGGTCGCGCTGTGCAGTATTTCCTCCTCCTACTCGCTCTGTGATTGGCTGTTTCACTAGCGCACGTGAGGAAACGCTCGTGACTACACACTTCCGTCGCTAGAGCGCGCTCGAGGAAGCTATGATCATGTGATGATTGAATTAGTAAGGAAAAAAATATTTCCATGCTCCCCCCTACTTTATTAACTTTGATTCCTGAGAGATGTTTCTTCGAGATGAGTGTGATCCTGCTATTAGTGTCACTACTAATATTACATTTTTAAATGTGGATTTAAAATAAAAGGCAAAGATAAATTTTAACAGCGATTAAATTGTGAGTTGCAACAGTTATGTGCATGTCTCTGATATATAACCTATTATTGCATTTAATAAAACATATAAACAGTGTGTAACTACTCTTTATATAATACCAACATGCACCATATGGTGGCTTAGTGGTTAGCATCGTTGCCTTGCACCTGTAGAGTCCAGGTTTGATTCCTACCTCTGTGTGCATGCAGTTTGCATGTTCTCTCCCGTGCTTGGTAGGTTTCCTCCAGGTTTTCCGGTTTCCTCCCACAGCCTAAAAACATGCAGATTCGACTCATTTTCATTCCCAAATTGTCTGTAAAGTTGAATGTTGACTAATGTTCACAATTAGTTGGACTACAGAAGTTTCATATGGATAAACCATATGACCAAAAAGTTGACCAGCTGACCATCAGACCCACAATGCGATTCTTTAATCTATTTAAACTATTATCTCAAACTTGGTAGCACACAATTGTTTGGAATATCTTTTTTTATGCTTTACAATTTCCTTTAATTGGAAATAAGGAACCCAGGCCTGTGTTTCAGCATGACATGCCCCTGTAGACTTGGCTTGCCAGGGTTGGAGTGGAACAATTCCTGCACAGAGCCCTGACCTCAACCTCAAAGGGGGAACCTGTTATATTGAACTGATGAATCCCTGCTATGTGTATCTCCCAAATGAGGATGTGTTCCCTGTTGAGTCTGGCTCCCCTCAAGATTTCTTCCTATTGCCATTTCAGGGATTTTTTCCTTGCCACCGTCGCCCTCTGCTTGCTCATCAGGGACAAACTGCTCATTATAACTTGTACATATCCCTCACACATTTCAAATTCATTTCCATATTTTTTTTTATTCCTTAAAGCTGCTTTACGACAATGACCAATGTTAAAAAGCACATTTCTTTTTATTATTTTATATTTACAAACTTACATTCATGTTAACTTACATCCACAAGTGTGTATTTGATTTAACTTACCTTACACTTAATTATTATAAATGTTATTTTTATTATTTGAAATAATTGTTAAAACGGAGGTCAGTCTCAAACACTGAAGAGCTGACTATAGTGCATGATCTTAAAAGAACCCTCTAACCAGCTAATTATAACTTGTCTTACTTATTATAAGTCATTTTACCCTCACTAGATGTCTTTCCATCCCTTTAGATCAGTGGATCTCAACCTTAAAGGACAACTGCCCTGTATATTTTAGTGTTTTCCCTGCTTTACCACACCCATGTCAATTAAGCAAAGGCTGTTAATTAGTTGATTAGTTGATTAGATATTTGATTAGTTAGATCAAATGAGCTGAGAAAACATTACAATGTGCAGGAGAGTGGTACTCCAGGGCTGAGGTTGAGAAGAACTGCTTTATTTCACTGTTTGCTGTGTAGGTTATCTAAAGCAAACAAAGCCACTGTGAGTGCACCAGATCAGGCTGACACAGGAGACGTCTCAACTTCCCTCTTTATTGGTATTTGACGCACTGTGAGTTCTGCATGTTAATCTTTCAAGGCTTTTACCTCTTAAGCAGTCCTCTGCACAGCCTGGTACAAGCTAAATTTAGTAGACAAACTTACTGGCGCCTGCCTGGACTATGGAATGTTTTTGTTACCCTCTTCTCCTGATAGTGATGTCCTAGGAAGTCCTAAGAATTAAGACTATTTGATAACAATGAACTTTTGTCTAATTGCTCTAAGCGTGGAAAAAAACACATTATATGCAGTATAAAATACTTAATATGAGAATATATAATATGTTTCCTGGTAATTTTCAATTTTGTGGATTTTAAAATTCTTTTTTTTTTATTAATATGTGAAACCATAAGCCATTTTGGTTCATGAAAAATTCAATTATCACGCTATTGACACAATCCTGTATGTGATCACATTCACTTCAAGAAAATGATTTGCCCCATTTCTTTTGTCATATTTGAATGATTAGATTTATTTATCTTTTATGATTTTTTTTATTTGCTTACTTCATTTACTTTTTATAGGTTAATTAGTGTCTATTATAAAAAAAAAAAGGCTTTTCACAAAATGTTCTTGATGGCACTCTGTCCCTGACCTAGTAAACTATCATACAGTAATTGATATGTTTGTGATAGAAAATCTAAAGTAATTTTGTGTCACTCAGGATAACTGAATCTGTTAAATGCTGTTATATAGGAGTTTAAACTTGACAGTATATTCAGTGTAGCCAAGTTCTAAGTAAACCATAAAAATCACATGATTTGAAGTCAATTGAGATTTACATTAGGTAGACACCTATCCTGTGTACAGGGTCTCAGGGACCGAGAGAGTTTATCCCAGAAGACTTTGGGCACGAAGTATGGTAGACCCTAGACAGAGTGCTAATCCATCGCAGGGTGCGTGCGCACACACACTGTGGTCAATCCTGGGAATGCCAATTAACCTAATCACCACCAACATACAAACTTCATGCCCACACCACCACCTAGAATGAGTGATGAGGATGTATAATTTTTAATTAGGGATTTTAATAAATATGACATTTCTTCTGTGAACTTGTATACAAATAATTTACCAGTGAATCTGATTGTATGAGGCTTGATAAATAAAGTAAAAAATAAAAAAAAAACATGTTAATTAATATACAGAATGAAAAGTAAAATGTATATCATTACATTGGCTCACAACATTAGCATGGATGCTAGTTAACCACATTTTGTCTTTTCAAAAAAAGAAAAAAAAATCTTTAAATCCCTTTAATGTATAACTTTGCAACAAAATTAAACTGTTGTAGGCACAGAATTCTAAGGATTTTGCCTCAGATGGGTTAACCATAAACAGTTAACCATTGATTGATAATTTTTTTAAATGTGTTATTATAATGCTAGCTAATATTTTTCTTAGGTAAAGATGCTGTTAGCTAATGTTCTTTGGTCCCTTCATCAGCTAAAATCAGTTTGTGATTTCAAGCAGAAATCTTCTTATGTGAATTCAATTGTATTTTACTTTCATGCTTTTCACACATCTAAATTTATACGTTTCTACTTTTACCTGAGTAATGAACCTAAATATATGTTTCAACTTTTAGCAGAGTATTTAATAGGCTGAGTAATTGCACTTTCACTCGGGCAAAGAATACCATTACCACATCTGCTATCACGGTCAGTCTTATCCTCCAGATCTGTACTCTTTGGAATGCAGGGCTTGAAAGACTGGATAATGAGACAGAAGAGAAGTTTTCAGGTTTTTAAGCATGGGAAGACAAAGTTAGGGCTCAGAGCATACTCCGGGCACCGCCTGATTATGTGTAGGACAAAGTTAAATCTAATTTGTTTTTCAGTGAAAACACAAATTCCCACATACTTACTCAGTATTTTCCATAAATGTTTAGATGTTTGGATCTGCTGATTGGAAAGAGACTACCAAAGCTTTCTCGTGTTCATAAAACTACTCTGGAATTTGTTTAATCCTGTGTGTTTATATGAAAATCATAGTGGAACAATGTTTAACATCTGGGCCTGTAAAATGGATTTATATTACTTAGCCATTACACAATTACACAGAGGAAGTATTAATGTAGTATAATGAGATTCCCACAGGATAACGCACATATTGTTCCAAGGCTGAAACACTGGAATAAATGGCACTAAATGGTCTGAGGCCTAAATGATTTTTGGTTGTGCTGAGGAAATGGCTTGAGAGATGTAATCCTTGCACTGGTCTTTTACATAACTTGCAGTTTTGTTGGAAACATTGTGATTTTTACAAAAGACTTTTTTTTTTTTTTGTAGTATACAGCAACAACTCTTTATTGATATATCCTAGTTGATGAGCTTCAAATTCAATTTAAAATGCCTTTAAATTCCTCCAATCTGTGTACTGTATGGATGATATATGAACCCATTAGCATTTTAAATCTAAACTGCATTTGTGGTGTAAATTACACTGACCGGTCAGGGGGGGAAAAAAAAAAGTCACCATCTGGATTTAACTAGCCAAATATTTAAGAGCCTTCCATTGGATAATTATTGCAATGATTAATAAGTTTCATCTTGCAACAAGATATTTAACCCTAACTGATGCAGTGAGTAGCTCTTCATTTCTTATACAACCATGAAAACATATCCTGTGTTCGTGGCAAAGATATTGCTCTTGTCCTGAATCAAGAAAAGAAAACAACTAAGGGGGTTGCTGAAACTACTACAATTGAATTAAGTACTGAAAGTGAACATTTTTCGAGGAATAAATGTGGTCGGAAAAAACATCCTGCATGAGCGTGGTGGGAGATTACGTAAACAGTTAGTGAAATCAAATTGTAAAAAAAAAAAGAAGCAGAAATCATGGCTATGTTTAATAGTGAAAGTAAGAACATTTCCACACGCACAATGTGAAGGGAACTCAAGGAATTGGGAGTAAACAGCGGTTTCTTGAAAACCATTCATTAACCAGACTAGTCGACAAAAAAGCCCTCAGTTTGCTACAGAGCATAAATAATTGTCTGTGTAGCATTGTAAAAAGGTCATGTGGTCTGATGAGTCCAGATTTACCCTCTTCTAAACTGATGGAACATCAGGGTAAGAAGAGAGGCGGATGAAGTGATGCACCCATCATGCCTAGTGTCTATTGTACAAACCTTGTAGGGGCAGTGCTATGATCTGGGGTTGTTTCAATTGGTCAGGTCAAGGTTCAGCAATGTTCTGTTGCCAAAAATGAGGTCAGCTGATGCAATATATCGACCTACCGGGTCTTTCCATCAAAATATTTCTTTCTTCGCTGGTGGCACAGCCGTATTCCAACACAAGGATTCATCAGGCTCAAATTGTGAAAGAGAGCATGAAACATCATTTTCACACATGGATTGGCCACTACAGAGTCCAGACCTTAACCCCATTGAGAATCTTTCGGAAGTGCTGGAGAAAACTTTATGCAGTGGTCTGACTTTCCCATCATCAATACAAGATCTTGGACAGAAATTAATGTGAGTCTAGAAGGAAATAAACGTTGTGAAATGTTTATCAAAATGATGCCACTGACATAATCAAAGCAAAAGCGTCTTTTTTTTTGGTCGACCAGATATTGATTACGGTATTGTTTTGGCAAAATAAAGTTTTAATCATAAGCAAATTTAAACCATGTTGAAAATTGAAAATTTGTAGTAATCTGAAATAAATCCTTTGATAAACGGCTCCAAATGACCCAACGGTGGTATTCTGGGAGTTGATCTCTCTGTGAGTTTGGACCATCAGGGGGCAGCAACACAAACATAAAACAAGACTCGGAGGCTGATTTTCCTTCACACTTGATCTTCAATGTCATTGAAGTTTTAGATATTTAAGTTTCGTACAAGCTTAGTGTTTCATTTATAGACTATATAAAATGTGAATATTAATGTATTATCACAGTATGCATATTTATAATGAAATTCGAACCTTTAAAATTTTAAATAAGGAGCCCTTTATTTGTAGCAGCAAAGTTTTGTTGGATCATTCAGCATTTTCTTCAACCAGGACCTCTATAACACTGATTAAACCCAGGCCCTTCTATCACCTATTACATGTCACATATTATTATAAAAAATAAAAAAAAATTAAAAACTGGATGTTACATGCTGTCTTTTTTTTGTACCATGTAAACACTGATATTCAAAAACTAAACTGTAGCTTGTTTTGTCAGGTGACATCACATTTATATATGCAAAATATTAATAGAGGTACCGGTGCATGCAGAAGCCACTGGTGCACTAAATGTTTCTAAATCATTACCTACCATTGCATTCAAAAGGATCTGAAAATGAGAAAGGTGTATCTTTTTATGTATTTGTATGCGAGTTGTATTTGATATGAGTTGAAATGTTACTGTTTATGGATAAATAAAACATACTTAAGCTACATTTTGTCCAACAGCAAACACGCAACAGTACTTCATTTTATCATAATATTTCATCAGTTAACTAAAATTTCTTCTAGGCCTGAGGGATTTAATAACTATTTTAAATAGAAGGAAATTTAATATGGGCTACTAATATTTCATCTGAAATTAGATTTACATAGTTTACATACATATAACGCTTGGCCTGCCTATTTATTCATCTATACATTTTTACAGCTGATGATGCTAAAGAAGGACAAACCTGTCACTTAATTGTACTGTTATTTCTGGAGATTTACAGATAGGGGGTATGAAGAGGTTAGCCAATCAGATGAGAGATGACTTACATATATGTATAAGTGGAAAAACTAAAATGCAAGAAAGGGTATGAGTCTTTCAAAAAACAATAAAAAGATGTTTTTTTTATTGCAATGCTGGCTATCATGAAATATGTTTTTTAAAGTGCGAAGATCAACATAAAACAGTATTACACACTGCCTGGCAAAAACATTGCCACTGGAATTGAATTAGATTTAAGAACTGTCCATCATCACATTATAAAAAATCTTGTGGAGTAGAGCAGAACCATCAACTTTGTGGAATAAATGCAGTCGAAAAAAACTCACCTAAAAGTTTGGTGAAGCTGCATCATAAAAAATGTCAGTAAAAATCACAGCTGTGTTTAATAGTGAAAGTAAGAGCATTTCCATATGCACAAAAAGTGATGAGAACTCGCAGGATTGGGACTAAACAGCTGTGTGGCCATAAGAAAACCACTTCTTAGTGAGACTAATTGGGGGAAAACCCTTCAATTTGTTAGGGAGCATAAAGATTGTGATTCGGAGCAATAGAAAAACATCATGTGGTCTGAGGAATCCAGATTGACCCCATCCAGAGCGATGTTCGTGTCAGTTTAATAAGAAGGTAAACACATGAAATGATGCAATCATCATGCATAGTGCACTACCTAAATGTGTGGATTAACCATGTCATCTCATCCCTTATAGTAGAAGCATATTTTAGGTTTTAAATGTGAAAGAGTGGTTCTGGGAGCAAGAGAAAAAAGTTTTTTTCATACAAAAGTTGGTATCAATGCTAAAGGCACTGGGACAAATTAATATACTAGTGTATGACTTCAAAAAAGCAAAGTATACCTTTGGACAGTGATCATGCCACAGACCCAGAATATTCTAGGTTTATACATTGAATTGAAGCTTTTGGAGACGTATCATCTTTTAAATCCAAACAGACATAATAGACATTAGATAAAATACCAGTAACCTTTTTGTCTGATAAATACTATTACGCACCTCATGTAGTGGCAAGGAAAATTTTTTACAGACATATTGCACACCTTGTCATCTTAAGCCTATCATACATTCGACAGCACTCAACCATAGAGCTGCGGTAAATAAACCGCTTGTCAGAAAAACAAAACACTCCACGCTCCCCCATGTGCTCAGTAAAAAGCTGGGTTGGTGTGTTCAATCACACAACGTCTCCGGTATCGTCTTATCAGCCGCAACGCCTCTGCGGGCACCTCGCACTCCTGTACATTAAGCATCTGCAGCTCAGAACATCCTGTAGCTAATGCCTTTAACCCTCTGCCAGTTACACTTTCACATCCTTTTAGACTGAGCCTTCTGAGCCCAGCGCAACAACGTGCCAACAGCTCAAGTCCCATGTCTGACACCAATGGGCATCGGC
Source organism: Clarias laeviceps (assembly GCA_030014305.1). NCBI lineage: Eukaryota > Metazoa > Chordata > Actinopteri > Siluriformes > Clariidae > Clarias > Clarias laeviceps. Next base: position 28,217,691 of record JAQMYJ010000033.1, read on the forward strand.
CCACGTCCAGCGCCCGCAGCTTGGGGCAGCTGCGAGCAAGATGGCTCAGGCCCAGATCAGTGATGCCTTCACAGCCCCGAGCATTCAGGTAGCGCAGACGTGGGCAGTAGCGTGCCACATAGCGCAGGCCTACATCGGTGATGCGGCTACAATGTGCCATGCTCAAATAGCGGAGCTGACCCTCCATGCGGGCCACTTCGCGCAGGCCGAAATCGCCCAGTAAATGGCAGTCACTCAGACTGAGCTGGCGCAGAGCAGGGCAGTAAAGAGTCAAATGGCGTAGGGCTTCATCCGTCAGCCGAGTGCAGCGGCGCAGATAGAGATGGGTAAGGAGTGGGCAGTGAAGAGCGATGGCACGCAAGCCTTCATCCTCCAGAGATGTGCAGTCTGTCATGTCCAGATAGCGCAGGCCGATCTGCTGTCCATGGAGCGGAGAGAGAGGCAGTGAACTCTCCTGTGTCAGACTTATACAAGTCACTTTAGGGCAGCCTGAGGGGAAACAGATAAACACCGTGAATGGTTTTTATTGATACTACGGGTCAATTAGTACCAACATAAAACTACAAGTAGAAAAATAAAGCATTAAAGCCCCTACATAGGAATCGTCCTGATGGCAGGTGTTAGTGCAATATGTTTAGTGTAAGAAGAAATAAAGTCACTTGTGAATTTTATGGCCATGTTTATTTCATTTTTATCTCTCCTTGCTACTTTCATGTCAGAAGGACCTGGACCTAAATAAGTTATTTATTTATTTGTCTTCACGTTATCAATTCATTTATATTTAATTCATAATACACTCATGATGTGTAAAAGCATCATCTAGTCTTTTAAATGACTGTACAACATACATATTAAATAGAAGAAACCCCTTTAATAGAAGACTTACAAAAACATAATAAAATGAAACATACAGCCTAAGACAAACAACAAAACATGTCGCCAATACTAAGTACCCCCTTACTGATTCCACAGGATTTAAAAGGGTAAGTTGCAGCAAAGTGCTGCTAATCATTAGCGCTTAACTAACTGATCAACAGCAGTTGTGCTATGAGAGCTTTTTATAAAAGCAGAAGTTTTGGCAGTTTGCTGCTCCAGAGCATTCAGGTATGTGTTAACATAACGTTAAGAGGGAAAGACATGCAGTAAACAACGGTCTTGCTGCACATCAATATGAAAAAGGTTATAAAACCATTTCCAAACAAGCTGGAGGTTAACATTCTACAGCGAGAAAAATTATCCACAAGTGGAAAACATTCAAAACAGTTGCCAATCTCCCCAGGAGTGGACGTCCCAGCACATTCACCCCAAGGTCAGACTGTGTAATACTTGGAGAAATACAAAAAACCCAAGACCTACATCTCAGACCCTACAGGCCTCACTGAGCATGTTAAATGTTAAAGTCCATGATGGCACAATTAGAAGAAGACTGAAAAAATACAGCTTGTTTGGAAGGGTTGCCACAAGGAAGCCTCTTCGGTCTAAAACAACATGGAGGCATGACTAAGGATCACAAAACTGCATCTGAACAAACCGCAAGACTTCTAGAACAATGTCCTATGGACAGAGTTGTTTGGCCTTAATGCCCAGTGCCATGGTTTGCAAAAACCAAACAGGAGAAACACCTCATACCCAATGTCAAGGACTGCAGTGGAGGGGTGATGATTTCCAGCCACAGGACTTGTAGTCATTGATTCAACCCTAGACTTCTCTGTTTACTAAATATTATAGAGGAAAATGTGAAGCCATCTGTCCGACAGCTAAAGCTTGGGTGAAATTAGGTCATGTGACAGGACAATGATCCGAAGCAAACCAGTAAATATACAGTACTTTTTTAGCTATACATCAGAATAGCTAAAAAAATAAAAGAATCAGGGTTTTTGGAATGGCCTAGTCAAAGTCCAGACCTCAACCCTATTGAAATGCTGTGACGGGACCTTAAGAGAGCTGTGCATAAACAAATGCCCTACATTCTCCGTGTACTGAAGCAATGTTGTAAAGAAGAATGGGCCAAAATTCCTCCACAACCATGCGAGAGGAAGCACTCTTCATGTTTTTGCTGCTAACTGTAGATGTACAAGCTATTGACTTATTGAGGGGAGAGAGGGATACTTACTGTTTTTTACTTTTTGTTTTCATTTTTTTGTTAAATAAATAACGGCACAGTGAAAAAAGTTGTTGTTTGTCTGAGGTTGTAATTCCCTAATACTAAGACTTGCTACGGATGATGCAGATGATTTTTATTATGTTTTTTAACAAATTACCGAGTTAAAAAAATCTATACAGTATATGACCCAGCATGTATAATTTCAGCCCTGTGTTGATTTGGAAAAACCCAAAATAAATTAAAACTTGTGCTCCAAACTTTTGGGGTTTTCTTTTAATAAAGATGTATGTTTTACAATCAGTCTTCCCCAGAAAAAGACCAGTTCAAAGAGCCCAATTCAGTCACTGAAAGCTCCATAACGACATGAAATTCATATTCATGATGAGTGTATGTAAACTTCTGGCCGCAACTGTACATGAACTCACAGACGCCCACGTCTGGCTAGCGTTGCCATGCTAGACAGAATGTTCAATGTCTTAGCAAGCGCCCACAAATACACATTACACAATGTTTAATGTGGCCACTGTATTTCTATGGCATTCTTTCGACATTCTCAGTCGATGTTATAATTTCGATTATTTTTCAAGAACTCGAAAGATTTTTGTGGTAATTTTAAGTAGACTCATGTTGTACTTCTGCTTCTGGGAGTTGAGGAAAAAAAAAAAACAATGAAAACATAGAAGAACGTAGGAAAAAACAGGCAACATTTAATATCAAAGGAAACGTTTCAGTGTCTGTTTTCCTTCAGCTGAAACTGATATGCCGTTTTTCTCTTCTCACTCTCAGCATGTGCAGCCACAACTAACAAAACGTATTCTTATGACAAAGGGTTTACTTCCTTTTCTGAATGGTGCACCAGTATCTTTGCCCACCAAGGAGTTTTTGAGTGTGTCACTGCATTAATGAAAGCAGCAGATCGGCCCTTCTCCTTGAGGTTGAGACTCTCAGAGCTCGGCAGACCTCTCATTCTCCCAGGGGGAACTGTAAGACTGGCAGTAATTCCCAAATTCTGTAATGCTTTTCCCAGCTTTCCGAGTAAAGCAGCACTGCTATGAATTACTCTCCCAGCAACTCCAACAACTCACAGCGTGATGGATGATGGCAGCAATTCGGCACCATGAAATATAGATTAGATGTTGATAACTTTAGCGTGTCGACTAAGTCATGTTGGTGAATCATCTACACCACATGTCTAACAATTACTCAACATGTCTGAAGACCCTTAGCATTTTATTTCATTCATTCATCATCAGTTAATGCTTTATCCTGGTTAGGCCATGGTGGATCCAGAGTCTCCTTCGGGATCACTAAAGTATCTGTCTTTCTATCTGTCTGACTGTTTGTCCTTCCATTCCAGGAGCACTGAGCATAAGGGTGCAATACACTCTGGAGAGCACAAAAGTCCATCTTAGCACAAATATTCAGGCACACATTCACATCTAAGGCACTTTAATGTAGCCTACATGACCTACTGGTGTGATTTTGAGGCAGGTGGAAAGCAGATAACTTTATAGAATCCACAGGGACATGAAACCCAGGGACAGGTTCAAACTGGGGACCCTGGTGCTCGGAGGGGATTTTACGGTTTATTATAATGACTTAATTTAAAAAAAAAAATTTTTTAAACATCAACATATTTTCTTACCTGAGACATCCAGGTGCTCAAGGTTTGGACAGCGGGACACAACATCAAACACTGCCTCGTTAGAAATGTTATAACAGCCTGCCACCTCGAGGTGCCGTAATTCAGGACAGCACTGAGCCAGCACACGCAGGCCGCGATCAGAGAGCCTCGGGCATCCACTCGCCACCACCGTCTCCAGGGTGAGACAGACATTGGGGGTGTCCTGGCACAGGCGCTGAGTAAGAACTTTCAGGGCTCTGTCAGCATGCAGTGACTCTCCGCTCAGTTGGATGGTTCTCCAGAGACGTGGGTCCCAGGACAGGCTGTACCAGCGTCGGCATACTCGGGCACAGCGACACAGCTGCGGTGTCGACAAGTGAGCAAATATCTGCAACAAAACGACGTCTGGAAGAGATTCAATGAGCGCAGTGGAGTGAACCTTGGAGGCCTTTTTGCAGCTTCCTGGAGGAGCATGGACTAAAGCAACGGTTTCTCTGGGAATTGTGGGGGATGGAGACGGAGATGAGGATGGAGACTCATGGCCATTGGGGAGAGTTTGAGAAGGACTCAAGTTGAGGATGAGACCAGGACTCGGGGAGCTGTGTGTCCTCATGCTCAGGTCTGAGTCTGGAGAGAGAAAGAAGGAATGACAAGAATGGGAGAAAGACTTGTTAATACTTCACTGCTTAAGCTTTGATCAAGACGTACTAATGTATTTAAATGTAGTGTAACCCATAGCTTAAACTGTGAAATGCAGTCTGATTAACTTATCATGTGTAATTATTTCAGCCTGGTTCACCAGATGTCATTAAATTCTCAATGTTATGCTGATCAAGTGTCACTTTTATCTTAAATGTCTGATCAGGGTGTTCAAAGGGAAGACCCTACATGGCGTGTGTGGTGTTTCATGATTGGTTGTTATAAACACTGAAAGTTGTACTTGTAGCAGATGGGACTGATTGCGGAGATAGAGAACAAACATATGCAGTAACCAATGATCGCTTGGCTGGAGATCATCAACACCAGTGGCGTGAGATGAGGACACTAAGTCGGCATTAACATCATTATTTTATCTGATTCTCGCATCACAACCTGCTCTGAAATCCACCATGCTCTTCTCAAGCGCTAGCAGGAATCCCATGAATAAGACTTTAGATGAAGCAATTAAACAATAATTTATTGATTTTAGATAAAACAATCTTTAGTCAAAAGTCAGTTCTATCTGTGTAATATTAGAACGCAAAGATCAGGAGATATACTAAATTGGAAAAAGTCTCATAATCTGTTCCTGCCTTTCTGTCCGCTCCATGTCACTTTACACAAAAAGTATTATGAAGTCAAAAATCATTCCACAAAGTCTGAGTTGAACACTTGTAGTCCCGTCCCCACAAACCCACAACAAACTGCTCCATTTGCAGAGTTTTGGTCCTGCTGAGGAAATGAGGGTAAATATGATATGCCGTTATGTACAGGAAATATCTTTATTATTGCACCTGGGCTCTTCAAGGTTTTTTGGTAAGGAATCAGGATCAGTCTGGAGGAATCAGTGAGGCATCCATAACACCAATCCCAACAGCCCATCAAATTCCCTGCTGTTCCTCTATATTCTGGTCACTGGACTTCATGCGAAAAATGTTCATACAGCTGTAGACCTACTGTACCTCATGTTCATTTACTTAGAAGCTAAATTAGTGTCAGATTTTCAGGTTTCAATTTTTCTAATGACCTGTCTCATAAACGACTTTGCATGTAATGAATATTCCAGTCTTTATTTCTCATAGCGCTGGGAGAAGTCAGGTGCACTTAGACATAGTTACAAGATGGTGGCAGGCTGAGTGGCCGTCTTGTAGATTTATGCATCGCCATGGACAGACGGATGCTCTCCTTAACATTTAAGAGCATAAATGACACACGAATCCCTGTCATGTAAATCTCTGAGACGATGGTGTGTGTGCATACAGTACGTCGTGTAGATTTGTATTCCAGACGTGACCCGAGACCATTTTGATTGGTGGCCAGGTCATGATGACATACGCAGATTCTCTCTACAGGGGTGGTGGGGAGGCAAAATGTCTTCAGAGGGACAGCAAAGAGTCTTCTAAAAAACTAACCAACCATCTCCCAGACACACGGAGACAAACCAGGGATGGACTCGGTATTATCCAGAGAGAACTCGAAGACAAATGAAAACAAATTAGCTGTATGTAATCTATTATTGCATGTCTGTATAGTTTTAAACCCCTGTTGCCAAAGCATTTTTTTTGTAGAATTATTTATCTTGGAATTCTTTACATGTTCACTGAAATTCATTTTAGTCTAGACATGTCTGCGTAATTAAAAAAAAAAAAGGATTTAAAAGAATTATATTGAAAAAATCCACATAACTGTTTCCCTGACAGGCTTAATCATAAACTGGTTTTAGTACAATGACAATATGGTGCACTCCAGTGGAAATATTTGTCTAACCTTAGCTCACTTTCCTTTATTCCTTTTAGACTAATGAAAAACCTAGAGATGACTTTGGCTAAAGACAGCAAGATTTTATACAGCCATATATCTCTGACACACATCAGGCCTCATTTATCAACCTGGATATGGATTAATTTATTAATAAATACTTCACAAGAGCATTTAAACAAGAATTATGGCATTCATGATAATCCAGTTAGATTAGAAAAACATATGTATCCCTAAAGAGCTCCTAAGTTTGTGTAACTTTATGTACTCACTAAGGTGACTCTCCAATGATCGGCTGCAGGTCAAATCTATCCGGCATGGAGTTACTAGAATTTCATATAAAGATTACACACGGTCAACTTTATTTATTTAAGTTTATTTAAATTGCACAACCTTTTTTAATTACAAATTTCTAAAAAAACTCATTCAATTTGTGTTGTCCCTTTTATATTAATTTGATAATTGATATTGTCTCATTGTCTATACTGCTTTTCCTTCATACAGGGTCTGAAGCCTATCCCAGGAGACATAGAGCACAGGGCCCTGGACAGGGTGCCAAGCCATTGCAGGGCACGCACACACACAAATGCTCATTATCACACTACAGGCAAAGTGTGTATGCTTATTAGTCTAACGCATGGCTTTGGACTGGGGGAGGAAACCAGAGTACCAGGAGGAAACCCACCAAGCACAGGGAGAACATGCCAACTCCCTACACACAGATCCGAGGTGGGAATCAAACCCTCGGCCGTGGAGATGCAAGGCCACATTGCTAAGCACTAAGCCACCGTACCGACCCATGCAAAAGATAGAAATACAAATAGTAAGACTAGCCAGTAAATTAGAACAAAAGATAGCATTTTATAATGGCATTAGGTGGATTAGTACTGTAGTTAGCATCATCACTCTGCACCTCCAGGGCATTTGAATCTCCGCCCACCGGCCTATGTGTGCATGTTCTCCCTGTGCTTGGTGGGTTTTCTCCTGGTTTCCAAAGTCATGCAGTGCAGGGCAATTGGCATTTCAATCAAAGTCTAATTGTTCATAATATATGTGTAGGTGTGTGAGTGTGTGTGCACGTGCCCTGCAATGAGTTTGCACCTGATTCAGGGTGTACATCAGATAAGCAGTACAGATAATGATAGATGAGGATGCCACATTATAAAAATGAGTCTTTGGTAGCTGATGCATCATAATGGCTGAGCTGTATTGGAAGTTGATCCAGTTGATCTACTAGGAATTTATCTACTTTAAGTATTTAAAAAAACTTTATTTAAAGTTTAAAATTTCGGTACGAATGTTTAGTTTAGTTTCATCAGATAGGCCATCTACATACTGTACTTTACTAACAGATAGATAAGTGAAGCCCAGGTTTTGTTATTAATAGACATTTGCCTGTTTCTGTTAAAGAAAAATAATGTGAGCTCCACTGGATTATCATTTGATTACGTCGTTCCATCTTCACTAAGTGACACTTCAAGTTCAAACTCGCAATGAAGAGCTGACAAAGTGAAGAAAAAATTAATGAATATTCCCTCCTCTACAGTTTGACTACTCTATATATAGAGAGTAGATGGAACTTTGTGTATTAGACACAAAAACGAACCTGCACATGAATTTGCCTCAGGACTCAATAAGATTCGGCATGAAAGAAGAAAGCTGCTGAAAAGGCAGATGATTGAAACAGGAGAGAAGAGGGATTAGGGTTGATCCCTGCTCAATTCACCAGCTCCTCAACCACCCAGATCTTAGTCATGGGTGGTCTCGCTATGTAACCATTCCCAGTGGATTTGTATCATGTAGCACATTATATATAGCAGGAATCAACTCCTACAGAGGCAAGTTCATTTCTTCCATTTTAAAGCTAATCCTTTCCAAGCTAACTTTCAAATTTTAGCACCCCTCTCGCTTGAGCTGCAACGTGGTAAAGTGACCACATCTGCCAGGGGTTTCATGCTTGTCAGGCCTGCATAAAAGGCTTCAAGATGGTCACTATGTCCCACAATCCTTGTGTTTATTCTCAGATTTTATAAATACTGAGGCAGACTTTGGCTCAAATCCAGCGTTTAAAGGCACGTACAGTCTATTCTGCTCAGCCAAATAACATTTACTCTAAACATACTGTAAGTTGTACACATCACACAATATAGCTCAACTAAATTATAAAGCACAATAAAAAAAAAAGCTGTCGTTGTTGTGTGATTCTCTACACGGTTTGTCAAATGTCAAAAAATATTTACTGTAATAAAACACATTTAAATATGTTTGCATTTAAATGTCTGTGATAATTAGTGTAATTAGTGACTGTGGTGCTGTATTTTTGTTATTCCTATAAGAAGATGGTGGTTGTGTGCTGCTCTGACATCACAGCAGAACATTTCCAGTGCACTTATACAGTACATTGGCATCTCAAAGTTGTAAAAGTAATAGTATTTTAAATTATCTGAAACATAAGGAATAATGGTCAGGTTTGGGTATAAGCCTGTACAAACACAAGAGCTTGTTTTCTTACTTAAACATTTTCAGTGACTGTCAATACATTATTAAAGAAAAAGCCATTTCAGAAATAGCCAAGACAACAAATAGTGGGTTAAAAATTTGGTTATGGTAAAGAATTTGCTCAGCTTGTTAGTGATCTACAAGATGATGAGCCTAATGGTTTTGACAGCACTATTCCCACTATACTGACAGCAGTATTACCATAAACGTTGTATAAAGGCAGGAGTAGCTCAGTGGTTAAGGTGTTGGGATACTGACCGGAAGGTTGGTGGTTCAAACCCTACTACAGTACCACCAAGTTGCCACTACTACTGTTGGGCCCTTGATCAAGGCCCTTAACCCTCAAACATAAAATGTAATCTGTTTTGAATAATCTGCCACAATGTAAATGTTGTAACTTTAAAAGCATGTAGAGATGCATCCATATGAGAAGCTTGAAAAGCAGGACAGACCTAAAGAGTAAGAGATGTAAATACAGAGGGAGAGATAAAAGCAAGGGTGAATTGCCACTGGCACCAGTTATCAGCAGCTATTCAAACAGAATTGTTGATAATGTAGGAAACCGTTAACTGAAGCCAAAATAGACTGGCATGTTGCTGAAAGACGTTTTTAAAAATCACCTAAGAATTTCATATAAAAATAAATCTTGGATGTTTTTGGAGATCACAAAGATTATTAAGTGACTCATCCACTTGTAGTTTTCCTTTACATTGGGATTGGATGTGAATTAACCTTTATTGAAGTAATATTAAGTCTATGTTTTCAAACAATGATTATTTTTATTCCAGTATAATTTAGACAATTTCTCTCATTATGACTTTGTTTAAACAGGCTTACATTAGAAGGCATTAATTCATGTAAGTAACTGGCATTCCCAAAGTGGCTTTCAGGGTTGTTAACTCTCACAGCAGGTGCAAAAGTAATCAGTTCGCATTGACACTGCCTTGTGCACCCTTGGAAATTTTGTCCCTATGGGGGAAATGTTGAAGGTTCTATGCAGGGCCATATGACTATGTGTTTCTCAATTAGAAAGGGCTTTGAGAATAACCTTTTTCAGAAAACAGCACATAAAATGTAAAAGATGCAGATGGATGGATGGATGGATGGATTGGAGTTTGCTGCTTCCGTAGATTATATTATTTCACACACAACAACCATGAAATATGCAAGCATATTCATTCATTTATAAGTCAGAATTACGCCTGTATTCTTTGTCTTCTAGGCCCAGTAATAATAAAAGTAAAAAACACTCCTAATGAAAAATCCTGGTCTGCTTTATCTATATCTAAAATCTATAAATCTGTTAAGTAAAACATATTAACCTCTTTGTAATTGATGCAACTTTACATTTTTAGTAAATAATGAATCAAAATGAATAAAATACTCCACACCATCTGCCAACCGAAAGCTCACTACTCCCTAATCAACAGAATGCACTTGAACTTCAAGTCAGGTTGGCCAAGAAGGAGTTTCCAAAAAAACATTAATTAGTCTACATGTGTCCTTGATCAGGCAATGGTCCATCGTCATCTAATCAGAAAGGAGAAAATTAGCCCACCTACTTGTGCTCCATTGCATATCAAACAGCTGGCAGGACCGTCTGGATCAAAACTGACTTTGGACTTGTTTTTCTTTAGCTCTAATCTGGGACTAAGTAGCTGTATTTTTTTTTTTTGATAAGCTCAGTGTAATCCTTATTGTTCGTGTAGATGGTGTGAGGTCAAAGGGTCAACTTTAGCCTTGATAGGGAAATCATGAACGAGATTTCAGACATGTATATTTATCATAAGGTGTATTAAATTTACTGGCTTTTGAATGTATAAAGTGCATGCTGTAGTTGTTGAGCGTTGTACTGTATTTACATTATTATGATGACAATAAAGATAATGTTGATGATGGGTTAATTCATTTCAATTCAATTGTAATTAGATAACATTTTCAACAACATACATTATCTGTATTCCAGAAATCTGGAAATGAATTTGAAATTGATCCCAATAAGCAAGCCAGAGATGACAAGTGGTGAAAGAAACCTTGAGAGGAACCAGACTCGAAAGGAAACTCATCCTTTTCTGGGTGACACCAGATAATAAATAAATGACACCAGATGGTGAAAATAAGTTCCCCCACAAAATATTATCAGTACACAACATCAATATACGGCACAACTGGATGAATTTAACTTTACATGAAAACAGATGGTCAGTTCCTCTAAGCTCTAAGTTCCTCTAAACCATGTCCAAGCAGAACATTCCAGGATGACAACTGGAAATAGAGCTGCGTGATTATTAATAAAGTACAAATCACAATTTTAGGGGCTTATTGATCACAATGCTCACTCATGACTCTTGAAATGTGTATATTTATTAAATTCTTACCATAGCAGAGCCAGGAAGCTACAGTTTCCCTGCATATGTTTATGAATGACAGCTCATCTGCATTTAAAATTACTGGTTTACTGCACATTTGTACTACAGCATAAATCCGGAGAAAAATAGCTAATGTTACGTATAAACCGAAGTACAGTGTTTCCTCCCAAAGTGAAAAGCAAACCCACAATACAATGGCTGGTTAAATAGTTAGTCGCAGCAACGTTTCTCTCCTTCTTTGCCGAGAGAAACTACAGTATTTAGATGTTTGTGGGTTGATGAATGCTCTTTGTGCACGATTAGCCGTAACGAGTTTTGAGAAAGACCCCGTTCGGTTGCTAATCTATTGAGTAACTTTTTTTTTTTTTTTGTTCGTAATTGGGAATGTTGGATTCATTATATAATATTAAACATCTCATTCTTCTCATTATAAGCAAGGTATTTGGGTCACAAAATTCATCACATTTCCAGCATTGTTTTTCCGCTTTCATTTCTATAGTTGCGTTGCCGTGCTTCGAGGTCATGAGGTACAGCACCGTGTCTAAGGTTACTGTTCACAGGTGCTGTAATAAATGAGAACACTTTTGCGCAATGGTTGTAGAAGCGCAAGTGCAGAAAACTATTCCGACCTACACTGAGAAACAAATCAAGATAACAGTTTTAAATATTTTGGGTTTTTTTCCGGCTGGAAGGCATCTGTGACGTGACATCAATCATGGTGGAACACTGGGACACTTTAAGTAGCCTGCAAAAAATTGCTAGACCTCAAGCCATTAAAATATTTGTGGTATCATTTGGTACAGCAGGAAAACAAAGATACACGTACCAACAACCTGTAGCTGAGCCCAGACAGTGCACAAGTGAGGTAAAATTGAGGCATTCAATCACAACAGGAGACGTAAGCAATTGTCATGGCTGAAATAACACACGCGACTGATTTTTTTTCGTCCGTGAAGATTATATATATATAGGCGATTTTCCTTCTGAGATTAAAAACATCGATACTGTTTAACTGATAGCATAAATAATCAGCATTTTGACATCAGAACATAGCGACTACAGGAAAAAGTTAAAAGTTCAGCAGTTTCAAGCGTTTATTAAATATGACTAAAACCTAACAGTGAAGAAGCACTGAATCTTTTCCCAGCATCACTCTGAAGCCAGAACACATTAAAATTTAACTGCACTCACTGGGTTGAAAAGTGTGGGGAGAGTTAGATTTGGGATTTAAAAATCCAAGACTGATTGTCTCTTTGGACCAAATAGAAAATCAAAGCAACTGAACACACGTGAGACAAAACATGAAAGAGGAGTCAAAATATCTCAGACAAAACACAACCGGTATACTGGGTCGGAACAAAATGTGTACATACCACGGAAAGGTTATCAGAATCAAGCCATGCTGCGAGTTTGACTTTACCGATCTAACATGACCCTGAATTGCTGAATTCTTCTTAGCATGGATGTTGTTTATATTTAATCAGACTGCTGTTTGTGAGCATATAATGAGGCTCATATCTCTTCCAACAGTCTGACCTTGACATGAACCGCTAGTAGCTGCACATGGGTGAAGAATCCACATGTTTGAGATATCAAAGAAAAAAAACAAGTTAAACATCTGGACTTTGGTTTGGATAGCGCACATTAAAGAGGGGGAAAAATACATGTGAACGAAAACCTTATGCATTTCAAGTGGGTAACCACAGCGAGGTATTTTGGCTGCCACCATTTGCCAGTGATTGACAAACCAGCAGGGATCAGCATTCGGTCTCATGAACTGACGTCCCAAAAGAGCAATCTTTAGCTACCATATTTCAGTGATTTGAGATGTACCTCATAAACCTGAAGATAATTGATCGCACTCCATTAATGTGTTACTGAATAGGACAGTAAATGGACAGTGGTGGGAAAGGCAAATATGTAAACCTAATGTGAATATCAGAAATATCGAGAAAAGAATGTGTGTTTGAATCTTTGTGTGTTTGAATCACACTTCAGTAGTGTTGACATTTAAATCTTAATCCCAAAATATGGTGCCAAGTTGGAAACATAAGTCGAAAACTTAAGTTCAAGAGGTACATCAGTAGTGACATTCATATCTAGACGGCTAACACAGAACTTAACTTAATCTTTTGAGGTTATGTCTAATTTAAATCATGAAGAATATCCCAGCTGTAATGTATACAGTAGCCAAATGAACAACTGAAACAAAAGATTCAAATAAACATCTTACAATCAGAATAGCATCGTCACCTTGCACCTCGACAGTCCGGGTTCGATTCCTGCCTCGTGGTCTGTGTGCATTGAGTTTGCATGTCCTCCCCATGCTTGGTGCGTTTCCAAAGATACGCAGTTCTGGAGTTCCCAAATTGCCTATAGTGTGTGTGTGTGTGTGTGTGTGTGCGTGCTGTGTGATAAATTGGCACGATGTAAAGGGTGTATCCCACCTCATGCCCTAAGCCTCCTGGGATAAATAAAATTGAATTGAATTGAATTGAACTGTGAAATGTTATTGTTACAGCAAATATTAAGCTAGTTGTGTTGGACTAAATACTGCCCATTATTACAGCAGATACTGCATAAGTCTTATGTCCAAGTTTAGATTTGCACTGAGATTTGCATGACTCTCATGAGTTTCTTCTGGGTTCTCTGCTTTTAGAAACATAGCCATTAGTAGGAATTGCATGGCTAATATTGGCCCTAGGTATGAACAAGTGTGTATGTGTCCACATGATCCATAATCCATCTCCAACCAGGAGAGAGCAGTCACTGAACATGATACATAAATGAACAAAATAACTAAGACGTGACTTAATTATGTCCAGCATGTTGTGCGTGCAACTGTCAAAGCAATTATCCAGAAATTAATTCCAGTATTACCTTCTGATCATGCATATTTTACTCAGCTCTGAACATGCTCAATATTCCCTTCCATTTTTAAAAAGAATAAAGAATTCCAGTTCCAAGAATGTTCTTTCTTCATCAAATAAGGTAATAAAAAGGCAACGGAACAATTGTCAGATCTAATTAGCATGTAAGTTGAAGATGATGTACAGAGAACGGGAGGATATTTTTAAAATGAAAAGGCCCTATTGTATTGTCACTGAGCCAGTGCACTGTACAAAACCAGCAGAACTGTACAGCATGGAGCGGCTGTGAGCTGAGATGAACCACTTACAGTACCCCAACACACTCCTAACTCCATGAGATTCTCCCATGCTGTAAGTCCAAAATCTTGCTCTCATGCCAATGATCTATTGCAGTACCGCTTGGCTAGACAATCAAACCCATCAGCTTCATGCCAGCTCGCTTGTGTCAAGTTCTTCTGACTTTCCACTCCATCTGTTTTTTTATACACTGTACTCTGCCAAACGGTATCCACGAGCACGAGAGGATGTGAGAAACATTCTGCCACTTTCTGCTGAACTTGCTGGCAAAATGAACACTGGATGTCACTTCTTCACAATAAGGTGAAGGGGAAATGCAATGCGAGAGTGAAAAATGATGTGACCCGGAGATGGGGGAAAAAAACACTGTTTTGCTCAGTGATGAGGCCGAAAAAAAGGGCTTATGAAATATGCGGCTTTATAAGTCAAAAGGGAGCATTAAATTATTCTGCACGAAAGGAAAGAGGTGGGGTTGAAGATTAACCGTATCGTACGGACAAATATGACACGGAAATAGCCTAGGTAAACACGAGCCTGCCAGCGTTCTGCAAAACATCCAACAGCATTTGTGTAAATAACTGGAAACTCAAACCGCCAAATTTATAGCTACTCATTGGCAGCCGTGTTAATACAACTCAATTTACAACCGAAACACGATACAATTCAAACAATTAAGCATGGATTCTTAACACACAGTAAGTGGTTCTCTTCCAGGCTTGGGGGCTTTTTATGTTCAATTCAAGTCAAATTCAATTGTATTTGTCCAGCACTTAAAAAAATATAACAATTTACACTGTCCTGGTCATACTAGTCCTATAGTCAGGGTCACGGTAAGGCTGCAGACCGGTCAGATCTGGGAAAACATCTGTGATTATACCCCAGATGTTATGTCAGTTCAATGCAAGACACTAAATACACACACACTTCTCCCAGTATGTTTTGGGAGGTAGGAGGACAACAGAAAACCTGGAAGAAACCCACACATACATACAGAGAGCATGCACAAAAATTCCACACAGGCAGTAACTCAGACTCGAAGCAAAATCAAGAGAAAACTGGATACAGATTTAGATTCCACATGAACAAGCAAGAGATATCTGTGGCAAAGAAAACACCAGAACACCAGCTCAGAACCATAACTAAGACACCACAACCCATCCACCTGGAACTGGCGCTGACATTTGTCTATTCACAACTTTCAATAGGCTAAAAGCCTAGATTACAGTAATCACATGAAAGAATTTTCCTGCCCACTCACTAGAGAAGGTAGCAGCACCCAGACTGAGTGTGTGCAATCACTGCTCAAAAAGCATATTTCATGCTTTCATGTCCTTGATTTTAGGTTTTCTTTGCGACCCGAGCCCACCACCACCACCACCACCACCACCATTACCCCCCCACAATCTCCAAAGTAAGTAAGATTTTACTAGTCGTGTTTCAAGTTCTCAGATGGGTTTCTATTGTAAAGCTGATTCAGGATATTAGACAGTTGCATGTGTGTGCGTAAGCAGAAAGCAGTGGGCTGGAAAGCTGGGACGTGATTTGTTTTGAAAGTTTTATGTTACTGTTCATCTACCATGCCAAGGGCACAAGCACAAATGAAAACATTCAAAGCACATTAAACCCTGGTAACTGTGATGAAATTGGAATGGGACCTAAGTGCACTATGTGCCAAAGTCGAAAATTCAGGATACACGTGAAAATGTGTTAATTTGGGTTGCTGAGGGATGTTCAAATGGTGACAGCAACAAAACAGAACATATTAAACTATAGTATGTCCATGAGGGATGTCACAGCGTTACAGCGTATAGGTCTATGATTTGATCCGTACTAGTGTCACTACCTACATGTTGCTTTTTTTCCTCATGGTTCTCTGGTTTACTCTGGACCATCTTATCCACATACAACTTGGCACAAGTTTTGCCCTACCTGACGCAACCCTCCCATAGGTATAAATGCGTATGCAAATATGTTTTTATGAGTGTATTAATGCCTCATTCCTCATGCCTCAAAGATTTCCAATATAGGTAGATAGCAAGACAGTGATTACTGAAGATGAATGAATGAATGAATGAATGAATGAAGTCCCTCCGAATTCATAGTTCGGTTCGAGAAAGTACATGACTCTTTAAACACTGCACGTCACACACAACCGCCACACACTCCAAACACCCCATGCTTGCTAATAATATGACACAAAATGTAGTAAAACCTGTAATAGGTTCTTTTCTTGGAAAGAGAAGTCCAGATTTTAAAATGAACAAGGTTTGAATATGTACTTTTATGAGCTAATTTTTGACTCCCCTCTAACCATAATGTCACTGTAAAATATTCCATGAATAGCAGTCACTTTAAACCAAGTTTGTGGACACAATAACCTTTAGGATGGCAAACGCTAAAGGGTCAGAGTTTAAAGCGTTGGTTTAAATGGTGAACTCTATAGTTTACATAAGAGTGGATAGAGTCTTGTCTAAGCCAGCATTTTATTTGATAGCTATGCTTTATATGCATTTAATAAAAATGTGTAGGTACAGCAGGGTGTCTTTTCTAAGGAGTGCCCAAACAACGATCCGGTCACACATCATTGTGTCAGAACTGAAAGAAATGCATAGACCATTCTCCCGCCATAAATACAGACAGAATACATTTAGTCCAAACTTGTAGGAGCCAAACCCTCACTTTCCTGCTGGGCTCTCATATTCCTCCTCCAAATGAAGTCTTTCCTGATCCCTTTCCAATGGTTTTTTTTTATATTAATGTTGAATTAGATGTCTGGAACTCAAACAGGATGAAAAAGAACAAAGTTGCCAGTATAATAAAACTGGTAGGTGTTACTTTTTTTTATAGATCATGCAAGCGTTTGAAGAGGTGTAGTTCTCCAGTGTGTATGACATAGTGTAATAATTGGATTATATCAGGCATACATGGAAACACAGAAGGTTTCTCAGGAGACGTTGCATGTTGGCTTGACAAATTGAATAACAACAAAGCAATCTGTACTGGTGCCAACTAGGAAGTTTAGTGTAAATGGTTGTAGTATAAAATTATGTTATTGTAGAAGGGCGATATGTCTGTTTAGAGCACGTAAAGGGGACATGACCTCATATTAAACATTTAGTTCCAATGGGATTATCCAGTTACCCTAAGGAGCACAGTAATCCATTATTACATTTATTATCTTTTTAGTTTGCTCCATCCTGTTCCCCTGAGAATGATCAGATCCCTTTGAGTGTGGAGTGTCTTATATACAAAATGTTTAGTGACCACATAAAAGTGTCCCGTAACAGGATCCAGTTTCCATCCGCACCAAGTCATAAAGAGGAGCCATCTTCTTTACAAAACTTGCACAGTCTCTTTGTTTATATGAGGTGAACCCTTCTCACTCCTGCTTTCTCTCATTTGATCGGCTGTTGGCTTTTATTTGTTTAAAACAATCTGACTTTCTTGGAGAGAAATGGAACAGAGGAGGGTGAGAGAGCTCAGTGAGAGATAAGGGGGCCTTGAGAAAGGGAACAGGAGTCGAGGTTGTTACAGCACGAGACGAATGTATCCTCATGCTTTTTCAAATAACAGTGACGTTCGAAAAGAAATGAGTTCCGATGTAAAATGTGCTACCTTTATTATTATAATAATAATGAAGTCTTGTTTGTTAATTATATTTAGATGCTACCGTATAATTCCTAATAGGTCTTATACTGAAGGCAGCAGTGAGTAGGAGCAGATGTAGTCTCTGTAAACTGTACTGTACGCTAACACTGAAACCCGATCTTACACTACATGTTTTGCACTCCCACTTAGTGCAATTCTTCAAATAATGCTTAATGCGCTAAACCCACTGCTTAAACTTTAGATGCTTAAACTTTATCTTGAATTAGAATTTTTAATGTGGAATGTCAAAATATAAGTTAATTAATCTCATCACTGAAGTTATAAACAGTCCTCTCTTTTGAAGTTAGGACAGAATAAAATCATGATTGTCATATTTCCATAAAATAGGTCTTAGTGTCCCTAAAAGTGTGCCTGTTAATGCTCACTCCATCACTCATCGTCTATACTGCTTTATCCTGTATATGAGGTCACGTGGGGCCTGGAGCCTATCCACGAGGCCACGAGGACACGGTCTGTTAATGCTCCAGCTGAAACACATCTCAGAGAATGCATTTCCTCATACCTCCAACTCCCTTCATTTCACTCCTCCTTTATAAACAATGCATAATTACATTGTTTATGACACGGGTACTGAATTCAAATCTAAACAGGTCCGGTCAATAATTTTTCTTCGAGCTGAATTTCATTTTTGTGTTAGAATTCAGGTCTTTTTATACATGTAGTGGTTGTAAGTCTATAAAAAATAAGCAATTTAAAATTTCCATAGCATTTAAATAATGTTTATTGTCAAATTTCTACAAATGTATATATGTAAAACACGTGGACAGTTTGGTTGTTGATGGACTTGTACAGTATATTTCCTTGTATTTGTCTGGAATACAAACAACAATTTTTTATCAATCTTTAGTGAATCTTCATTTACTGGGCTCTGGTTGCTCAATCACACCGGGCTCTCAGTTCAGTTCAGGTATTTTACATCCCCTTACATCGGACCGCTGTGAATATGTTTGCTCTAACAACTCATGTTTTATCTCATAGTGGCGCTTCACATAACTGTTTTTTTATGTCTCGGCTTCATCTGAGACAAACTGGTTTTAAACCTCCTGTGGGAAGAATAAACATGCATTGATCTGTCCATTCATCTTTGAAGGTTTAGTTTTCATAGGAACCCATGGTGGGTTGCTCGTGCATTTCTGTTCTGAACACTTCTGAATAATTTTTTTAATCAGTTAGATTATGTTAAGTGTCTTCCATACAACATCCTATATAAATAATAGCACATTATTGCAAGCGCATCAAAACCTTTCATTTGTCTTGACATTGGCATTGGATCAGATTCAGCATTATGGCATAAAAGGAGTTTGAGTTATTCAACATTTCATTAACACCTGCACAGAGATACATCTAAACCTAAGAAAGCCATTCACACTTGTGTTGCTGGTAGAACACAGTCCAGACTGCTTCTTGAAGAGTTCCCACAAAGTATAAAGACTGAAAAGAGTATCATCAGTCTTACTACACTATAAACGCTTAATCAGATGTCATACACACTGGAAATGCTCACAGTAGTCACAAGGTGAAAGATTTGGACCATGTTGTTTGATTGGAAAAATGGATAGTGTTCCCTCATCATTCTTCACAACGTATTTACTTAAGAGTCTTCGACTATTTGCTGTATTACCATCAGGAAATGGTGATTTGTTGGAAATGCTCGGTCTTGTATGATTAATCTGGTGTTATTTAGAAACCTCCACTCGTGATTTGCACTGTCGCTTGACTCTATTTAAAACTTCATTACTTTCAGAGCAGTTTTTGGGGCCCTGTAAAACAAATATCGCTTCAGTCCTCGGCTTTCTGGCAAGGAGAAGATCAACACTGACACTATGCGCCATGGATATGTTTGTACTACAAAATAAATGGATGAAAACATGGAAAGTGTTGGTATTTGGCGTGTTTACAAGCAGTAGTATGAGAGCATTACAGTGTTACAGATGTATGGAATAGTCCGGAGAGTGTTTAGACTGCTTTGACATGCTTGCCTCCATTGACCCCAAAGTACTGAAAGAGAAAAAAAATGAAAAAGGACCACACTTATTATTCCCATAGAGAGGACATGGTACAGTGGGTTTAATTATTTCAGATGGAAATACAAGCCGACTCTTGACCTAAGAAAAGGCAATATTCATTACATGGACAAAAAAAGAAAGAAAAAATATAAAGGAGTGTTTCCTCAAGCTATGCTGACATGTCCCGCAATTTCAAGGAGCACTTGTAATGATAAATCATGTTGTAAAGACAGAACAAATGACCCTGGCGTTAAAAATGAACCGAGGTTCAGGATGTTACGGTCCATGGCTGTAGACAGAAACTGCTAGTTAAGGCTGTTTATAACATAACTGGCCCTATATTAGACCCCTGATGAAAAAAAAAATCCATTAAATTCAAATCATTAGTTATCTACTGTATTATATGATATTCGACAGGGACCAAGAAATTAATGTTTACAGCCAATCATCAACCACAACCTGTCAGAACCATCTGCAGTCGTCTAAAAAACATCCTCCTTCCTAAAATCTTGTGTACATGATTCATGTCCCACAAAAAGAACAGTGAGGATTTACTTCAGTTTAATTTCCCGGACGTGGGAGAAACACTTTGGATGTGGTTGGATATAACGAAATCCTACGTGCTGAGAACATTTCCCGGCTATGATGCAATGACGTTTGAAACATTTTAATGTCCATAAATCTTTAGGAGCATTCAATTAATTTGCTTTGCAGTCAGTACTACATATTATATATAAGGTAGACTGTTTTTCTTATGTTACAGAATTATGCTTTATGTCAGTTGAATTATCTGTGATTATTTTTGTAAGTGTTCATAGAAATAAATTAATTAGTGATGTGGCATTGGTGAACAAGCTGACTCTTTGAACTAAATATTATGAGCTGATTCATATAACGCTTGAACATCGCCCTTTGACACCCATTTCTCAAGACAGTAATTTTGCCAGTTCCCACCCAGTAGCTCCTCTATGACACAATAGCTATCAACAGGGAGTGTGCTTCCTGTGAGCCACACAAAGCCAGCTCTTCTGAACATTATTATAAATGCCAACCAGAACATGGCCAGTCTGACTCTCTTAAAGACAAAGCATAATACAAAAGTAAAGTCAGATAGATAACCTTTTGGTAAAAACTGTGTGGGAGCGGTGTGGAGGTTGAAGCTGTCAGCTCTTATTGGTGAGCAGAATTGACTTGAGCTGACTTATTGAAAGTGCCATAATTTTCATCACCATGACCTATGAAATGGTTCAGATAATGATAACTTCAAAGTTTGAAAAAAAAATGTCATAGGGTGCTACAAAAATGACTAATTACAACACAAGACCCAAATCAGCGAGTTCCTTTACTCTGTGTGGTAAAGCATTTTTTAAAGCCATGCCCCATATCTACTTAAATGCCAAAGAAAACCATTCAATGACAGCTCTTCCCAGGCTAGTCCAGAATTTATATGCTTACATTGAACCTAGTTTCTTCCTAAGGAATGTGCAGCATCGAGCCTGGAAGTAAATCAGACAAATTCTCATTCCTAATGAACAGTAAGAAGTAGATGTGTTGAATTAGGGTATTAAAAAGGTAAAAACAAAACAGTCTCATGAACAGAACACCTGGTTTGGGAAATGTTCCTCCCATCAAGTGGTACACAGTCACTGTTCAGCATCAAGCAAACTGATATTTAGGGATAACATATTGTTTTTTTTTTTCACGTAGCGCTTGGAATAAACCAAGTTTATAATTTTTTGGATAAGTCAGAGCCAACCACCATCTGTTCTGTCCACAAGCCGAACAATGAAACACTTCATGAAACACTTCAGAGTCCATAACAACCTAAGGCTGCAGGTGTTCAAAATGTGTACTCCTTTAGGAGCTCTCCAAGATCCCTATATACAATTCAATAACCTCTGAGTCACTTAAGTGACCCAAATGCAACAGGTAATCGTTGATTTACACTTTTTAAGGTCAGGTTTATGATGGCGTGTAGGTACCATTGTGCTGATTTTGAGTTTGGTAGCTTCTAGGATCCTTAAAATTTTCCATAAGGTGAGATCTAATGATGTGTTGGTAGCACGTGGCTTAGTCGTTAGCACTGAGTTCGATTCCCGAGTTTGATTGAGCACCTGGGTTTGATTCCCGCGTCGGGTCTGTGTGCATGGAGTTTGCATGTTCGCCCTGTACTTGGTGGGTTTCCTCCCACAGTTAGTTAGACTAGGTTAATTGGCGTTCCCAAATTGCCTGTAGTTTGTGAATGTTGACCGGAGGTCCTACCACAGTCATACAAAATGGGAATAAATACAATGGTCACCATTGGCCTCCACGGTCCCTAGTTGGACTACAGATGTTCCTAGATGGATAAAATGATATGATATGATCTTGCATATGATTTACACCTGGTTTTTTTTACACTCGTCACCCATTTAGTGAGCCCTCGTGCCTTTATTATGGGGCAGAGTCATTCTTGAAGAGACCAAAAATGTAGGAAAAAAAGTGTTGAGTCAGAAGAATTTCATATTGATTCACAAAGACAATTCTCTTTTGTGTTCACCCATGTGAACAAAGTAAATGCCCACTTTACAGCATAGGAATGCAACTTGTGAACATCCCAAAAACCGAAATATACTTCTCACTGAGTGTTTGGCACTTATTTTTGCAATTACAAGCAAAGGCACAGGAAGACTGGGGCAAAATACAGAGCTGGACTCTGTCTTACTGGCATCCAGCCTTGGAAAACTGAGTGCCATGCCATAATGAAAACAATGCCCGCCTGGAAGGTTGTTTTGCAAAGAGCAGTACTTGTGCCCAACCACATGCTGCCCTTATAACTGCACCATTACAGCCACTATCAACAAGATGGCTTTCATTATAGGGACTGATAGTGGTATAAAAAAGAAACTCTGAATTCCTTGGAAAACTTATTCTGCAACTGAGGTTGAAGGCAAAACAGCAACGGGCTCTGAACTGAAGAGTTAGAAAAGCAGTTTGCCAGATACGACAGCAAAAGTAGACATCTGGGAAATAATGCTTCTACTGTTCACAATGCATATTATTCAATGTCCTGTTTCTGTTTAGTACCTGGAGCGCTTAAATCGTACATCTCCTTATAACTTGACAATGAAATTATTAAGGTTTCATTGACGGGACAAAAGACTTATGTTGGGCAAATTGTGACGCATACTTACAGTGAATGTGAACAAGGCAGATCATTTTCTTTTTTTCTTTTTTTTTTATTATTTTTTTTTATTATAGCAACCACTCCCTTTATCCCTCGTTGGGAATCAAAAATACAGCTGCCTACCTGCCCTTACTAAAATACCCTATCCAACCCAAACCCAAATTATCCACCCTGTTTACAATCATTACATTCCTGATTCTTTTTTACTTGCACATTCTGAATCTTCAGTTTGTAGTAGGGGAAAAAGAATCGCCCCAAGTATCATATCTTCATACCATTCTGTAAATCTTTATTCAGTTACTGCTGGTGCAGTGATCCAGAATAATTCTGTTAAAAAGAAAATAATCTGATGTGTATTCCAAAAATGTCATCTTACATTATTGAATTTTTATATTGGAAAAATCAAGGAGGCTCATACACTCAAGAAGACACAATAAAAAGTATATGAAACATATGAACACATCAAAATTCAAATGTAAGATAGACACAAAGTGCTGCAACAGGAATATATTATTATCAGGGATTTAACCTGTACAAATTTACAAGTTTAATGATGTTGTTGTCTTACTCATTGTCTACTGTACTGCGCCTACCGCTTTATCCTGTATACAAGGTCACGGGGGGGCCTGGAGCCTATTCCAGGAGACTTAAGGCACGAGGCAGTGTACACCCTGGACAGGGTGCCAATCCATCTCAGGGCACAAACATACACACACACTACAGGCAATTTGAGAACACCAATTAGCCTAATCTGCATGTCTTTGGACTGTGTGAGGAAACCCACCGAGCACAGGGAGAACTCCATGCAAACAGAGGCAGGAATCAAACCTGATTCCGGGAATCGATTTGTGACAGGATAATTCTTACATTAACTAAAGATTAACATTAATAATGTATTTGAATTAACACCCTTTATTGGATCAGATGGAATAAATCAACAGGTTATACAGTAGCCTATAGTATCTTAATGTTTGCCACTAATTTAATATTTTACAGCAATAATCAATTTAAATTCAACTGTAATCTCACTTGCAATCTTACTGTAAGGAGCCAATTAGGACACGAAATAGTTTCTTGCATTCCAGAGGATCTAAACCATTCTCTGGCAAACTTAAAAGGACTCATTAAAAAGCTTTCAGAAGAGGCACATACAGATCAGACAGTGCAGTTATAAGGTATATGTGTTGTTTAAAATAATTTGTGATTCAAACAGCATACAGGTGTTTCAGTCTTATGGGAACAAGCAGTTTGACACTATTTTTGTTTATCCTTTGAACATAAAAAATAGCATTTCATAAGATGGGGATTTGTTGAGCAGGGAATTCCACACATAATGAGGAACAGATGCCTTACCTTCACTGGCAGTTACATTCCTGGGAGCTTTGGTGGGTGTATGATCAGTGCCCGAGCTCATGTCGGAGGAAATGCTGGAACTTCCTTTACCTGTGTAACCGAAAAAACACAATAGAACGTGATTTATCCTGATTTTTATATAATTTTTTTTTAGTTAGAGTTTACCATGATGCTGAATCACCTTATCAGCAAGAAAGTTAGTGTTTGCTTAGCCAGAAAAACGTCAAAACTCTAATATTTTGTCTTTTACTTTGATTATGCTTCTTTTTATTTTATATATGTAATTAAAGGAAAAGGTATTTTGCTTTATATATACAATTTATATAAATTGTATATTTTGCAATATACAGAGCTATACACCTGAAAAAGAAGAAAAAAAAGAGTGGTATATGCCAAAATGCATGTATGCTGTAATTGCACATCGGGGTTATTCCACCAAATACTGATTTCTTAATGTTAGCAAAAGCAGTAACAATTTGTTTACAAATTATTTGCATTTTGTTTTATTTGACTTAAAATAAAAGCTCTGCAAATACTGCATGATCTTGGGTTATGTTGATGTATTGTGATGTCATTTCCTTTAAATATATTGTACACTCTAAATAACAATAGTTATATTTTGAATTTTGGAGAAATATTGTCAGCAGTTCACAAACAATTTAACAAAACTGTTTATCTCACCAATACAGTACAGGCACCTGTAAGAACAAAAACATAAGAAACTGATTATTTTGCAGTGGTTTCTTATTTTATCCAGAGCTGGATATTACACAATATATTACACAACTTGATCCTCATATAATTATATAAGCTTGTGCAATGTTACAACATTTATTTCAGTCCAGAGTCGCACTAATTTCCAAGATCTTGTATTGATGATAGGAGGGTCTGACTGCTTTATAAAGCCTTCTCCAGCACTTCCCAATGACTCTCAATGAGATTAAGTTTTGGACTCCATGGTGGCCAATCCAAATGGGAAACTGATGTCTTATGCTCCCTGATCCACAATTCCACAATTTGATCCAGATGAATCTCGCATCCTGCAAAATGCCAGTGCCAAAATGCAGTGCAATCCATTGATAGAAAAACTGATCAATCAGTATATTCAGGTCATCAGCTAACCTTATTTTTTGTGTACATAACCTAGATCTGCCCAACAGAAGCAACACTGCCCAAGTCATAACACTGGGCTTGTATGGTAGGCACTAAGCATGATGGGTGCATCACTTCATCCACCTCTCTTCTTACCCTGATGCACCATCACTCTACAACAGGGTAAATCTGGACTTATCAGACCACATGACCGTTTTCCAATGCTCCACGGTCCATTATTTATACTCCCTAGCAAACTGAAGCCTTTTGTTTCTAATTAGCCTTACTGATAAGTGGTTTTCTTAAGGCTACACAGCTGTTTAGACCCAGTGCCTTGAATTCTCTTCACATTGTTCATGTGAAAATGCTCTTACTTTCACTATTTAACATAGCCAGAAGTTCTACTGTTGTTTTTTTACGATTTGATTTCACTAACCGCTTAAGTAGTCTCTGCACACAATCATCCAAACTTTTTTCCAACCACATGTCTTCCTCGAAGATGATGGTTCACCACTATCCTCCCAGGTTTTAATAATGCTTTTTACAGTTCTTAACTCAATTTTAATGCTGTAGTTTCTTGGTTGTTGTCCTGATGGAGGACAATAATTTGACCCTTCTGAAACATCTTTACCATAACCACAGGATATGTCGTCAGACATGGGTTGTAGGCTTAAATAACTTGTTGCCAGATGATCCATATCAATTAGTAGTTATCCAGTGGGAAGCTCCTAACTATTTGCTTAGTTAAATCCAGGTGGTGACTTTTGGGCCAGGCAGTGTTTATTATATAAAGACTGAACCTGAAGGTTCCCAGTGCAAGTCAATATTATAACAGATGCCCTAAAAACGTAATCACACATCCAAGTCTTGTTGGCCATCCATTTGTTGGATAATTACGAGTGACACTGTGTGCTGTTTTTAATCCAAACTGAGGTTTGTGGTTTTCATGATTAAGGATTTTGAGGAAAACTTATTAGGAATGCACTAGAGATGAGCTTTTTTATGCCTTCTTGCCAGTAAAAGAGCAGCCAGAATCCAGCAAAAGAACAAAACAGAGAAGAACAAAAAAGAATTTGCTTAGTTTTATCATTTATGGGTTAAAGTTAAGTAATGATCCTCTGTGACAGCACTGTTTTAAGCATATTCAAATAAAGTTGACTATCCTACAGCTTTCTGCGTCTTTCAGTTCAGTGAATTCAGTTATAGCACATGCAAACCAAAAGATCTTAAAAAAAAGAGATGTGTGTCATATGACTGTATAAAGCTGTATTCTAAATTATAACAATAAAACACTAACATATGTAGATGGAAAAAGATATCAAGTTTAACTTCATGTAAACTGGAAGTGACAAGGACAGGAAATACTGTAATCTTACTTGGAAGCCACTTTAAATAAACCAGTATCATAACTGAAAGTTTTTTTTAAAACATCATGTTGATGAAAATGGAATGATCAAATGTGATTAGATGTAATTAATTTGTAAGCATGACAATGAATTGTGTGTGCACTGTTTTTTTTATAATACATTTATTTATTCATGCATTCATTCCTCTATAGTAACTGCTGTATCCTGGTCTGGATAGTGACTTTGGATTTACATTTGTGTGCATTTACATTTACATTTAGGCATTTGGCAGACGCCCTTATCCAGAGTGACTTTCATTTTTATCTCATTAAACATCTGAGCAGTTAAGGGTTAAGGTCACTATTGGGTCAAGAGCCCAATAGTGGCAACTTGGTGGTCGTGGGGTTTGAACCTGGGATCTTCCGAACTGGAGTCCAATGAAGACTTGACCGTGCTGAGGTTCATTGGGCAACAGATATATATCCATAATTTCCATGGCAGTTATTTACAAGGTCAGGTTGCCAGCTCGACACCCAATTGTATCTTGGTTGAAATACTTTGCCCAAGGGTCCAACAGTGGCAACCCAGTGGCATCTGGGCTTGAACTGTGGACTTCCTCGTCAACAGTTCAACACCTTAACCAGCGAGCTACCGGTGCTCCCCTAAACACTTACCTGTATATATAACTTGGCTGAAAGGCCAGTCCCAGACCACCCAACATACACACATTCACACACTTATCCATATCTAGGGGAAACTTAGCATAGCCAGACCTTCTACGTGCATGGTTTAAGTTCTCCAGGAAGAGTCAGAGAACCTGAAGGAAACCCACACAAACAATAACCCAAGCTCAGGATCAAACCATGAACCCTGGAGCTGTGTTATGGCAAATCTACCCACATAAGAAAAATTCAATTTACATTTAATTATGTTGCCGATGCATTTATTAAATTAATATAAATGATTCAAAGAAGATACAATTCAAGCATAGAGCTCAAAAGTTCTTAAGAGTATCTTGTTGCAGGGTCCAACTCACAATGTACTCTAATAACTAGCTCAGAGATAATCCTTTACTGTTCAACAGTATAACCATCATTCTGCTTTCAGGGGATAACACTCCATTTACCAGGACTGCAAGAAGAATCTCTTGATTCCTTATTTGTCCATAAAAGGGCAGTTTTATGGATTCAGAACATTAAACATAACATACAAATCTATGGATGTTTGTTTTGCAAATTGAAAAGCTAAATCAAGGTCTTTAGCAAATACTCTGGATCCACAAATGCAGAACTGGCAAAAATGTGTGTTCGTCTGAGTGTGCGTGAGGGGCCTGTTTTATGGCGGCCCATAAACTCAAACCACCAGTGGCTTCGTGCAAAATCATCTTGGGCCTTTATTCCACATAAGGCGTTCACCATGTAAACATGCCTTTCTTCACACGCTTTCTACAAGCACTCACCATACAGTACCTACACACAAATATGCAAACATTGTACATAGCCACAAAGCTTTGCTCCGCCATTAGCACCGGGCATCACCCACGCAGGGATGAGCATTAGGCTTTCAAACAAGCCTTTAATATTACCACTGGTTTTGCAAAGCCCACCTTATTGGATGTTAATTCAGTCGTTTCCAACATTTTGTCTTTGGTAAACCAGCCCTCACTATATTGTGGCTAACATGAGACAGGCTCCTTTCATCATTACCATTGTAAAGGCATGTGGTAAAATCACTGAACCAGCACATCTGCTTCATTTTCCACATCAGGCCCCAAAATGTGACTCACCCAGCAAGTGGATGCAATTTGCTCTATTGTCAAATGGCCTCAATTAGTCGAATTATGAATAAACGTAGCTGCTTGTTTTAGTTTTTCTGTTCTTAATGAGTGGTGAAATGTATAATGTGTAAATCAGAATTAAATACTTGACTAAAACAACAAATAAGGTCTATCGATGAAATTAAGAAGCAAAACCACAGACGTCTGACAAATTATTTATGTCCGTATCATGAGCTTCAGTGTATGCTACATACAAAACCATAAAAGGATAATAAATTACAGAACAGTAGTCTGTATATGATTTTGAGTAGTCAGCTGTTTGTTGAATGTGGCTCACAGAAGTTTCATCCTTTGCATGCCGATCTTCAATCAAGAGCTGAAGACGAACCTATTGAGCTTAAAGTCGATCACACTGTCTTCCTTGATTACAAGCGGTTTTCTTCCTTGTCAAAATGTCTGGAAAAGTAGACAGTCCATCACAGTTTCTTCTATCCATCCAAGTCAGTAAAAATGCTTAACTCACACAATATGAACTTCGGTCGTTTTGCTTTTACATAAACAGCAATTTCAGATCGCTGAAAAATAAGAACTGTACATTGCAAATACATTTGCGTGCATGATCGGTCTGAAGAACTGACCAGCTCAGCTTTTTCATCCTGCAACCTTCATACGTTCTCATTTGACTGATGATTGTGGTAATATTGAGAATTCCAGACAGCCAAGGAAATAAGCGGGATTGAAAAGCAATCCCAAATCTAATCCATTCAAATTGGTTACTCTCCATGAAGGACCTTTTATTGGAACCTGAAACCTATCAACATAAATGTTATGCTATTAGTAGCGTTAAGCCAGTGAAAAGGCTGGTCTTTTGATCAGACTCACTTCATTAAAACACTTTTAAAAGGAACTTTTTGTTGGCAAGATGTAGATCTTCCAAACGATGTGTGAAAAGCTCACATGCACAAACAATTCCATTACCCAGGAGCTTAGCACCCACTGACAATTACTTTCCATTGATCAAACGTGAAAATTTGAGACGGAGACAGACTCGGCTTGAATTCCTAAAGCATAGGTTGGACTCTGCTTCTGTACAGAGACCACAAGCACACCTAATCGCTTCCTGCTTATGATTTTTGTCAGTGGTTTCTTTAATTAAAGCAAAATCATGGGATCATTGCACTCAGGAATAAATGGGATCTGTTTTCACAGTCATATTTCACTGGTCTTCCTTTTTATGATGCAGAAAGCTGGGCTGCTTCCCAAAAACCACTGACAAGGATTTATTTCAGTGGAATCCTTCCTACTTTCCTATTCTACCCACTTTTCCAGCAGATACATCCATGACACAACTGACTGAGATGAGAACGTGAGAGAGAGCACCCTTGAGAGTTGAGCGCTGCGGTCTCCCCTTCCATTAAATAACACTCACCACGTGCCAATGACACATTCTTAAGAAGTGGTTTGGGAAAAACTCCAGGGCCAAGAGACCTGTTTGCTTACTTTTCTGGAAAACAACCTGTCAAAAACTTTCACCAGTTTCCTGCTTTGTGCTTATGTAAGGTGCAAAGAGAGCTTTGCGGAGTGTTTGTTCTCTAAAGTGAAATTCAAGACGAGGTCGAGCCCGAGTACAAATGACCGTGGCACAGATGGTGAAAAATTGCAGATATAAAGCCTTGATAAGGTATCACGTTGTGCAGAGATGCACATACATGCCAAGTTATTCATACGTGTCTGTTATCCTGCCCAGCTTTAGAGTCTAACCTTCCTGTAGTAACTAATTGAACTGAAATACACTCTGGCTAACGTGAAGACTGTCTTGAGAAATGCACCAGTAGTGAGCCAGATGCTACATTTCTAAATTTGTAGATAATAAATTCTGCCCATGATTGGATCCATATGATCTTCTCGCTTAAATCAGATTTGTTTTCTCCTTTTTTTAATCGGGTTTTGACATGCAACTGGCATGATACATTTTGGGATGAAATATTGGGTCAGGCTAAGGATTTGGGATAAATTGGAGCTTAAAGTTTTGGATGTAATTTGTTAGCTGCCTCAGGTAAAACATCAGGCTTCCTTTCTAAATCGAGCTTAAAACTGTGCCAGTACAAGCAGCCCTTTTCAGTGACAAGGACAGTTTGTCTGTATTTGCTTAATTTGGCAAATCTGTAGTTCACATATACTTTGGACTGCTCACATCAAGAGTTCGCCATGATGGAACGTAAGATCTGCACGCACCTTGACACAGGTTTTTACACCGGATGCTCTTCCTGACACCCCCCCCACCCCCCATTTTATCCGGGTTTGGAACCGGCACTGCACCAGTGGATGGGGTTTGGACATTGAACAGGAATTGAACACGGGCCTTCCACAAAGAAACCTAAAGTTGATTATTTTCCTATTACAGCATGTTACATGTTGTATTCATTTTATACCACAGCAATTTCCAGCTATTACATTTAATTACATTAAATGAATAGCATGTTGTAATTTGTAGCCTATTAGGCTCGTGGAATGTCTGTAAAACAAGTTAGTACCTGTTATCACTTATGTCATGGCAGCTATAAACAAACATTCATTCCCTTACCAACCTCTCTTGTTTTGTTGTTCTTTCTTAAAGGTAACAAGACAATCAGAAAGCCCTTGCCTAAAGATTCTACTGTATCATATAACTGACACCGAGGACTATTTATATCAATCATAATTAGACCTTTTAATAAAAAGATTCACCATATCAATGATTACACTTTTTAATTTTCTTAAAATGCATTTCTTGATGCATTATTTAGTAGTCTTAGACTATGTTGAGTGTCAGACATGCAAACCCATGTACAGGTTGTTACAATAGGAACAATAGCATATCAGAATAAGCATATAGTATTAATATAAACCTGTGATTTGACATGCAGATAGAACTACTGTCAGGTTCCTGTTAAAGAGAATTAATCGACATTAACCGACCAATCAGATTTAAGACTAAAACCACATAATCATTCATTCATTCATCTTTTATACTGATTATCCTGTATACGGGGTCACGGGGCCTGGAGGCATCTTCCGGACACGAAGCGGGGTACACCCTGGACAGCGTGCCAGTCCATCACAGGGCACACACACAGATACACACAGGGAACTTCAACTAGCCTAATGGGTCACAGGGAGAACATGCAAACTCCATGCCCACAGACCTGAGGCACCCTGGAGGTGCGGGGCCGCAGTGCTAACCACTACACCACTGAGTCACCCGAACCATATATATGCATGTTTGGTTAAAATATGAGTGATCGGAATTCGTGTGCATATTTGTCTGTAGCTGCTTCTTATTATTCTCTAAAGGAGGTAGTAGAGGTGTTTAGTGCAATGCATAATATAGATAGGTTTTATGCAAAAGGTACTGTATGTAGACCTACATTGCAGCAGATAATGAGAAGTGGTTGAGAGAGACTGGGAGAGACAGAGAGACAGAGAGAGAGAGAGAGAGAGAGAGAGAGATGAACAGCTTTGACGATTCCCTCAGGGTTTCTCAAGGACTTGACTGAAGCTTAAAGTTTAACTTGGCCATTTAGCTCACTACGTCTGAGCGGTAGGTTGTGCCCCAGATGTGGATGTTTGCCTTGGACTGTTGAACAGTTTAACGTTTAAGCAAGTCTCGTGGCTGCTCTAGGGATCATTCTCATAAAGCCAAATCATGACAAGGAATTAAACTGACTTTCATTTGTTCATGTCAATTTCTTTGAATAAGTCACGTCTTGGGACGTTTTAATAGTAGCTAGGTCCTTCATTCTCGAAATAAGGTCTGGGAAGCTGTCCATGGCGTGGAGAAAGGAATCATGCTCATCCATGCCTTTCTTTATTGACCATTATTAAAACTGTTATAGCTATTATAAGACATAAGTGATCACTCATATGGGTGAAAATATAGTTAAAAGCTAAGTCACTTACTAAAAAAAAAATTTTTAATATGTGAGTATATGTATAATATTATAGAAATAGTGTAACTGTGTTGGCACATACTGACCTGAAACAGTGTAGCCTTGTGCATGAGATAAAAGGTTTGTTGTGTTTATTTATTTATTTATTTATTTTATTTGTAATCATTCCAATGCTACAAAAATGACTTTAAGGAGGGAAAAAAAAAAGTTTGACATCAAACATCATGCAAGCAGTTGGGACAGGGATCCGAGAATCCGAGAGGACTGTCAGATGTTCCTGAGGTGTGTGTGTGTGTGTGTGATGTGAAGAACTTGTTTGGAATATTATGGGATGTTAGTAGAGACGTACCTTCGCTTCCGCACTGTTTGCCGTTATTCGCTCCCATGCTGAAGAGCGCATTGTCTATCGCCAGCACACTGCAACTCGCATCACGCTTTTACCACTCAGACTAAACTAAACAAAAGAAAGAAATGCACGAAACAAACAAACAAAAAAAACAACATCTATTAACAAGTACGTCCAGCTTCAGGAGCGCGATGAGGAAAGTAAGAAAGATAAAGTGTAAAGCTGAGCATCCTGTTCCAGCTGGGTTTAAATCTGCTACATTGTCTCCACTCAGACTTCAATACACACTGATGTGAGCTGTGAGCTCTCTCACTTCTCTCTCACTTCTCTTTCTAAGTGTGTGTGTGTGTGTGTTAGAGAGAGAGAGAGAGCAAAGTCGGGTTCGAGCAGCCGGCTTTTAAAGAGACCGCAGACATTAACCCCTTAACTTTCATTTCATCCAGAAAACACACCTCTCCAGTGTTTAATGCACTGACATGATCAAAACTACCAAAACTGAAGAACAAAACCTTCCATGCATATTTCAATACTTACAGTCACTTTAAACTCTTTTAAAAAGGAAAACAGCCTACTGCATAAAATATAAATATCACCTCCATATCATTTACATTTCGCAGACGCCCTCATCCAGAGTGATTTACATTGTTTCATCCAATTATACATCTGAGCAGTTAAGGGTTAAGGGCCTTGCTCAAGGGCCCAACAGTGGTAGCATGGTGGTGGTGAGAATCACTAGTCCACCAATGCCTTAACCACTGAGTTACTGTACCGCTTCCCCATATTACATAAGAACATTAAAGTAAATAAACATACACCTCTGTAGCTCACTAGACTACTCATTTACTCATTCATCGTCAATACCACTTTGTCCTGTATACATGGTTGCAGGGGGCCTGAAGCCTTAAGGAGACTTAGGGCACGAGGCAGGTACACCCTGGACGCCCTTACGCAAAGAAAATATGTTTCTCTCTATATAAACTGTCAATATATTAAATGATTTAGCATTATGATCTACTGGTAAATTTAAAAGATTTTATAATGTTAATATTCCTTGTTGCTACAATAACTGATACTAACTAATAATTCACAGAAAGAAAGATACAGTATTCATATTCAAAAATAATATACATAAGGAATTTCCCACTTTTCATGTATTTAGATATATTCAAATGTACTGTATATCTTAATGTATGTAATTTTATATTCAACAATATACTTTGTAATATATTGAATTTGCTTGAATAAATCTATTTCTCTATAGTTTTATACACATGCTCATTCATATACTATGAGCAATTTGGGAATGCCAATTAGCCTAATCTGCATGTATTTGGACTGTGGAAGAAAATATGCTATGAGGAGAACATGCAAACTATAATGTACACAAACCCTGGAGGTGCAAGGCGACAGTGCTAACCACTAAGCCACTGTGCCACTAGTTGTTTGTAGTTTTTACTAACTTTCTACATAAAATTATATTATTTTGTGCCAGACTTGTCAAAACTATATTTTTGTTTGTATTTTTAAAATGTTTTTGAAAATAATTTTTGCTAAGGATATTTTTAATGTTATTGTGTCATGCAACTGTAAATTTTCTATTTTAACAAAATTATATAAATAATACTTCTGGTTTCAACATATTCCTGAATATTACATCTTGTTTACATTAAAATATTTTTTATTCATAATTAATTAATTAATTAATTAATTAACTAACTAACTAATTAAGTCATAATTTTTTATTGGGTGAGTATACTCTGTGGGTTAGGTGTCCATCACTCTCAGCAACTCAAAAGCTGGCAACTCAACCCCTTAAGGAACTGCCTCAAGGAACAGGCCCTTTCATCTTTCATAGTAATTAGTATATACAATATATACTGCATATACTGTGTTAACATTTTTTAACTAGTAAAAAATTCACTCACATTTTCACACATACATTTTTTAGAATATACAAAATAAATACATAAATAATGGTTAATCAAGTATGTAGACAGATAACAGTCACACCCATGAAACTTCCCCAAACTGTCACAAAGTTTAAAGCACAAATTATCTACTATGTCTTTGTATGGGGAAGCATTACGCTTTCCCTTAAGTAAAAGTAAAATGTCCAAACCTATTCCAGCATGACACTCCATAAACATATTGTTTACCAAGGATGGAATAAAAATAACTTGAATGTCTTGAACAGAGCCCTTACCCCAATCAACCTAAACCTATTTGTGATAAACAGGAACTCTAGTCCTTGTTATTGTGGCTAAATGAACACAAGATCCCCATAGCCATGCTCCAGAATTGTGTATTGGTCAGTTGGTCACAAACTTTTGACCATATATTGTTCTTATACAGTAGTACCTGAGACACAGAGAAATCAAGTCATTAGACTACTGTAGCTGAGATCATTCTTTCGTTAACTGGTCAGGGTCTAGGTGGATTAAGAGCTTATCCCAGGAACACTGGGCACCAGGAAGGAAAATGTACCCCTGATGAAATGTCCATCTGTCACAAGGCTCCATGTTCACACACTAATTCACACCTAGGACAAGTTAGCATAGTCAATACATCTACCAACATTTTTTTTAAACGAGCAGGTACAAATTAGGTAAAAGTAGAGTAAAATATTACTCAAGTAAAAGTAGAAGCCATCCCTTTACATCCTGCTTGAGTAAAAGTGCTTACTCTCTAATTTATTTAGACATGAAAAGTAGAGCATGTATGATCTCACTGTAGCCTTTAAGTCAGGGTAAAAGAGTCTCTCTCTCTCTCTTGCTCACCCCTGCTGACTGAATGTGCTGTTTAAAACTGTTTCTGCTTCTGATTTTAAACACCTGCCTTTAATGGTTGGAAGAGCAATCATCCAATTATGCATAATTGTCAGGTCAGTAGTATTTTCTGCTTCAAATACCACACACCGCTGTGGTTATGTAATGTGATGTACAAATACTTACTGTAGAATGTAATGGAGTAAAAGTAAAAAAAAGATCTATGATAAAACTATTCAAGTAGAGCACAGCTATATGGAATATTGTATGTACTTAAGTACAGTACAGTAAAGATGTAAATTTACTTAGTTACCTTCCAACTCTGAAAGCCACACAGAGAGAACATGCGAGACTCTAAACATGCTCTGGGATTCTGCAATTCTTCCAACTGCACCACTCTGCTGCCTTCCTAAATATTACATATTGGAGTCACAGAGACACGATTTGCCCACACGATCTTTCACAAAGTAAATTTTTTTTTTAATCCATTCCCAATAAAAAAATTAACCGGAGCCCATGCATTATGTTCAGTATTCCCACAGCATATTGCAGACTCAGGTTACACAGTTCATAGTGTGCTTTTTGTATCTTGTGGCCACATCATCATTCAAAACTTCATTTGTGGCACGTTATTCACGGTTAGTAACAGGGTTGCCCGAAGAGACCACACCCTCGTAAAAATAACAGCATTTTTACAGCTGTGTTTAAAAAAATACTGCAACAATTTTAAACCGTCCCTATGTCAACTACATCTTAAGCATATTTGTAATAACCACAAATAATAAATTCATAATGTTTTCCTGCTGTGGAAAGAATTAAAGCCCCAGTGCCATGACTGAATCACTTGAAACTCACTTATAATGCATGTCTAAATGTTAAATTCATTCAAGAACTGCTTAAAGCAAGTGACTATAAAACTCAAATTTAAAGTTGCTGAGTTCTTAATGTAAGATGGAAATTAATTCTATAAGATTTATTCTCCACAGTTATAGGTAAATAATCAACAATTAGGTGATTTTTGAAAAAATCAACAATTAAATCTATTCTTAATTAAAGAATAACGTCAAGTTTCTTCGGTTTATTGCTACATTTAATGCATGCATGCTGTTCCTGTTAAAGCAGCTACAAACAGCAGTTTCATCATAACTTCATAAGAAGTTTCTGATTTTCTCAATTGCTCAACAGCGTATTTTCAAAAATCTGTTTACTGTTGATATTAGATATTATGTGGTGCATCTACCATACACATTACAATTAATCAGTTGTTAGTGTTGATTCAATAGAATTTTTTTTTAAAAAAGCATATCAATTCTGTTTACTAAACATTTCCCAGAAGCATTGGCATATTCTTGCCCAATCAAGATTGGACTACTTTGCCTGTATTTGTACCCACAAATTCTTTCAAAATTAGTCATACGTAAGAAAAAAACAATTATTCAGATTTAGAGATTATACAGATTTAATTCCCAAATACATAAAGAAATCATGAAAGTGTTCTAAAAGAGAATGTGCTTTAATGCCCCAAAAACGAAAGAGAACAAAGAGTAGAAGAGGTGACTTTTGTGGAACAGGGAGTAGCAAATATTAATAAAAGTGAGGTGAGAAGGGCGTTGAAGAGGATGAAGAGTGGAAAGGCTGTTGGTCCGGATGACATACCTGTGGAGGTATGGAAGTGCTTAGGAGAGGGGGCAGTAGAGTTTCTGACTAGTTTGTTTAACAAGATCTTGGAGAGTGAGAGGATTCCAGAGGAATGGAGGAGAAGCGTATTGGTGCCAATTTTTAAGAACAAGGGAGATGTGCAAAGCTGTGGCAATTACAGAGGTATAAAGCTAATGAGCCA
>JAQMYJ010000033.1:28255299-28265334 GCA_030014305.1 Clarias laeviceps
ATAGGGTTAGATGGAGGCAGATGATTCGCTGTGGCGACCCCTGAAAGGGAACAGCCGAAAGACAAAGAAGAAGAATTACCCCTAGACTTTCATTATATACCATACCAAGTATACCCGCAGACCACCACCTTTTTTAAAAAAAAATGGAAATTGCATTGAAATTTACATCTGATGTACTCACATATGAGGGGAAGCAAACTCAAGCATTCCTTTAAGAGCATTGAATCTCACCAAAGGTAATTTATTGGGCTCACTTTCCATTTTTTTCCCCCATTCATTTCATTAATTGCTGCATCATTTACTGATAACAAAATCAGAACTAAAATTGAGAACAAAATCCATCTGATTCTGAAAACTAACTCTTCTTTTTTAAAGTTGTTCTTGTTTATTTTTTTAAGAAAAAAAAATCTAATTCAATCCCCAGTAAACACATCTTAAGTATTCTGAATACACAGAAAAGTATAACCCATGTGTCAGGAATGCCTATTGAATGAAAACAATGTGTTCTCTTAAAACTGCTTTCATATGCACTTGTCATGTGGATGTGGTGTGTGATGCGCGTGTTTTCTCTTTTCCTTGGGGTCAGGGAGTACAAATGGTGCTTTATGATCCAATTTTATTCTTCGAATCAGCATGACTGATGTAACAAGGACATAAGGAGAGATGTCAGATGATCCTAGATCAGCTTGCTCATACACAGACAATTATCTGCATAGCCCAAGGTCCACAAAGTACACTATTCACTAAGGCTTTACCATCTGCTCTATTGTAAGTCTTCTAGACTTCCTGGATGAAATTAAAATGGCTGAACTCCATCGACGGAAACCGTATTGTGCTGTGAACTGAAAAGCAGGAACTCAAGCGTAACGAGTATGAAATTCAATATTAGTCATGTTCATTGCCTCTGTGCAGCACAAAAGAACAAAGCCTAATATTGGTTTAAAATAATACTAATTAATAATAATAATAATAATAATAATACAAACATACTTTTTCTATCAAGATCTACATTTAGATTTCTAAACTAAATGAAGTTCAAACAGAGCTAAAGAAATAAGGCTAACATTCCAGCTTACCTAGGCCATGGCTTTAAAACCACACAAGAAATTAATCTGTAACATTCTTAATTGTTGGCAACCTTCCCTTTTGCAAGGAACATATTATAATAGGGCCAAACCACAAGACTTCTGAACTTTATAAATGGTTTTGGACGAACACATCTAATCATTCCTTACAGATTGGAACACAATCCATGTACCATGTCTAATATCTGAAGAGAATGTTTTTCTCCCCCCCTGAGTGGACTTGAGCAAATTCTAGGTAAAGCAACTACTTTTTACTTGTTTACTTGGCTCGCATGGTACCAATCAGCGGTGTGTTGGCTGTCTGGAAAAGGGTCAAATGCCAAGCCGAAGTAAACCCGTAACAGCCAAATGCCTCTGCAGCATGCAACAGAAGAATGCTGTGTACTTCCTGTTCTTAGGGTCTTTCTTATACAGATTACCAGGAGGCATTGCAAATGTAAAACAAAAATATAATAAGGACAACCTTCTGCTTCAGCTTTTTAGCACAACCAGACATTATACAGGGTATGCGGGAAGCCTAGATACGTTGGTGGAAAGTAACACTTTACCAAAATGCTTCATACTTGGATCCCCCCCGCATACACAGTATTTTTCCACATTGGAAGACGCTATACTAGACACCACATTGGAAGACACTATACTAGAATGAATGTATTGCAGTGTTTAGATACAAAAATCTCTATCGCTCTGAGAAAATTGTAGATTATGTGACATCTTCCATTTAAAAATATCTTTATTAATGACTTCCTTAAAAGCAAATCATTTACTGTACATCTCTCAGGTCACATCATGATCATCCCTTTCCACCATCCTAAATCAGCTCAGCTGGAAACCGCTGGCCACCCAGTGTGAATGGACACCCACAGAGGCACAGGGGGAACGGTTAGCAATCGCATCTGTATTAGCATCATCAACAGCCGGAGCGGCAGCTACAGACATGACATAGTGGGCAGGGTTAGAGGGAAGCTCGTCCTCCTCCATGGGCTCAGGGGAGAGCACGGCAGAAGGGAGGATGGCTGGAATGTTTTCCACAGCGCAATGTGTTGGTGTACAGATTGAATTCTTAGCCTTCTCGAGTTCAGTTGGCAGTGCCGAAGCCCTGAGACTGGATATTCTCTTCCGTATAGCTCTCAAAGTGATTGGGATAGACATGCACCTAGAAAGAAAAAAAAAAAAACCAACCCACAATGAAACATGTATCCAAGTTCATAGTCATTCCATTAGGGCTACTCAGTACATAAATTAAGTATTATTATTATTATTATTATTATTATAATAATAGTTAGCTTCCCAATACTAATATTGTAAATAGTATTATGCAAATGAACAGTCTTACATAACTGTTTCAGAGAGGTTGTGAGTGATTTACAGTCATTGGAATGAAATACCCAAAACAATACTGATTATTAAACAACAATGTGTCTCGGTCATGGCTTTGGACCAACACAAGTCACCAGATCAGCTTCAGTGTGAATTGGAAGTCAAATTCAAAAGTCTCTGGAAATGTACTGTAGTAATGAAGACCATGCTTCCATAAATATTCTTAATAAATATTTATGAATATTAATTGATGTGTTAGTTGTGGTGGAGACTGAAGAGCAATGTCTAACATGTCGCTCCAAAATCCTAC
Organism: Clarias laeviceps; assembly: GCA_030014305.1. NCBI lineage: Eukaryota > Metazoa > Chordata > Actinopteri > Siluriformes > Clariidae > Clarias > Clarias laeviceps. The sequence goes on from JAQMYJ010000033.1 coordinate 28,258,015, forward strand.
ATCGAATCAAAAGTGATCAGTCGGTCAAACAGTATTGATCCACAGTAACGTTGGGGCCAAATCCATCTGAACCAGAACTTTTTTTTTTTTTTTTATTAAAAAAAAAAGAAAAAAAGTTATCCATCAATTCTTAAGGATCAGGTGTTCTACTCAGCTGGGACATTCGCACCATTCAAATGTTTTACTGAGTCTCATCATCTTGAAGTGATGGTTAATTGGTTTTTACACCTTCATTCAAAGAGTAATTCCATAACAAGTCCCGATTTGACTTTATTACCCAACATAAATATAGCCATGTGATGATGTGTTTTGGAGATAGGGAGTAATGAATAAAAAAAACCTCAGTGTTTTATAAATTTTACCACATATCAGAAGTGAATTTTGCGCCTATTTGTAGGGCTGCATGATTTGATTTAAAAATAAAAATATCACATTGCGGTACACATATTGAAATTTAAACTGCTATAACTAAAATGTACAATTTAGTATGCAAACATTTATCTTGGCTTACAGCAAATAATGGCACAAATGATTAAATTAAGAAGATTGATCTATCATCTCAAAAGTATTAAAAAACGAACATGACAAATTCTTCATAAATTATATATTTATACATAAATTTCAGGCTTTGCAATTAAATAATTGCACAGGTCCATATTGCAATTTAGATTTTTTTATGCAATTAATTGTGCAGCACTACATATTTGCAATGATTTTTTAAAAGTTTGAATATTATTTATAATATTCCAAGGTTGAAGTGCAACACATACAATGTGTGCGTTTTTTTTTTTTTTTTAAATACACGTTGATAAATTAATTTTCTTCAAAAAGCAACAAATACTTTTGTACCGTGTGAGGACTCTGGAGACATAGTCATCTAGAGAGTGATCCTCTGTACCAGGCATTAGAAGGCTGCAGTGAAGCTGACGACAATTCACTACAGAAACAAACACTAGACACCAATAAAGAGAAAATGGAACATAAGAGTGAGTGGTTTGTAAACCAGGAAATATTACAATCAACAGGTTTGATCCATCAAAAAAAAAAAAAAGAAGCCCATACAAACTGCCAGTGTCTCGCAGTCTGGGATGCTGAAGGTCACAGAAAAGCTGCAGTTAGACTGAGGGAAGATTTCACAGCTCAGGTCACACACCAAATCTGCCATAAGGATATCCAGAAGTTCAGGCACAGCTTTGACATCATAAAATCAGTGAGTTTCTACATCATTAACACGTTACCGGGCTGCTGCTTAAGGTCGGTGATGCAGCTCAGCAGTAGAGTGTTGATGGCAGATTGATACCGGAGGAGGTCCAATAAGGCGGGTACATGAGCAGGATGGGTGAATTGAACTGTGTGAATTAGGGATCCTTTCCAGGACTCACAATTCCATTCGGCATCAGCAAACAAATAGCTGTGAAACTCAGCACCTGGCAGAGACTGAGAGTGATTTCCAAATGCAAGTTACACATTTTGCAGCTGTACTGTACATGATGCTACTGAAGTGCAATGAAGGGTTTGAGAATTATATAGTTTTATACAGATGATTAAAGCATCCTTTTTTTCCCCCAGCAGAGTCGAGATAATTTTGATGAGTAAATTTAAAGATGTTACACTACTCTTTTGAGACAATTCATCAGTTCAACTGTGGTGGAAAATTCCTTGGCAAATTAAATCCCAATGTTACTTATCCAGAGAACATGAAATTCATTAAGGTCACATGATGCTCACTGCACTTTGGTGGTATAATGGTGGCATCTTATAAAATCCCTTCACATTGCCAGCTTTTGATATTTTCTACCAAGTATAATCCTGAAAACTACAGGCTTTCATAAACTCAAATACATTTCACTTTTGCACACATCTCATGCACAACTGGTCTGACAGTTAACCCCAAAAATCAACAGGGAGAAAAATAACCTAAAAGATTCTATTGCATTTTTTGTTTTTAACACGTCTATTAGCTACAATATAACCTAAACTACTATTGGAAAACATCACTGCCTTTTTTTCCGTTTGTTTTTAACAAAACTAAATATAAAATGAGTTCTGTCTCATCACCTGACAAAGCTCGATGCAGCATTTTAACACAAGCCTTACTATAATCAATTCAGCCGACTGATTGCTTTCAGTCAGTCTTGTTCAGTTGTGCTCTCGTGTTATTTTATCAGGACATTTAAACTTGTGTACATTTCGCCAAAAAGATGTGGAGATCAGCCATAACATTAAAACAACCTAGGTTTTAGGTTCCCCTGTGCCACCAGAACAACTCTGAATCCTCAAGGCACGACTCCACAAGACCTCTGAATGCGTGTTGTGGTAGCCGGACCAGGATGTTAGCAGCAGATCCTTTAAATATGCTCAAAGTAGCAAGGTGACCTCCATGGATTAGACTTGTTCATCCAGCACATCGATGCTTGATTGGATTGAGATCTGAGGAATTGGGAGGCCAGATCAACAAATCTGAACTGGTTGCCTGATAAGCCCCATACACATAAAGCTGTGACACACAGGGTGTTCTGATGCCTTTCTATTGTAGCCAGCATCTAACTGGGATGGCTGGCCTTCGGTCACTACAGGTACAGATTGCCCCTGCGGTACCCAGGATCCTGTCACCACTTTACTGGTATACAACTGATAAATGTTAAGCAGTTCATTTGGAAGTGTTGGCAAAACAATTTTTCAAAACATGATTTTTCCTCATTTCCTCAAAATCCATCCACAGAAATGGTTTTTGGATTTTCCCTACATCCCACCACATTGGATTCTATGAAATGCTTATAAATTTTTAAGCTTCAATCTATTTCAATAAAAAAAAAAATTTTTTTAAGTTGTGTTAGAAATCACAAGAATATAAAAGCATATATAAACTATATTAAATATGGTCAATACAGTACAACATTTTACATACCACAAAAAAGCGATCGCATTCTCTCTTGTCCTCAAAGGTAGTCGACTGGAGTAGCTGGAAAAGTGGCTCCCCCTGCAGGTCAGAATCTAAAGGAATGTCTACGAAAGATTAATCACGATCACCGTTATCATTCTCAAGGACACCTTCAGCATGCAAGGTGCATGCACCAAAGCATTCTTTGCAACTAAACCTCATGCAGTTTCAACTTTAATCAGAGTTTATATCAATCTAACCAAACACTATTTCATCCTTTAGTGCTGACAGATAGATTAATGACCAGTTATTTGGCTCATCTTGTGGATGAAGGTGTTGAGCATGGGCACTGGTGGCTTGATTTTGAGATGGAAGAAGGCCGGGAGGAACTCGGAGCAGGTTTCGGACAGCGGGATGAAAATAGGAAGCCTGAAAATATTCAGCAGGTGAAAAAGAATTATTTTAATAATCAATCACAGAGAGAGATGCTGTTTAACAATTTAAATAACCAATGTGAATTTAATAACCAGCAATAAGATCAAAAATAAATAAGCTAATTATATTCAATCGTTTATCTTCTACAATCTTATGCAAAAGTTTGGGCACCTCTTGATAACAGATTTTGGTGATTTTTTTTTTATTGAAAAGATGTTAACACAGTCTCTCTTGGAAATAGAAAAAAAAATGCACAATATTTGCAGCAAACATTGATGCATAGTTTCTTCTTATGCCATAAATTGAACAAAAAATAATAATAATAAAAAACATTATGGCACTGTGCAAAAGTTTGGGCACCCTAACCTGCATGTATTTGGAATGCGAGAGGAAACCGGAGTACCTGAAGGAGGGGAGAACATGCAAATTTCATGCACACAGAGCCAAGGTGGGAATCAAATCCTCGACCCTGGAGGTCTAGTAAAAACCTCCCTTTAAACAACATCTGCAAGTCAACCAGAGGGAAATGGAAAGGACAAGTTTTAAGTATAATACAGTGTATTAGTGTCTGAGGGTGCTGCAAAGTTTATTGTAGTATACATTATAGCAAATTTGTCATACAACAAGTGTCACTAGTTGATATAGATTTTAACATGCATGTCATCTGCATGGGCTTCCTTAAGGTTCCTCCAGTTTCCTTCAATCACACAAAAACATCCTGTTAGTTTATGTTTGTAGCACCTAGCATATGAATTTGTGTCTGCATGGCAGGGTGTGACTAACATGCTGTCCAGAGTGTATGCTTGGCTTCTGGGAATTGTTCCTTATATAGGATAATTGTTCACTGCAACTCCGAGTGTGATCGAGTGCTTTATTGAATGAATGAATAGATTGTAACTAATGATGGTCTTTGTTGTTTTTCAGACATACTACGAGGGGCAGTAAAGTCAAACCGCGACTTGTGATTGAAAGTTGCAGAATACTTCAACAGTTAAAAGGTTTTAAAGGGGGCCCAAACGTCCGTAAATGATGATTCCAGCAGTGGTGGTTCGGATGCCACTGCAATCGTACCATCAAGTGGAGCCTGGTTCTTAAAAATTAACTTATGGCCAATTTCCTGAAGAGACATGTGTGAACTGAACACACAATCATTCATGAAAAACATTTGGACATTACAGGAACTCAGCCGGGAGTTATCGCCACATCCCCCATGCAGTTTTGACCTCGCTGCAGGCCATTTCTACATGTTTGGTTCATTAAAGGAGTTCCTAGGAGGCTAGCGTTTCAGACATGAAGCAGCCAGTCCGATCATGGCTCTGGCGTACTGAGAAAACCTTCTACCTTAATGTTTTCCAAGCTCTAGTGAAAGGCTGAAACAAGTGCATTAGTGTAGCAGGGGATTATATAGAAGAATAAAGGGAGTTTTATGGTTGCATAACTGTGTTCCTTAATCAAGAGTCCCAGTTTGACTTGAACGCCCCTCATAGTTCACCATCACTTGGCTAGTTTTAATGTTAAAGTCATACCCCTATCCATCTCGAGTGACCTTGTACAGCATTATCTAGCATGAGTGAGCTGAGAAATGATTAAAGAAACTCTAGACCATATAAAGCTACATTGAAGCCTAGTTCAAATCTAAACTTATGAACCCACAGGCATGAAGTCAGAGGAGTACTCAATCTCATTACGCACCCTAGTGAGTCCACTTGAGGTGGTGTGGGAATGAGAGATTCCATCTGCAACCTGTGTGGACTGGCACTGGTACACACCCCCACCATAGCAGTCTGGCTACGGCTGCCCTCACCTGTCACAGAATAAATTAATCAGGCAAGAATTCAGCTTCTTTACACTGCTTTGAAATGCATGTGTGCATCTTCCTTAGGCCTTACAACTCATTAAAGCAATAATAAAGTGGAAGACTGTCTTGCCCTACCTGGATTAAACCTCTCCATCAGAGCATCTGAGGGGCTGATGTAGTACTCAATGCTCATTGGGCTTCCTAGTAAGAAACGATTCATACATACAGTACAGGCCAAAAGTTTGGACACACCTTCTCATCTATCGGTCAATGTGTTTTCATGAACATTTACACTATAAGTACATAACTCACATGTGTTCATTCATAGTTTTGATGCCTTCAATGAGAATCTACCAATGTAAATGGGTCATGAAAATAAAGAAAACACATTGAATGAGTGAAGGTGTCCAAACTTTTGCCCTGTACATTCTATTTGGACATCTATTCATCGTCAAAAGCATTGATAATACCATGACTTTACCTTCTTTGCAAGGTATAACACGCCCAATTCTTCCATTCAGAACCATATCAACACGAGCATCATTCTCTATCAAATGCCTAAAAATTAAAAACACATTTTTATTACTCTGGCAAGGATTGAACACATCTCATCTGATACACTAATGTTTTAAGTTCTTTATACCTTGGTAAATTGGAGATTTTCAGAAGGTCTTTCTGGAGATGCTGAAGCGATGTGTACAACTTTACCTTGGTAGGACTGCACGATAAAAACACAAAAGCTTACATAAAAACAAATAAAAGATGTAGATTGGTGGAATTAATGCATGCTTGTTAAAGTAATACCTGTCTCCTGGTATATTGTAGAGAGAAGCAAGGTCATCCATCTTAAGTGAGAATTCCTTAAACTTCTTCATCCTAAATTGATATGCCAATGTGACCAAACATGCCAATCAATTGGTGCAATACATACCATCATGCAGATACAGATCAAGAGATTCAGGCTTGTTCTAGTTGACTGGAAAACTACACTAACTCAGAATCACTCTATGCAACCATGATGAGCAAAAAAAAAAGCACTTTAGAACACACAACACATTGGACCTTGAGGCACATGGTCTACAACAGCAGAACACCACATAGGATTCCACTTCTTTCAGCCAAGAACAAAAACCTAAAACTAAAGTTGAAGGAGACTCACTAAGACTATATAGCAAAAAACAGGAAAACATTGCCTTGTCTTTTTTTTCATTGTATAATTATATGAAAGTTTCCTTTCTGTCACAGTTTACTCATTAAAAAACAAGGATTCTTTATGCAGGCGTTGCTTACCTTAGCAACTGACAAAGTGATGCATTTGACTAAAAAAAAAAAGAGAAAAAAAACCAAGTAATTGGTCAAACACCAAGAACAAGTGACTGACCCCTCATAACCCATCTGCATTCTTCATACCTCAGGAGCCTCTCCATGCTGAGCGAGTTTTACATCCTCGACCTCCCCCCCAGGCAGCAGCAGCACCTCCACATAGAACAGATCAGCTGTCAGATAGCACACAGTCTCCGTGGGACTCAAGTGGGAGCCCAGTCTACAGAGGTCAGACGGTCAGTATGTATATAAGAGCAAGAGCACGTATATAAACTACACATGTTGGCCAGGGGGTTGGGTTTTTCTCCTTGTGCCACTAAGCATATGAAGACATTTTTATGACCTCTACAGGACTACTCGCATCATAATTCAAGGCAGGTTTTTACTGACTGTTATCATCACAGGTCATATTACTCAAATTCATTGTACATGTGGTTAGAGATAAGGTTGACATCTTGTATGTGGAGGACTGAGTATCTTGTAAATAAATGCACAGAGCTAAATTGTAAAAGAAGGCTGAAAGATATATTTTTTTAAGACCAGGAACAAAAATAATTGTAATTGAAAAGCCTTCAGATTCAGTTACTAAGCACACTCCAGGTGTGAAAAGGTCTATATAGAATTTAAATACATCAATAACAAATCCAGTATCAGGAAAAGCCACTTTCCCATCTCTTCTGCTTATTCCCATCTCCAGTGCTCAGTGCTATGAATGGTCTCTGTTGGTCATGCTTTTGCTCTAAATACCTCTACTGCTCCTGCTCTGAATTTAGTGGACTCTTTCTTTAGTTCCTGTCTCTACTGATTATATTCTGGCTCCTACGGTCACCCGCTGCCCGGGCTCTGGCTCCTACGGTCACCCGCTGCCCGGGCTCTGGCTCCT
>JAQMYJ010000033.1:28280269-28333979 GCA_030014305.1 Clarias laeviceps
GTCAAAACAAGAAGCGCATGCGTGATACATGATACTCGGTACTTGTAAACCAAGACTTGTTCGTTTTCCAAGTCAAATTTTATTAAAAAATCTTCGCTCGTCTTGCGGAACACTCGCAAACCGCGGTACTCACAATCCGAGGTTCTACTGTACATTGATGAAAGTGTAATGGATTAGAATCCACAGTGAAATGGTTCTCCTCATAGACCTGCATAAAGGGGATTCATGTGATAGGTGTCAGACAAGAACGATTTACAAAATGCAGTACAATATGGGAAATACAGAGGACAGTACTAGTATGAAAGGCATAAGTTATTTTAGCAGAGAGCCCTACCTTATCTTAAATGTTGCTTTAAATAACTTACTGGGTCAGAGATTTGTAGATGGATCTTGCTTACTCTTTGGTGTTGTGGGCGTGTCTCATCTCATCCGTCTTGTCTTTTCAGGTATTCTTCGACTTGATGAGAGAAATCCGTGCCAGGAAGATGGAGGACAGCAAGGAGAAGAATGGGAAGAAGAAGAGGAAAAGTCTGGCCAAAAGAATTCGAGAGAGATGTTGCATTTTATAGTACAAAGTGCTTTAACAATCATTACCACGCTCTTCCCTTATGTTTTAAACATGTAAATATGTCTGTTCCCTATTTGGCCTCACAGCAACTAATCCTGGCACGAGTGGGGTTTGTGGCGTTGTCACGGTGATTGTGATTAAGAGCCGGAGTTGGTTTTACAGTGCTTTAGAGTTTCACCTCAGCTAAAGCTAATAGGAGCTCTTTCTCACCGCCATGTGTTCTTTGATCAATCAAATCCTGCACTGGAATAAAAAAAAAGCAGATCAAAAAAAAAAAAAAAAAGTGGGCCACTCATGTTAACTAGGCCCATGTTTTGCATTCAGGGCTATTATGTTTGGGCTATTTGCTAACTTCTTATGTGAAAAAGAAGTCAAATAACCCACCAGAACCAATTGGACAGAATAATATCAGATGGAAGAAGTCATTAATGGACCACTCTGCGTCCTTGTTGTAACTTTTAACATAACATTTAGATGTATTGTTCGTACAGGCGTAGTGGTTAGCGCTGTAGCCTTGCACCTCCACGGTCGAGGGTTTAAGTCACACCTTCATGTCTATGTACGTGGAGTTTGCATGTTCTCCACGTGCTTGGTTGGTGGGTGTCCTCCCTTACTCCGAAGACATGCAGATTTAAGCACAGTTAACATTTTAGACATTGGGTAAAGCGCTAGTAAACACTGACACGTATGAACTATGAGCCACTAGTTGAGTGGATGTTTAACAATTTCCTCATTTATTTAATTGAATGGTTTTTGCTAAGCTTGTGAGAATTGTGAATTAGAAACAGGCAGTTGCAGCATTTTTGCGCTATTTGACTTCTGATGCCTTGACGTCCAGTGTGAATGTGAAGCTGCGAATTCAGCCTTTTAATCCAGTGTCATATTGGAGCAGTAGTTTGCAGGGAAGGCCACTTACCCTGTATAACATTATTTTAAACTGGTAACACTGTGCAGGGCTTTATTGTAAGTTTTTTTTTTTTCTCATATCATATCAGAGACACTATTACAGGAGAAAAAAAAATCCATGACTATATTTGATGCCCTGTAAAATACCATGACAGCGATGTTTTTTTTTTTTTCTTTCTGTGCAGTACGTGAAGTAGCTGCTGTTATTTTGTATGTCCCTTTTTTTTTTGACAAATACTTGTTAAAACATCATATTCGGTCATTAGGACATACATTATATATTGCCAAAAGTATTCGCTTCCCTGCCTTCCTATGCATATGAACTTAAGTAACACCCAATTCTTAATCCATAGGGTTTAATATGATGTTGGCCCCGCCCCCTTTGCAGCTATAACAGCTTCAGCTCTTCTGGGAAGGCTTTCCACAAGGTTTAGGAGTATGTGTATGGGAGTTTTTGACCATTCTTCCAGAATTACATTTGTGAGGTCAGACGCTGGTGTTGGACGAGAATCCGCTCTAATTCATCCCAAAGTTGTTCTATCAAGGTGGGTTCGCCACACCAGCTTCAACATGACTGCGTACCAGTGCACAAAGCAAGGTCTATGAGCGACTTCAGTGTCTGACCTCACAAATGCACTTCTGGAAGAATAGTCAAAAAAAATCCCATAAACACACTCCTAAACCTTGTGGAAAGCCTTCACAGGAAAGTTGAATTTGTTAAAGCTGCAAATGGTCATATTATCATTAAGAATTGGATGTTACTCAAGTTCATATGCATGTGTAAAGCGAATACTTTTGGCAATATAGTGTATATTTTAAATGCCATTATTATGTTTTTATTTTGTTTATTTTATTGATGACAAAATGACTGATTTTATGTTAGACATTTCAAAATGTAATGTTAGTTTCACTGTACTAATTTGTTCATACACTGATAATCCATAACATCAAAACCACTTACAGGTGATGTAATTATCTTGTTAAACTGGCACCTGTCAATGGGTGGGATATATGGCATAAGCAACAGGTGAAGAGGCAGTTCTCAAAGTTGATGTGTTGGAAGCAGGTATAATGGGCAAGGGTAAGGTTTGAAAATGGACTTTGGCAAGGGGCAAATTGTGATGGCTAGAGAACTAGGTCAGTGCATCTCCAAAACAGCAGGTCTTATATGGTGTTCCCAGTATGCAGTAGTCAGGACCTACCAAAAGTGACCCGAAGGCTCGTTGATGCGCATGGGGAGTGAAGGCTACCCCTTCTGGTTCAATCCCAGATAAGGGCTACAGTGGCACAAATTGTTGAAACACACAGTGCATCACAGCTTGCTGCATATGGGGCTGCATATGGGGCTGCAGACTGGTCAGAGTGCCGATGCTGACCCGTGTTCACCACAGAAAGCACCTACAATTGGCACGTGAGCATTAAGAACTGGACCACAGATAATTGGAAGAAGGTGGTCTGGTCTGATGAATTATGTTTTCTTTTACATCACTGGATGTGCATGTCATTAACCTGAGGAAGAGATGACACAAGGATGCACTATAGGAAGAAGGCAAGCTGACGGAGACATTGTGATGTCCGGGCAAAAAAAAAGTGTTCTGCTGGGAAATCTTGGGTCCTGACGTACATGTGGATGTTTCTTTGACCTAAAAATCACTTTGACCTCAACAACTTCATGGAAACAGTGTTCCTTGATTTCAGTGGCTTTTTTCAGCAGAAGAATGTGCCCTGACACACAAAAACAGGTCCAATCCATGGAGGCCCAACCCCACCTTACAATTTACAGGACTTAGAAGATCTGCTGCTAACATCTCGGTTCCAGATATCACAGCACCCCTTCAGAGGTCATGTTGAGTCCATGCCTCAATCGCTCAGAGCAGTTTTGGTAGCACAACGGGGACATACTCAATATTAGCAGGTGTTTTTAAAGTTACTGTATAGATGCTTGGTATACAGTACATCTTCCATATTATTTCATTTCTTAATATACCTTATTTTATATTGATTCTTAGCAAAATGTTCTAACATGACCGTTGTTTTACTTAAAAAACTGTCAGATGTAAGTGTCGTGGAAGTATAGGCTTGATATAGTTCTCACCCTTTTAAACATGCTCTTAACAATAATTGTAACTATATTCTTTAGTAAAACTTACTGTAAAGATTAACAAAAGCCAGACATGTTCTGCTTTTTTTTTTTTAATGGAACGAGTGGCACTAGATATTCTAGATATTGCAACACCGTCATAAACAGGGGGTGTGATTTATTTACTTATTTTTTTAAGTGGATATATTTAGTGCTGCTTTGTTTAAAAAATAAAAAAAAACTGATAACTGGGATACTCTTAAGCAACATTAGATTTATAAAATTGCTGTTGAAAATCAGTTAAGATGCTTACAGCAGTTGTTGTTGGTCTTTCGGCTGCTCCCGACAAGGGGTCGCCACAGCGGAATACCCAGTCCGCACTACAACTTGGCACAGGTTTTACGCCGGATGCCCTTCCTGACGCAACCCTCCCATTTTATCCGGGCTTGGGACCGGCACTGCATCCAGTGGCAGTAACCACCCTAATGCCATTAATGGTGATTCATAGTTTGCGGGTAAAACGGTATCAGATGTTGAATTGTAGCACTTTTAAAGCTTAGTAAGTGAGAAATAAGTATAAGAAGTAAGAAATACTGTATGTTGAAATGGTAGCTTGAGATAACCATGATGGGCTTTTGTAGCAAAATTACTAAGCTATGCTTTGCCTGCATACTTATTAATCCTGTCCTGGTGCTACTTTTTTTGCTTTTAAATTTGCAATGTCTACAACGTATCAGTTTATGTTTGTGCAAGTGCGTGCACATGCACAAAAGATTTGATTCAGTTGTATAAATTGTGTACATGTGCATACAAATTTGAGGGGAGTTCGAGTCAAACTGGGACTTTTGATTGTACAGAATAACAGAACACAGTTATGATATTTCTCCCAGAGTTATCCCGGTGTTTCACTAGTGCCTGGATACCATCAAGGTAGACAGAACCGTAATCGGACTGCCTGCTTTACATCTGAAACGCTGGCCTCCCATGAACTCCTTTAATGGCTCATACATATGGAATGGCTTGTAGAGAGGTCAGGACTGTACCGGGGATGTGACAATAACTCCCAGCCAAGTTCCTGTAATGTGCAAGTGGAATTGGTGAATGATCATGTGTACAGTTCCCATAGACGGATATGTCCATTCAGAACTTGCCTACAAGTTATCTGTTGATTTTTTTATTTTTTTTTATTCCACTCGCTTATTGTTCACAGAAACGACTACAATTGGCTCCGAGCCACCATGACCAAGATCATCATTCACAGATGTACGGCATTCTTTAAAAAGTTTGTACCATTAAAATATTTTACTGCATCTCGTCACCATACTGTAAATGTCAATCAATTTTACGCCTTCATTCCCAAGTCCCGGGTTGACTTGAACACCCCTCGTAATTAAATTGTATTTAATGCAATTTAATCAATGTACAGACATGTTAAAATGTTTTCTTTTGTGTAACTTACTGATCTGCCTTACACTTGGCATGAGCCATCATTCTCATTTCTAGCAGTAGTTAAAATGAGCAGTTTTGTGTTGCCTTTGAAAAGGTTTAATTTCTTTCTTTGTAATCCTATCTCTTTGCTTCTCTGTTCTTCCAATGTTCATTTTCTGTCAAAAAGTCGTTGTATATGAATGCACGGCCAAAGCATTATTTTATTAATCACAGATCAATTTGTAATTTATGCATTTTGTACTGTATATAGGCTTCTAATAGGACAATTACCAAACAATTAGCATCTAATGTCTCAATTTATAGGTTTACAGACAACCATGTCCATCAATTTAACTGTATCGCTTTAAAACCTTTTCAGCAGTTGATCACGACATGTCTTACACAGTCGTTGCATTAAACATCTTGTGTACTTTTCTGACTCATGTACTGTGAAGCATTGGAAAAAAAATAAATTAAAAGTGATGATGGTTGGAGGTTTTGTATATATGTAAGAGAAAATTATTATATAGACTCTTATGTTGTCTATAAACATGGTGATATAATTTTGATTCGTGTTACAAACATGGCATCAACAGACACCCTTATCCAGAGCGACTTATTTATCCCATTATACATCTGAGCAGTTGAGGGTTAAGGGCCTAATAACTGTAAATAAGCACAGTCAAATGCTTTAACCACTGAATCCAATTATAATATCACATGGCAAAGTAAAAAAAATTAACAATTTTTTAAATTATTATTCCTTATTGCACCAGTTAAATCAGGTCGTAGTCTTGTAATATACACTATATGGCCCAACTTTTGTGAACACCTGGCCATCACAACCATATGTGGTTCTTCCCCTAACTGTTGGCACAAAGTTGAAGACCACCTGTCTTTGTTTTCCCTTCAGTGGAACTAAGTGGAAGCCCAAACCTGTTACAGCATGGCGGTGGTCTTGTACACAAAAATATCTAGTAAAGACGTGCTTTGTGGAGGTTGGAGTGGAAGAACTTGAATGCCCTGCACAGAGCCCTTACCTCAACCATATTAAACACCTTTGGGATAAACGCTGACCTCACCCCAGACCTTCTCATCTAACATTGGTGCCTGGTCTCACTAATGCTCTTGTGGCTGAATGATTACAATTCTTCTTCTTCTTGATTGTTTAACGGCAGTTGGAATCCAGTAGGTTTGTTATATTACCGCCAACTGTAGGTCTTATTTTTCCTCAGCTTCCTGGTTCCTTAAAGCCGATTTCCCAGACCAGCCTTCCTTAAATATGTCTAATGCTTCCTTCCCTGATCTTGTCTTGAGTTGTTCTGTGTCTGGAACTCTTCATCTGCGTTATCCGTTACTTCCACACACCCTTTATTCTCGACACATTTAATCTCAGTACCACTCAGCAATCTAGTTAGGAGTTCTGTAGGTTGCATCACCGCCACCTATATACTGTACATCTCTCTCCTCAGCTTCCCTGTGCTTCAAAGCTGACTTTTCAGTCCAGTTTTCCTCAAAAACAACATTAATTGCTACGTTCCCCGATCAGTGATTCCTCATTTTTAAAGACTCCTAACATTGCCTTCTACTCTGCTTGTTCTTGGAGCTTGGAGATATGCCACCATTTCTAGGCTCTCCTGTATCTCCACAACCATGCCCTAAAATCTAGAGAAAAGTCTTCCCAAAAGAGTGGAGGTTATTTCCACAGCAAAGTTGGGGGAATGAATGGGATTGAAATTTGGTGTTAAGCAAGCACATATGGGTGTGATGTGCAGGTGGACAGAAATCTTTGGCCGTGTGTAGCCTATATATATTTGGATTGGTTGAAATTTTGTATTTGCATTTTCTGTGGCTAAAAAAAAGCAGTAGATCACTTACTTTTTTTACACTGTAAGACTCTGCCCAACTCTACAATGACATTGGATCCAAATACATATACCTCAAAAAGGAGTTGGTCCCCCTTTTGAAGCTATAACAGCTTCCACTCCTTTCAGAAGGCTGTCCACAAGATTTTGTAATGTTTCTGTGGGCATTTGTGCCCATTTATTCTGTACAGCATTTATGAGGTCAGGCACTGATGTTGGACGAAGAGGCCTGGCTCGCAATCGCCGTTCCAGTTTTAAGTTCAACCTTTATTCGTCGCATACAGTATATGTTACTGCACAGTGAAATCCTTTATTTGTTGCATATCCTAGGTTCTTGTTAATAGGCTCCATTTATATTATATCATTCCTTTATATTCCTTGTTTTGTGCACTGGGGATAAGGGGCCTGATTGAAACACCTGAATACAGTAATTAACAGGTTTGGCCAAATACTTTTGTCCACATAATGTACATGTATAACTTTTTTCCCATCTGAATAAAATGTAGGCCAGACTCGCCCTCTGGTGCTGAAGGGGTGTATTGCAGGATTTACGCAGCTAAGAGAAGTTAATAAGTGCCACGGCTAGCCATGACTAAAGGCCTTTTATAGGCCTGGTAGTGACATGTTACGAACGCGAGTTTCGCTGCAAACAAGAAAAACTTTTACATTATTTTAAATCAAAATCTAAAATAAAATTAACAGGTGATATTTTGCCCTTAATAGAGAATACTATCTTTCTGAAAACGTTCTTCCTTGCTTTGTTTTTATTTATATTTACTATTTAACGTGTTGAATCTGCTGAACGGGATTGTGAGCTAGCCAGTGAGCAAACCTAGCTTTGCGTAGCTACTTCCTGGTTAGTGAGAGTCAGTAGTGTGAGGGCAAAAGCGTCAAGAAGTTTCACTCTGAAAGAGTACACCAATTCTTTTCTTCGGTTTATTTTGTAATTTTGAAGAATCTTACTTTTGATTTGGCAGAACCGCGACTGAACATCGTAGCTGTTTAAAATGGAGAAACTGTGGGGATTGTGTCGCTATGGAAGATGATTTAAGGAAAGAAGAAGAAGAAGGCTTTTCATGCGATGGCTCGCTAAGTTAGCGGTTGCTAGTCACCTGCTCTGCTAGTTCCAGTTAGCCGGCTAACACACGCTGAAATGCTTGTAACTGGATTACCAAGATTTTCTCTCGGGTTTTGGACCAGTTATATACCGTAGAATATATTATTTGAAATATTATTTGCAGGACAGATGCAGTGGATTGGCTTTTGTACAGAAGAGACAAAACCCGTGACTGGCTTGTTTAGCTAGCTACATTGGCTAGCTATATAGCTAGCTACCAGCTATATTTGTTTCAAATGTTTTGCTTTGTTTTTACCGGGGACCGGTCACCTGGAAACAAACCTTTCAGAACCTTCAATGCCTAATCCGGAGATTTCTCACGACGGTCGGGGTCGGAGCCCCTCGGCACAAAGGAACCGCAGACATGAGAGGCGGAGTAAAGCTCCCGGGAGCTGCGGTGCTAGCGTTAACGCCGCCCGGCGAGAGAGACACCGGGACGGGAAGCGGCGCTCGTCGGCGTCACGGCGCAAGAGGCGCAGGCACGGCAGGGAGCGCGAGGCGCGGCGCACTCCCGACAAACCCGACGGCTTCGGCAGAGACGGGGACGCTCACGGTCTGGCGGTGGAGTATGACGACGTGAGCTCGCAGTCGGAACGTTTCTCGGGCAGTCCGTCACCCAGAGCCGAGCCGTGGGCCGATTTAGCCGAGCTCCGAGACGGCGACCTGACGCCGGCAAGGAAGTCGCGCAGAGAGCCAGCAGACTCCTCGGGAAGCCGCCAGGAGCTGAAAAGCAAAGATGAAAAATCGAGTCGGGAGAGGGACGCGCTGTCGAAGTCTCGGGAAAGAACGAGAAACCACGACAGCAACGGCAAAAAGTCATCCACGGATAACAAACGCGAGGCCAAGCGGCACAAAAGCAGAACCAAGCCGGACAAGGAACCACCTTCTGCCTACCGAGACACGCCGCAAGCCTACCGGGAAGAGCGCGACGAGCTTCGGGCCTACCGGAGAAGTCCTGGCTTTAATAAAGCCGAGAGCCCGTACTCCTCCTCGTACCAGTACGGCTATCAGTCTCCCAGCTACAACCAGTTCTCGAGCTACACGAGCAAAAGGCTTTCACCGAGCTCGACCTATTACAGCCGGGACTCGGAGCAGTACAGCGGCTACAGCGCGTCCAAGTCGCCGTCGAACAAGCGAAAGCGCTCCCCGGGCAGCCCGTACACCTGGCGCCGCTCCCCGAGTCCTTACGAAGGATGGGAGCACACCTCCAGTCCGTACAGCCGAAAACGCTCCCGGAGCCCGTACAGGAAATCAGTCAGCCCCAGTCCTGATCAGAGGTAAAGCTACAATATATGCATGCATGCGCGCACACACACACACCCACCCACCCGTGTTTAACTTTTATACAAGATGTAAAGTAGCTCTAGTGTCAGGTCGCACCGCATGGCATGCTTCAGAGCTCCCACTCATCTATAGACCTGAAACTGTCCCTCTGGGGCCTGTTCATATCTTCAACATACAAATGGTTTAGTCCATGGCGTGTCCTCCTTTCATGCAGGTGCCTTGGGTAGTCAGTTCCTTAATTTTTTCCTCTACACAGGTGCCCCTGCATCCATCATCACTCTTATGATCAGCTCAAATCATTTGCACAGGTCAATCCCATGTGCTGCTCATAGAGTGTACAGGTTGTATTGTTATACGCCATCAGAGTTGAACCTGTTGCTTTAGGAGAAAAAACAGAGTTATGAAAAAGGTCATAAGTAATTATGATTTACACAATGACCCTAAAAAGACATCACTGATGCCTGCAACTCGGCTGTAGGACGACTATCTGTGTGTCTAAGTTAAAAAAACAAACAAACAAATCTGTTATGTAAAGCTGACATGAGCTGAACTATCTGTTTAATGACTAATCAGTAACTAACAACCCACATTCTGTATGTTAGCTGACCTTAGTATATGAAAAACTTTATGGGGCACATTGTGGAGTTTGGTTACCTATTTGACACTTCTGTTTACCATAATGGGCAACATGTGTGATCTTTTTCTTATTTGACCTTGGTTTAAGCAACTAAAGAACTGATACAGTTTTTCACAGAGGTCATGAGATGGTTGAATTTGGACCTACTTGAAGATTTGTTGTGTGTGTGAAACTAATTGGCAGTTTAGCATGTCTCCATTGTGCCGATTTAAAGCGATATTAGTCACTACATGACTCATTTCCAAGTGATGATAGCACCCATTTTCAGTGCCGTCAACTTTTTCAACTTAGTTTTAAGTAAGCTTTAAATGCTTTTGGTCGATGTACAGATACATTTTTTGTTTACTGCTGAATTCGGTTTTTGTGCTGATTTAGCCGCAACTTAGAGTAGTTTAAGTTAAGAGAGAGCGCTGTATTGATCACAGGGGGAATTCTGTAGAATTGAGGGTGAGCTCATTCATTTTTACTTGTTTCAATGTCAAGATAAGTTTCAAGCTTTTTGCTCTTATGGTGTACATTGAAAAAAATTTTTAATACATGTATGTGTGTTTCACAGACAGGAACTGCCTTTTCATAGTTTCCTTTTTACTGTCTTTATTTAGTGTAAATGATTTCTGAGTTTCTCCAGGTGAAGTGAACTGACTGCTTAATTAAGCTGTGAAGAAAATCAGTGATGCTAACATGATCTTTCAAACTCTTACGTTTACTGCTCCAGGCGTCCAGGGAAATCACGCTCCCGCAGCCCGTACACATCATCACGACGCTCGCGCTCCCGTAGCCGTCATCATCACTCACGTTCACGCTCACGGCCCTCCAGCCTCTCGCCCAACACCCTCACGTTCAAGAGCAGCCTGGCTGCCGAGCTCAGCAAGCAGAAGAAGGCCAAGGCGGCCGAAGCTGCACGTGCCAAGAGTTCCAGCAACGCATCGACACCAACCAAGGGCTCATCTTCCTCTTCCACTGCACCCCAGCCCAGCCCCGTAATCAACCACATAGCGAAGAAAACACGGCCCCCGTCTCCTCTTCCTCCTGCATCTGAGAAAGGTCCCAGAAGCCCCACGCCAATCCAGCCACAATCCCCCGTCGACAAGACCACCAAGAGCACCTCAGAAGTGCCACCGTCTAACAGAGAGAGCAATGTGAAAGAGGAAAAAAGGAAAGGACAAGCTGCTCAAGCAAAGGAGAAGGAAAAGGTGATCGCTCTGGTGTCCTCACTGTCCACTCTGCCTCTGGCCAACCTTATCGACCACATAGACGGAACTGATAGGTGTGTATTGTTAGTCTGTGTTGCTTATTTCTTTGTGAATGTATTTGTTACTTATAGTGGAGTTGAAATTTTATTTTTTATTTAATTTTATCTAGCTTGAAGAACTCTACACTCTCAGGGAAGAAGAAACCAGAAAAGAAAACCCGCCACCTCTTGACTGACCTCCCACTCCCTCCCGAACTCCCTTGCAGTACGCTTGGCTCACCTCAAAGCCCACCAGAAGAGAAGAAGGCTGCCACATTAAGAAGACGACCAAAGTATGTTTTTGTCATGTTTGGGGTGTCTGGTGTCTGGTCTTTCATCACATTTCAGCGCCAATGGAGTTCCCAATAAATAAAAAAAAAGATAAGGAGACAGAGTATAAAAACGGTCTCTGTTAGCAAGATAACCAGGATGTGCCCTTGACCTCACTCGTCTAATGTTGTTAATCAGTAATCAGAGTGATGTATAGGCAAAACTCTGGTGATAATCAAGTGCTATTTTTTTTTAAGGTCTTATCAACACCGCATCTCGCCCAGATCAATTCTTTTTTTCCTAACCACGACTAGTGGCCTATGAGTCATGTTTGACTACCAGACATGTTCACAACTTCCCAATCAACACAACATATTTAATATAGCCATTATCCGCAGGAGCTTTATTAATTTGCCAAATGATATGTTTATCACCACGATAAAATGAGGTTTGGTCTGAAAACAGAACACTTTTTTTTTTTTTTTTATATATCAGGAAAATGTCAGATTTACGATTAATAAAGAGGACACAATTAGTGTGGAAGATTACAAAAGGCACAATTTTAAACATCAGATTATTCTGCACATGTTCTTGCCTGTAAAGCCCAGTCGAAATGGCACATTCTCTTTTTCATGTGTGCCTATAGAATATGTGGCCCACGCTTTGGAGAGATTAAAGAGACTGAGATCGATTGGGGAAAACGGTGTGTGGACAAGTTTGAAATCATTGGGATCACTGGAGAAGGTACCTATGGACAGGTGTACAAAGCCAAGGATAAAGACACAGGTAAAATGCTCGCTTACAAACCGGTTACTCCACTCAATAGAATACCAGTTTAAATATAAGGGTTTAATACAGTATAGACAGCTGTAGTGTTCAGAAGTTTAACAATGCTGCTTGTTCATGTGTTAATTGGTAACCTTTTTTACATTGTGTCGCATTGCCTAGCCGTTTGAATTCATTACCTTTCTTACCTCTCTCAATAATGAAGCTGAGATGGTGGCTCTCAAGAAAGTGCGCTTAGACAATGAGAAAGAGGGCTTTCCCATCACAGCTATCAGGGAGATCAAGATCCTACGGCAGCTCAACCACAAGAGCATCATCAACATGAAGGAGATTGTCACGGATAAAGAGGATGCTCTGGACTTCAAAAATGATAAAGGTATGTTCTGTAAAAAAATAAAATAAAAATCAATACAGGTAGTCCATGACTTGTGAACGTTCAAGTTACGAATTTCCACAGATACAAACGGAACGCGGTTCTACAAACATTCGTAGATCCAAACAAATCACAGAAGTAACTTGCATGTATTGTACAAAATAATAGACACTGCAGTGCACCAGATACCAATATTTACAATTGTTTGCAATATTTTCAGTGTATAAGTGAATGTATAACATGTCTACAGTCTGGTATATTGCATGGTATGTGTGTGGGTGCGGGAGAACTGAGTCAGCCTCACTGGTTTCAATGAATCAGTCCAGAAACAATGATAGAAAATGACTGTCCTGTAAAGCTGTTCCGATGGTGACTAATCCTAATTTCGAAAAATCCTCAACAAGACAGAGTTCACAGTCCAATACAGTGGAAAACAGCTCTGAGACAAAATGGCATCCGGGATTCCTCTTGCGATTTAAAGGCCCAGGTTACAGTTTTTGGCCACATGATTGCAGTGTGGGAAAAGGGCACAGAGATTTATTCATATGGATTGGGATGCCTTACGTTGTATATTCATGTCAAAGGCATATAAGACTCATTTTGAGAACAAATCCGACTTACGAACATGTTCCCGGAACGGAACTTGTTCGGAAGTCATGGACTACCTGTATTCCTGTTTCCTTATTATCTTACCTGTCTTAGTCTTTCTTTAATGTAATGTGGATTATTTACTAATTTGAAAAAGTGTTTCAAAATGGTGGTAAAGAAACTCTTATACTTGAGCTTTTTATGCATTAAGCATAGCTGAATCTAATTGGTCAGTAGGCGCATGTTATTTTGTATAACAGCACGAATTGAACCATAGTTACTGCTTTAACACGAACAAGTCAGTGTTAACACCACATTAATATTGTAAATATATTGACAGCTTGTACACACGGACTTGTACGTCGAATTCTCCACATTATCTAAGATTGTGCTGTATTTTTCATCATCATTTATCAATGCTTGTTTTATCATTGTGTATTGATCATGAACCCTTGAACCTTTCCTGACAGGGGCGTTTTACTTGGTGTTTGAGTATATGGACCATGACTTGATGGGGCTTTTGGAGTCTGGCCTAGTCCATTTCAACGAGAGTCACATCAAATCCTTCATGCGGCAGTTGCTGGAGGGTCTGGACTACTGCCACAAGAAGAACTTTCTGCACCGGGACATAAAGTGCTCCAACATTCTGCTCAATAACAAGTCAGTGTCATAGTGAACAATTTAACAGAAATTGAATTGTTAGTGATTGGATTGTGTTAATCACTTAACATCTGGCGCACTTTTAATTCATACACCGTTTTGTTTTTTTTCCTTCAGGGGCCAGATAAAGCTGGCAGATTTTGGTTTGGCTCGACTCTACAACTCTGAGGAAAGGTCAGTCGGTTCTCATGTTATTCTAAAAAAAAAAAATTGAATAGGGTTTGTATTCTCACATTGATCCCTGCATCGTCTATGACTTGGTTTGTGTTTTGTAGCCGGCCATACACCAATAAGGTGATCACTCTCTGGTACCGTCCACCAGAGCTTCTGCTCGGGGAAGAGCGGTACACACCTGCCATTGATGTGTGGAGCTGCGGGTAAGACGTGAACCATCGTGAAGGGATCTATACATAGCAAGCTGACCGTTATCGTTTCTAGGGTTCATTGTTTATCCTGTTCTAGGTGCATTCTGGGTGAACTCTTCACCAAAAAACCTATTTTCCAAGCCAACCAAGAGCTGGCACAGTTAGAGCTGATTAGGTAATTTGGTCCTTATTTCTTTTTTTTTTCACCTTTGTCATAACAGTATAAAATGTATACCGTTTGGTTTAATATTTTATAAACTAACAGACTTCTTTTCTCTTAAGCCGTATCTGTGGCAGCCCTTGTCCTGCTGTGTGGCCCGACGTCATCAAACTGCCGTACTTCAACACCATGAAACCAAAGAAACAGTACAGACGCAGGCTCCGTGAAGAGTTTGCTTTGTGAGTAACTACCACACAAGTGATTTTAAGAGAGATTAGATTTGAATGAGATGTGTTATAAGTGCAGCATGCAAACCATAATGCGATGTCGTAGCTTTCTAGTCATAAGCCTACTGAATTCAGGGTGTGGTTAGGTGCTAGTAAGAAATTTAAATGACATGACATACTTTTACAGAAAAACTATCAGTCACCACCCTGTTTATTTTTTTTTCACAGCAATTAAACAACAATTTTTTTAAATTAAAACACGGCACACATTGCATACTTTATGGAACGTTCTAAAAACATGTTAGTTCCTGTTATCACTTGTTATTGCAGCAAAAGTCAGAAATGAGGCTCGTCGTGTAACTGAGAAACCACAAAGCTCTCCACTTAAAAAGAATTTATGTATCTGAAAAAATATTTTCTTCTGAGATGAAACTTACGGAGCCACTAAAGGGACATGTGTGGGGGTAAAAAAATCTGTTAAGGGGGTAAAAATCTGGAGAAAGGAAAATAAAAATGTAGACCATGTGACCACGATATTTCCGTGTCAGTCCTCCAGTGCCAAAATACAGAAAAGTTAAGTATGTCAGTGCATTTGTGTTGAAGTAACGTTAGCGCTGTTTACTACAATAAAGGGGGATCTAGAAACATTCCTGAGGTCAAGAGGAATACCACAGTAAATTACACTGCTCATGAAACAGGACAAGGTGCACTTTAAAGTTATAAGCACATATGTTTTTCTCCTTGATGATTCACACGTCCCTTTTTTTCCTCCTCAGACTTCTTTTTCCTTGAAGAGAGATTTTTTTTTTTTCCTGCCCATGATTTTTTTTTTCTTTAACAGATTATTTTTTATTTATTAATTTTTTACCTTTATCTGATTATACACCCCCACCCCACACACACACTCACCCATGTCATTTTAGGAGTTTTGTAGGATCTTTTGTGAATCATATGGATAATAGTAATAATAATAGAGCTTTTGCTCAGACCAGTTTGAAAACACTTTTTCTAGCTCATTTATCTAAATCTCACATAAAGTAAGGTTCTGACTTTGGTTTTCCTTTTAGAGAACAGAAAACTTCAGATTTGTCCAAAAACCGCTATGCACCAAACAGTATGGCTGCCAGTGGCAAAGCAGGACTACACTTTTTGCACTGACTTATATAAGCTGGGATGCTTTCCAAAAAATTTAATGGATGTATTTTTACCAAAAAAAAAAAAAAAAAAACAGACTTTTCACCAGAGCATTTCCATATATTTTCAAATAATCAAGACTTGTGTGGCCTGTCTGCCCTAAAAGCCCCTGTGGATTATCCGACCAATCCGAAAGTCAACAGCACTGTTATGTCAGAGGCTTTACGAGCAGACGCCTAATCAATCCCTAATGTGAAGTGTTTCATTTAAGTGCATTGACGTTCTGCCATCTTTAATACCATTTGATCGAAACCATCTGCTTGTTTTCTGTTTAATTCTCTCTTGCTAAATATTTTAGTAAGAGTTATTGGATTTGTAGTAAAAGGATATTAAATAGTAGTCTTAAAGATTCAACAGGTTTGTTGTTAAATGTCAACCCTAAACTTGTAA
The DNA here is from genome assembly GCA_030014305.1 of Clarias laeviceps. Taxonomy (NCBI): domain Eukaryota; kingdom Metazoa; phylum Chordata; class Actinopteri; order Siluriformes; family Clariidae; genus Clarias; species Clarias laeviceps. The sequence goes on from JAQMYJ010000033.1 coordinate 28,296,399, forward strand.
TCTAATACATGTCCTTCTGAGAGCTGGACACCTGTTTCATCCACCTGTAGTACAACTGCTGCAGAATTTTAACGAAATTGCAGTCAAGACATCCTCATTATTTGTATAGTGTTCAGTTTGTTTATAATTAATTGAGCAAAAAACGTTAGCTATGCTTACATTGATATTTTTTTATATTTTTTTGATCTCATATATTGTTTTAGTAAAGAGATCAGGCAGCATGGGGGGAATAAAAATTGATGTAGAAAGCATGTACGTTGTACTTTTCCTGCTGCAATGATTGCATATCCGTATGATGTCCTTTGCACACTGATGATTGATGAATGACGTATAGACTGTAAGTCTAGTGTTTAGTGCACAGAAAACTATTCTGTAATTTTCTTGTTTTTTTTCTTTCCTTCTGCTAAATAAGTTTCTCTTTCGTCGTGTTTAGTATTCCTCTGACGGCCCTGGACCTGTTTGATCACATGCTGGCTCTGGACCCCAGTAAACGCTGTACTGCAGAACAGGCGCTCAGCAGCGACTTCCTCCGAGACGTCGACCCAACTAAGATGCCTCCACCAGAGTATGAGTGCCATCCCTTTTTTTTTTTTTTTTCCCCCCCACCCCAATTTAAAAACTAAATGCTCGCTTGGACAAATCCATATATGTGTTAACAAGCCCACTGGCCTGGTAAAAGCTTTTGCCCATGTTTTGGTTGCCCAGAAACCTCATTTAAGAGCCTAAAAATGATTGTTAACGTAGTGAAATAACCCGTGGTGTGTATGTTCAGGCTAAAGGAAATAAACATGTCCTTGATCTGTACCTTCTTTAAACGTTTTTATGCAAACACTATTTTTATGTAAACACGTGATGAACAAAGGCTGTAAGGTCTGGTATTTTCCTCTCCTTTGTATGTAAAAGATAGTGAGAGAAATACATCAGATTAAATATCTATGTTTAAGTGTTATAAGTAATAGCGAGGGTGGTCTACATGATACCATTGCTTTTGTTCAAATTTATCAGAATTTCCTCAAATTTCCTCAGTATTTTCCGGTGTGATTCTCATTTGTGCACATTAAATATCCCACCTCATACAAACACCTCCACCTGTTTCTAATATTTACACTTTTTCTGTATGTCTCCAGTCTCCCTCTGTGGCAGGATTGTCACGAGCTGTGGAGTAAAAAACGCCGGAGGCAGAAACAGATGCCAGAAGAGCTAGCCGCTCCAAAAGTTCCACGGAAAGAGCTGGGACTGGACGACAGCCGCAGTAACACGCCTCAGGGGTTCCCTTCTGCAGGAGGACTCAAAGGGTCGGGTACCACTGCTGCTGCCATGCTGGGTAACATAACACCACCTCTGCTGATCGATACACACTACAAACTTTTAATACATATCAAGTAGGGCTGTAGCTATAGAATATATTAGTAATCGAGTATTCTACCAAAAAGTTTTGCTTAATTAAACAGCAATGTAAAATATATAAGAGAAACAAAGATTAACTTTTATTTTTTAAATGCATACAGGTTTTATCAAAAATAAAGTCATTATTCACAATACAAGGAATAGCTTAAAGTTGACTAAGATGAATTGAGTGCATTTGAATTGAGTGCATTTGGTTTCAAATGACTTTAAGTCATTTGTAAAGACTTAAGACTTAAAAAAAAAACTAGGGCACACATTAAAATAAATAATTATACAAAAACACTAAGTTGTGCAACTTAACTTTCAGAATGAAAAGTTTTAAACTCTACAGCTCAGGCATAACATAAGCCATTACTGACAATCTCTACAGTTTTCTCTTGCTGGTTTCTTCATCTCTTAGTTCGCTGATATTTTTATCGCTCCCTTCCGTTTTGTAGCAACAGAAAGCTCCCTCAAATTAATTCACAGATAACTGTTTGCGTCTCCTTCCGCTTTTTTGGGTGACGTAAGCTCTTCTTCTTCGTCGGTGTTTACTGGCGGCTTGCATCCAGAAGTGCGCTGTGTCAAAAGCGCACCGTCAACAAATAATTGCGCAAAAACATAACGCAAGCTTTTAAATTGAATTAAAAGAAGCTTTGAGGCAGAAGATTTTGATCATTTTTGTAATCGAGTTACTCGAGGAATCGTTTCAGCCCTAATATAAGGAAACTGGGGTATTAGTCCCTGTGTGTGTCTGTGTGTATACAATATATTTGTGAATTTGTTCCAAGCTTTTGTACTCTTTCTGTCTTGTCCTATTCGCATGGGATTAGTATTATTACCTGTGGACCTTGTGTGATTTGTAATAATTGAGATTATCTGATGTTAATCCCATGCAGTCCATGTCTGTAATTATTAAAGTAAAAATTTTACCGCAAATGACAATCAAGGTCCTGTGGTAATATCAGTCTTGTGTGAATCAACATGTCTGTGAATTGGCCAGGATTTAGCGGGGTCATTTATAATTTTTTCAAGGTTTTTGTTTCCTGTGTGCCTTTTTATCCGCGAAGAATGGAGGCTGCGCTGGTGTGAAAGTCTTTTGAGTTCTGGGTCATATCGCTATACAACAATACAAATTTATTTGAAATGTAATATTTGTAACATGAAATTTATATAAAATGTAATATTACAAAACATAATATTTATGTATAAAAAAAAAAATTATATCTGGGAGATAAGTCAGTAAATCGCAGGCTTCGCTTATCCCACGTGAATGTGCCACTTGAGACTCCGATGTATGTGAGGGGGGTCATTTCTAAATCACACGCGGTCCCCAGGTAATACTGATCCTGTGCGAATAGCACATTTGCCTTGTTGAGCATGTCTGGTAAATTCATCCTTAAACCAGCAAGTGATCTAATGAGTAATAATTTAGGTTATAATTACAACTTAGTTTATTAAGTAGGGCTGTTTTAGTATATTTAAATAGTAATGTTAGTAATCAAGATTACCAAGTCTAAATATAGTCCAATTAGAGGCAGCATATTTGTACCTTTTATTCCCTAAGAAACCTATTATATCTCCCTCAGACCCCAAAGGTCCTAACTCTCAGCTGACCCAGGAGCAGCTGGCTGTGCTTTTGAACTTGCTCCAGTCGAAGAGTGCCCCAGCGGCTTCTGCGCAGCTCTCACAGGCCACGGGCTTTAAGATGAACCCAGAAACCCTGCAGCACCTCACCAAGGCCCTTCTCCCAGGAGCAGCTGAGTCGGAGAGGCCACCAGAGCCTCCTGGCCAGTCTCAGTCCAAAGCCCCTAAACCCCCGCTATCTGCCCCTCGAACTCCCCCCCTACCCAAGCCTCCATCACCTCCCACTCCGCAGCAACAGCAACAACAGCAGGGCAAACAACATGACGGCGATGTCACTGCGACAGCCACGCAAACAGCAGTCACCATGCTGCTCGCTCAGTTTCTCAAGGTCCAGCAGAGTACGGATGCCCTCACCATGGAGGGGTCCGAGTCAACCATTTCTACAACAGCAGGGGCGGCGGCTCCTGCACCTCTTCCTCCAACAGAAGTTAAGCCACCAGAGCCTAGCCCCGTCTCGCCAGGTAAAGCCGCCCTTCCTTCAAGCATCATTTTTTTTGTCCGTATGCAATAGACATTAAAGTTGACTTTCTTCGTTTTGTGGTTTATTTAGAATTGGTAGTAATAGTAAAGAAAATGTTATTGATCAATGAAAACGAATCAATTTGTTTACATGTTAAATATTTAACATGTCTAAGATCTCATTTAGACCTTGTGGTCCGTAGTCGTTCCTTTTCTTGGTGATATCATTTATATTGTCTCTCGTCTTTCAGCGACTGAAGGGAGCGTATCGTCCTCCAGAGCTCCTGAGCCGCTCTCCATCCTGCCTCCAGATCAGAGGCCCCCGGAGCCCCCAGAACCCCCTCCATGTGCAGACCTGGACTACCGGCAAGCCCCTGACAGCCAGCCTCTCCTCTCCTCTTCCTGTTCTTCTTCTTCTGCAGTGCTAGGCGAAGCAGCACGGCCACCCGAGCCCGATTATCCTCCTCCACCACCACCACCACCAAGAAGCCACTTACCCCCTCCACCCTTTCCCCCAACAGGCTTCGGAGAAAGCTACCTCAGCCACATGATGGGGGGAGGAGGTGGAGGAATACCCCCTCACGCACATGCTCACGCCACATCATCTGCTCCAGTGCCCTTCCCTCATGGAGCAGCACCCGGTGGCAGTGCCAGTGGAGCTCCTGCAGGAGGAGGCGTAGGCAGCAGCAGCAGCATGGTGTTTAGCGGAGACAAGGACCATCGCTTTGAATACAATCACAGTCCCGTACCCATGGAGGGTACCTCCCACCCCTCTAGTATTCATCTGTACAACCCTGCTTTTGGTCAGAAGGATGGAGGAGCGCCACCCCCTTCTATTCCACCGCCTCCTCCAGGCCAGGTGTGGGGCTCTCCATCCCAGTCTGGGGCGCCACCGCTTCCTCTCGGGTACGTCCCCCATTTGAACACCGCAGCACTAAGGGGGAGGGGTCTCCCGTATTGATTTACTCTCAAAGACGGAGAAGTGACAGACTCACATCTTCGGAAAAAGGACGACTGTTAAAGACAGAAGCAGTTGCCATCGATCAAGCCAGCACTGAGTGCACTACAGAGGCATACTTGATTTGTAATGATTCTAATTATGGATGCAGGCAGGCATTTCAGTAGAGTATTTCAGTAGGGATCACTTTTTCCTTCTCCCCCTTTTTTTTCCCTATTAGTTACCCCCTCTTTTTGATTTGATATAATCTATCAAACTGCTGTCTTTTTAAATAAAAATTGACATTTTTTTGAGTGTGCATTTACCAGCCTGGGTAAGTGTTTTTATTATCTGTACCTTAGTGGCACCTTTAATTGCATAAGGACAGACTAGTATTATTATGTTTTGCACTACTGAGTAAAGTAGGTGGAAACAACTAAAAATATGAAATGATTGATGTGCTGTATCTGCACAGGATGAAATGACCAGTAATGTAGTTGTTTTTTGTTTTTTTTCCTCTTTTCTTTCCCATAACTACTTAAGATCGGTGGGCTCGGTCCGTTTTTCACTGGAGGAGCTTTTTAAAAAAGCATTTGGCTCCAGTGAGATTGGCAGCACTTGGGTGACTAGGCTCCTTTAAATTGGTATATATCTACTGAACAACTGAATGAAACAAAGCTGTATTTTCTCACCAGTTCCACCAGCCATTGTCTACAGCCATTGTAAAATGGGGGGGGGGGGGGAAAGACTAGTTTAATCCAATTTCAAAAAAAAGGAGAGGAATGGCAATGTGTTTTTTACTATATGTTTTTTGTTCTTTTGGCAAATGTTTATTAAAGAAATGCCAGCAATGTTTCTCCTGTTGTGCATTGATTGAGCACACTCGGTAACAGACTGATCATTTGATGAAAGTGTCTTGTTATTCATTGTGTCCTCTTCACTTCTGAATCACTACTAGACTTTCTAAGTGTAATTCAGCAATTTGGCATCGCATTATTATTTTATTTTCCTTTTCTCTGGTATAGCAGCTGTTAATTAATTAATTGAGTTGCTGCCATGTGATTGGCTGATCAGATATTTGCTTTAACAAGCAGTGGAACAGGTCAGTGTACCTAACGACATGGCCAGTGAGTGTATAACTTGGTCTTAAAAATTAGATTAGATTCAATTTTGTCACTTCACATGCAGGTACAAGGCAACGAAATGCAGTTAGCATCTAACCAGAAGTGCATTTTCACAGTTCAGAATAATTTGCACATATATAAACAGTATATAATGAGCGGGGTAAATACAATGAGTGCAAATGAGCGAATGATTGATTGTAGGTGGTGCAATAATGAAGGTATTGTATACCATGATAATGAATTTTCCTATGTAAACAGGGGAGGAGCTATGTAGAAAGAATGCAGTGAGGAAGATAATATATACCATGATAAATAATTTGCATATGTAAACTGTACACAGAAAGGGTTACACACTGGAGTGCAATGAAGGAAGATGTGTAGCATGATGAAATAAGTGTAAATAATTCACAGAAAATGGTTATGTACAATGATTATACAGTAGATGCTCACCATGCAGGAACATCTTGTATGCCGTGGTTATGATAATGTGGTTGAGAAGGTTGTATACATGTGTGCAACTTGTTATAGAGAGTGGAATGAGGTAGGTCTTTTTATACAATACAATATGTGCAACAGTTATGAATAGTGTAGTCCTGAGTATGTGTCAGTCGTAGGTAGTGAGCAGCAATTCTGGGTAGTGCAAGTCTATTTACAGTGTCTGTATAGTAGTATTATTTTATTTTTACATTGATGAATCATTTCAGATCATCTGATAATGACATCCGTATGAGATATGGAAAATTCAAGCTTATCTGTTTATACATGAAACATTTTTCAGGTTGTAAGAACGTTTGTGAAGATTTTCACACACTCTGTAACACACTGCCTGCAAGGTCGACATGTCGGCAGTGTCCATTCCTGAATGGAGATCACTTGAACACTTAGTAAAGTTGCATGGTAAAAAAACAGGAGAGGGACTAAACAATTGTGTGGCCATAAGAAAACCACTTGTTTAGTGAGACTAATCAGAAAAAAAGGTCTTCATTTTGCTAGGACTTTGGAGCAATAGATTAAGGCCATGTGGTCTGATGAATTCATATTGACTCTGTACCAGAGCAATGGGCGTGTCAGGATAAGAAGAAAAGCGCATGAAGTGATGCACCCATCATGCATAGTGTCTCGTGTACAAGCCTCTGGAGACAGTGTTATGATCTGGTGTTGCTTAAGGTGGTCAGTTCTAGACTCAACAATTTTGACAGTGTGGCAATATAATCAGTCAGCTGGAGACCTGAATGTAGTGAATAACCAGGTTATCACACCAATGGAGGGTTTTTTTCTTCCCTGATGGAACAGATATATTCCAGGAGTCACATTGTGAAAGAGTGTCTCTGGGAGCATGAGGAATCATTTTCACACTTGAACTGGTTACCATTATATGGCATAGTGCTGTAATCAAAGGTAAGGGTGATTAAATGAAATAGTGAGTATGTTCATATAATATATAATTGTGTACATCATTTGATGAATCATTTGAAATATGAATATCTGAGTAGCTACATGACCTAGGCAAACGAAATTAAATAGGTCTCATGTTAAAAATAAAATATTTATTTATTAAAATTCCATCAAACAGGTGTAGATTTTATAACAGATTTCACCACGATTCACAAATGTTATATGCCTTATAATATGCCTTACTATTCAATATGTCGGTCCAGCTTCAACACATTCCATTTCTGAAAGTCCCCTCATGTGCTCAACTGTAACGTGGGGATTTTCTTCCCCCCCCAAATGCAAGCATTATGCTTTTTGACTTTGCCATTCGTATGAAATGTGGCCTCATCACTGAAAACAATATGCTTCTGAACTTCTCATCTTCAAGTTTCTTTTGCACAGCAACACAGAGTTAAATGTAAAGATAGGGCACTGGTGGCTCAGTGGTAGGTGTTTCACCTGCCATGCAGAAGCCCAGGTTCGATTCCCAACCAGTGCCCAAACCCCCCAGCCACTGGACGCTGTGCCGGTCCCAAGCCCGGATAAATGGGCACGGGACTGGATATTCCGCTGTGGCGACCAGTTGCCGGGAGCAGCCGAAAGACCAACAGCAGAATTAAATGGAACTCACATTAAACTTAGTTTTTACACATCTCTTTTAAATTTGAGATCATTTGAGTGACAGTTGGCTATGTTGTTAGACTATGAAATTATGTCATTTTTTTGGGACACCCTGTATAATATAATAGTGTGTAAATAACATTCATATAATGCATAAAAACAATGATTTTTAACCCATTCTTCACTTTGTATTCCTTCTCTTGCTACCTTTTTAGGATCTGTAATTAAGTAGTATTTTTACACAGTTTTGTTAGCTTTATTATTATAAGGTATATCAGTTTATATATGTTTTTTGTTCATGTATTTGTATATAATTGCCACAACCAGTCATTGAGAGTCTAATCAACATCAGAAATCCTGCGTTCTTACACTTATATCTAAGTGCAGTACGGTGCCTATTCCCAAAGCAGAACAACTTATTTATAACCATATTATGTAGTCTGTCATAACAGTCACTCAGCTTTGTGTCTGTGTACTCTGTGCTTATTAATCTGTCTCTGCACCATATGGGATTAAAATCATATAAATGATTGTACAATATTAGTTATAAGGAGACAAATTACTGCAGTATGAATAATTGAGGTTCTTGGTCTGAGACACACATGCACATAAGTAACACAGCTGATGTTGGTGTTTCTGTTGCCCTCTACTGGATTACTTGTGTCACTACACTTCCCCTGTTCTAAATGAAGGGAATAAAATTCAACGCAAATAAACAGCTTTTCATGCTAATCACATGCTCATGATCTTCACAGGAGTGTAGAGAAGGGTCCATCTCATGCAACAGCAATCTTGGTTTATTAAAAATAAAGGCATGATGTTTTTAAGAGTCGGTTTTAATAAATAAATTCAAAACAGCATGGCAATAGTGGACATGTTGAAAAGGCACTTAAAAAGAAAGGAGTAGTTAAGATCTGAGGCATCTCGCGTAAGATAATACTGTATCATACATCAAACAGCAAGAGTGTTCCTAGTATGTGTCGAATAGACATCAAAATGGCAATTTCTTTATTTTAAACACACCATCTTAAACTTTGAATAGAATAATAATCAGGATAAAAAAAAATAATAATAACCACACATCCATGTACCATGAAAGTTTTCACAAACTTATTTTTAACAAAATGGCATCAGTGGTTTGAAGTTTCTTCATAAATCTCTTCAGAGAGGAAAAATGTCACCAATATCAGGGAAAATTATGATGATGCCCACGATGTTCGGATCAACTGGAAAATAGGATTTTTCCACTATAATTAAATATCAGTTTAAGATATATTTCCTGAATTTATAAACTGGCGTTTGTTTATTTTATTTAGCTTTTTTTTTTCTTCCTATTTTGCCAGAGGCTTTAGCTAGACATCAGTACTGACTTTAAGGACTACTTACAAACGACTCTCAGTAAAGTATATGATCTTGCACAGACACAGGTTGAAGTCAGATATACACAAAGTTGCAAACTTGCTCGATATATAATAATATTTGTAGTATAGAATTAAAGTAAGAAAGAAAATCTGACCAAAAGCCATGTGTGTTTATGACTGAAATTTCCCTTAAGTATCTGTGTGGCATAAAATTACTGTAGACTATGTTACGCAATCAGAAAAGTTGGAAAACCTTAAAATATAACACAACAATAAAATACCATAAGGCTGTAACATGCTTTCAATACATAAGCAATTATCTCTAGACTCAATGGCATAATAAAAGACCTCAGTACAAATAAACAGTACTCCTGATTGTCATGTCAGATCTCACACACTCACAGTGATGCTGCTGCATAATGTTTTTTTGTTGTCTCTGATAGATCTGATGGAAATGATTAGTGTGAATAATGATGAACTGTAATAATAAAGTTTCGCTTCATAGCTTATGTATCGCTTATGAAGAGATTAATAGCTGTCTCAGCATCACGATTTTCAGTAAATGGTTTCAGGAATATGTGAAACAATGGGCAAAAATATAAACAGTACTCCAAACAAGAGTACTAGTTAAAAGTCTTTACAAACTGTACATGTTTCGCAATAAAACAGAGGAAAACACACAATGCTGTATCCTAAACGCAGTGCTAAAATATAAACGCATAGTTCAACACAACAAAATGAAAAAAATAAAATAAAATAAAATAAAATGGGAGAAAATGTTTCTAATTGAAATGAAGTATATTGCTCTGCGTGCAGGGGAGATGGGCATTATTTGCCTTCGTATTTAGGATTGATGACAGTCGTAACAGCGCTCTTGTAGATCGGATTTTCACCCTGCGAAAAAAGCAGAAACATGAACAAGTGAAAACAGGCAAAGCAACAGTACAAGGTCATGGGAGATTCAGTGGTCTTTAGATTAGTTCAGTCAAAAAAGCACAAAAACTCCTCAATTCATTGTTAATAATCTGAATAAAAGAGTGAAACATGTGCAATAGTACAAGCTTCAGTAAAATGATTAGCGCATAAAAAAATTAATTATAAAAATAAAGTACACACACACACACACACACACACACCAAAAACATGTTAAATTAATTGACAAAGTCGTAGCAATGTAAGGGTGAGTGAGAATAAATCTCAATCCAATTAATAAAATCCCCTTTTTTTTAAAAAAAAAAAAGGGGAAAAAAGATAATCTGGTTTAGCTGACAAAGATAAAAAAAGAAAAAGGCAGAAAAGAAATGGTTCGCTATAAAAAGAAGTAAACTAAAAAATTATATACTGTATATATATATATATATATATATATACTTTCTTTCGCTACCAGAATATGGGAATGACATAGAAATAATATGGGAACGCAAAATATAGAACTCAAAAAACGCTCAAATTATTATTTTTGGTCATGGAAACAACCGGAAACAACCAGAAACAACCATTAAAAAAAAACATTATTATATGAGACTATGGTGTTTATTTGCCTATTTTTTGCTCAGGGATGTTTATATAGTTGATTAAAATTTAATTAAATTTAATTAATTTCATCATATTTTCTAGGTTGTGCTGAGAAAAAAAGACATGGCACTCTATATTGAACAATCATGACCCAGACATATTTATTAAAACACAGAAGGATAGCTGTTCAAAAAAATGTTAAATGTGTGTATTGATACAATTTATTGCACCACTGTATCGCACAATAAGGCTATTTAACCCTAATGGAATTTTTTTTTTTATATTTCTCTCACATTCTTAAAAAGAATTTGAAAGTTGAAAATAATTAAATATAAATAAGTGATTGTAGTCATTTGAAGTTATTTGTACAATTGTACTGATTATTATAGATAAATAAAATGTTATGATCACAGGCCATAGAGCAACAAAATGACCAACACAAGGCAAAAACACAGAGCATGCAGAGACACTCGGAAAGTAATACACACTTAAAGAGCTGCAGTTTTATGCCCATAGTTTGGATTCTGGAACTTATTAACAGGACTCTTGTAAATTGGATTCTCTTGCTAAGGAAGGAAAAAAGGAAAAGAAAGAATTTTGAAGGCAAGATGGAAAAGGACAAAGGAGATGAAAAAACACAGCAAAAGCAAGAAGACAGATGATGATGAGGAGGAGGAGCTAAGAGGATGAAGAAAGACCTTACGGGAAAGATATTGTTTGAAATTCCTTAATATTTCATAAGCATTACAGCGACGGTTCTTTACAAGATGGAAAATCACTTAAATGAGCGTTAGGAAAAATACTCTTGTGTTTTCTTGCTGTATTAACTCCTCTCTAACAGGATGTTAGCATGATCACATTGGAAGACTCAGACCTATTTGTAACAGCATGAGGACGGCATGAGGACGTTTTAAGGTAATAAGTCACTGTGCATAATGCCATCTGCCAAATATCTATACCTTTGCCTATTCGCTTTCATCTGTAAAACTATAGAATAACTTCTCGTCCTGGGAACTAATGCATCCAAAAATCTTAACCGAGAAAACACAACAACCTCCATAAAAAATCAAAGACTGTTCCTCTAACAACAGCTAGAACCACTGACATTGTTTACACGTCATCCATCACTGTGTGCACATACTACAGCGCACTGCATCCATGACTGACTGACCAGCAGCTCGGCCACACACACTTCCTGTCTCACAAACTCCAGGTCAGATTGAGCAAAACACATGATCTGAATAGTTTCTTTCCAAATACTTGGAAATACCCCTGCCCACCTAACGGTGCTGCACAAACAGCTCTACTGTTTTTCTTGACTGTGCAGTGTAGTAGTGGGGTAGTTATGATACTACTACTACTACTATAACTACTACTAATAATAATAAAAATAATGAGAGCCATACTGGTCCAACTACTAATGATAACACAAATAATAATTAACACAAGATTTATCTAAAATCACATAATAATAATAATAATAATAATAAGCATGATTTCTAGAATAAAGCATGTTACTATGTCATCATCCCTTTGTTTTCCCTTCATTAACCCAGTCTCGGATTATCTCTACTGTCATCATTATACTGATGTCATCATTACGAGTCAACTCCTGAAACTTTCCTCCAGACACACCAGTCAGCTGATCGCAAATTTTCGAACTGCTCGTTTGCTGCACCATTGGGGGGGGGCGGCGGCGTAACACACTCGGAGGACAGTGCTATCCGCTCCTTCCGATTGCATGAGCTCACATATGGAGCTGTACACAGAGCTGTAATAAATGTGGGAGCACTAAGTACCTCTCATCCCTCCCCTCTAAGAGAGCTCGGCCAATCAGCTCTCTCTAGACCTCCGGCTGCGAGAGGTAACAGCATCACCCGGGAATCGAACTCGCGATATCTGGATGACAGGGCAGGCACTTTACCACTGCGCCACTCGGAGGCCCAAACTGTGATTTTTGATTGTGCAGAATAACAGTACACAGCTGGAGTAAAAACTCCCTTCATTTCTCTATATAATCTCCTGCTACACTAATGCACTTATCCCAGTGTTTCACTAGTGCTTGGATACCATCAAGGCAGAAAGTTTTCTCAGAATAGTTGAGCCATGATAGGATTGCCTGCATCACCGTCTAAAAAAACTTGCCTCCCAGGAACTCCTTTAATGGTTTTAAATGGCAAAAATTTGGGAATCTGAATTTATAAAGCATCTACAATGATAGAGTGTTGTGAGAAATTAAACTTAAGTCAACAAAAGGAAAAGGGAAGATTTAAGTTTTGAAAAGAAGTCAATAAATAGAAACTACTACAAAAGTGTTCCTGGAATAGCGGTGGCTTGAAACTGGATGAAAACCAGAGCGGTCCCTATAACTGTCCCAACCGTCATCACACACCCCACCTAGCGTTTGATGAGGTTTTAATCACAGGCCCTGACAGACTGAAGTAGCTGAACTGTAACTGACACCATGGCCTTTGCGTTGCCATAATAAGAGCTTTTTGATCCCTTACTGCCCTGCCCATATCTCTTAGACACACTCCTACACTACTATGGAACTTTGATGAATTACACTGCCTAGATTTAAGATTAAACCTGAATAAAGAATAGACTTTGTGAAAATTAATCTGTAAAAATAATGACATCTTAGGAAAGTTAAAAAACATTGGTAAAGGCATATCCAAGCATTTTAAAGTCTAAATGCAGACATGACATTGTTTTGAGACTAAGACTAAGACTTTTTTTATTAAAATTTATTTCTGACCTGCAGAGGGCAGCACAGAGTAACCAAACTTGACAAATCTACTCCAAACAGGCCGCACCTTGGAGAACCAAACCCACAATCCAAAACAGTTCTGTTCTGTTTTCCAGCTGCTAGGAGTATTAACCCAAAAAATATATATTTAAAGCCAGCTGGCCTATGAATAACTTTCCCATGAATTAAAGACAAAATGATAGGTTGAGATGTAAGGTAAGGAAAAAGGGGGGATTTAGAGACTTTATAATCTAGCTATCTTTAAAATCTGATAGCTTAAGCTCATCTTAAGTAACAAGCCTCGTTAGAGACAGGAACCGCTCTCTGCTCTCAGATGTAATCAATTATACCCTACAGAATCTTATTTAAAAACCAAAAACACAGGGGTTGTTCTTACCATATCCCACTTGGCATTAATTTTTTCTTTCTCAAACTTGGCGAACTCGCGGCGGTCATGAATGATCATGAGCAGTTTCCAGATCAACAAAAGGGCTAGTCCAATCAGAACGATTCCTGCAACCACTCCAGCCACGATGGGGATGATGTCAGGACCAGCTGGGCATTCTGGGAAACAAAAGGATGATGAGAAAAAAATGACGCAGCAAATTTCAACACATTTCTGTTATGATAAATAGACTTGCATTACACAACATATTTGCTAAGTGATTTGCCTTTAATTAGCAAGTGGGAAGTGTTTGACCATGTGGTGGTGTTCTAACATATTTCCGCAGAGGATGTGCTCTTTATAATAACTAAAGGGTTATATCTAAGGATGTGTCACATTTTAGAGGGCTTAATTAAAAGTAAGTGCACTTGTTTGGTGATTTTGGTCACTGTAAGTTATGTAAAGCCAAGATACAGATGATATTAGATATTATTATTTATTTATATATGATTATAAAGTAGAGATTATGTTTTGCGATTATTTTGTTGCAATTTATTTATCGCTACACTGAATTCAAAATACATTTTTTCAAATGTATTTAAATGTTTATATTTTTGCGTTTGCGTTGGTAAAAATGTTTCAGTTTCTCTACAATTCTACATCTAAACTTTCTTTCTTCACATTTCCAGGCAGCACATCGTTTTAGGATCATGGTAGGATTAAATTATTAGCAAATTTTGTTTAGAAGTATAAGAAGATCGTTAAAAATTTTTTTAAATATATAAATTATATACAGTATAAAAAATTGGGAAATTTATAAAATTGTAATACAGAATCGCAATACAAATCAAATCGAAACCTAGATATCATGATGATATCGTATTGGGTGGCCCCTGATCATTCCCATCCCTATAACGGATTAGATATTTGTATAAATTTAACTACAAACCCACAGTCATATGTAAAAGTTAGTACCCCCTCTTTAAATTCTCAAAGAGAATTATACTAATTGATGATAAAACTCATCTGATCGTAGCGACTCTCAGTATTAAGCAAATGCACCTCAGACAAACAACATACACCTTTTTTTTTACTTAGTATTTCAAGGCCTTTTTTTCTTTTTGTTATCATTTTTGTGAAATAAATAATGGCACGGTGAAAATAGTTATAAGTTGTTATTCGTCTGAGGATGTATTTGCCTGATACTAAGAGTTGATTTTATTAAGTTTTTACACAAAAACTACACAAGTACTAACTTTTACACATGACTGTATAATGTGTGCATGTAAGCATTTTCCAGCTACATTTGTCAGATCACTTCCATTAACTCCTATATTTACCTTAACTTAACATTTAACTTAAAGTCAAATGTGAATACCGGGTGCTCAGAAACCTTTGACAGGGACTTTTAAGGTGTCGTGCAGAGTATATGAAATCTGTAAAGTGTTTCTTTGTTGTGTAAACCTTGACAACCTTTTCTCAAACTTTACCTAGTGTCTCGACGACATGGACCTCGGTTTGGTTGGTGACAGAGTAGGTGTAGTAAAACCAGCAGTCGTTAGCATCTCTCTCTTTGCAGTGCATGAGTGGGAAGGCTTGTACAGGCTGAGGCAGCTCCTCCCTGTCTTTCACCTTGATCAGTTTGAAGTAGCTGCAGTCTTTTTCACAAGTGTCTTTCTTTTCTCCAGTACCAAAGGCTCGACATTGAACACACGCCCTGCGGAACAACATACAGTTTGTTACTCATCTAACTGGGATTAACTTTTATTCATTCGCAGAATCCGTCATCGTTCACTTTTTCATGTCTGAGGCTTTGGGTCTACATGGCTGAGAAGGTCAGTCCAGACATGTCTATCCGTCGCTACAAATTGCAGCTCCTCCTGGGGATCCCCAGGCATCCCAAGCAAACTCTGAGATAGAACGTCTGCGGGATCTGCCCAAGGGCGTCCGTTCAGTGGGATTTCCTTTAGACAAAAAGGGGTCAAACCACCTCTGACAGGTGCAAGATTGGGAGTTTTACTTTAAGGCTTATAGATCACTCACTATATCACAGACACTAAGTCAGCAGCAGAAA
Organism: Clarias laeviceps; assembly: GCA_030014305.1. Lineage (NCBI taxonomy): Eukaryota > Metazoa > Chordata > Actinopteri > Siluriformes > Clariidae > Clarias > Clarias laeviceps. The sequence goes on from JAQMYJ010000033.1 coordinate 28,312,091, forward strand.
AGGACTTTGTCTGTAAACTGAGTTCCTGCTTCAGCACAACAGACTTAGTTAACTTGGTGGCCCCATGATACTAAAACTTCAGTCTGGCTGTCTCAAACAGCTTGTTTTTTAAGAAACAACCACAACAAAACAAGATAAAACTATGTTGCCTGAAGTGACTCAAATCCGACCCTGATGTGACACCGATCAGATTTTTTATGTCTGTCTCAATGTTTTTCAGATAGAATCTGAGTCACTTTCGTATGTGATCGTATGTTGGATATATACCTGGTCATTCTTACAAAGCAGCTTTACAGGCTCAAAAGAAAATTTGGGAAATGAGTTTGAAATATGTGAGGAAATATGTATAAATCATAATGATCAGATAGTCTCCCCCAAAGCCAAAGATGATGGTGGCAAGGAAAAAGTCCCTGAGATGACAAATAGGAAAAAACCTTGAGAGGAACCAGGAAACCATCCTCATTTTGGATAGCAGGGATTTTCTGTGTGTAACAAGGTTGAAAGTCCAATATAACAGTGGAGGTGCTTAAGTTAATATGGAGTCCATTTTCGTTTTGAGAACAGTAAGATAGGAATTCATGTGACTTTTTGCCTCTGTGCATGTGCAGTGCGATGACATCATCAGTAAGGATCGGATATACTGGGATTTCATTTCAACAATTGAGAAAGTGGTCAGTGTAGGGAAAGTGAAATCAATGTTTTAGTAGATTTCTTTAATCTAGCTGCTTGTCATCCTCCTGAGCAAAATCCCAAGCACATTTTTATTAAACCTCATCTCCTGTTTGAAATAAAGCATTGGATGCACATATATATAACACACGTGTTTTATTACAGACGTGATAAGAGCAAAGACGTTTCAATGTTCTCATGCGTGTCATTCAGATGACAGACAGCATCCACATTAGATTCAGAGGAACAGAATAAGGGAGAAGAAAAAAATCTAAACTTGAACCTCATACAAGTGAGACATTTTCCTCCAACTAAAATGTGTGTGTGTGTCCCTGTGTAACCCTTATGCCAAACGTCTTTCTGTTTGAAAGTTATCAGGACCTAATAAAGAGATACAGTGAGGAGGGAATGCAGTGTCTACAGTAGTAGAGTCTGAGTTTCAGAAGGTTATGCACTCAACCATAAAAACTTTTATCAAACTTAATCACATTTGACTTACAAAATCAATCATCTTTAGGACCAATAAAAACAAGTGAAAGGAAACGGTTATAAACAAAGGAATGTAACTCAAAGGCGCCAAATCTATCATGAATGATCAACACTCTGATAGAAATAAATGAGGACTAAAAAAAAGTTCCAGTTATGAGACAAAACAGGATGGGAAGGAAGAGGGGGTGACAAGGATGTATCACAGTAGTCGATCCATTGTTGGAAAAGATGTTGTCTTAACCCTTAGACCCCCATCTTAAAAAATATCCTCCATTATAACCAATAGAACACTGGAATACCCACATGACATCATTTATTTACATGAAACAGCCAATAAGTGACCTGTAAACCTGTGTGTTACATCTTTAGGCGTGGTGTTGGTCTAAGGCTTAATGTTCATCCTCTACAAAGCAACCACTGAAGGAAAAACATAAGATTAACTAAAAATAAATTGTGAAATTTGTGGTGAACATTTAATTCTACATATTAATGATATAAATATTATAAAGATGAATCCTAAAACTATATGAACTTGTTTTTGTTCAATTTATAAGCACTTATTAACTAGTAGTGTTGTTTTTGTATTCAATTATTCTTTGACTCTTTAACTGATCCATGATTGAATTTTTTTTTTTTCTCTTTCGTAATTCAAAGCTAATACAGTAAATCCTCGGATTGTGAGTAACGCGGTTTACGAGTGTTCCGCAAGACGAGCAAAGATTTTTAATATATTTTGACTTGAAAAACGAACAAGTCTTGGTTTACGAGTACCGAGTATCATGTATCACGCATGAGCTTCTTGTTTTGACGCCGAGCGTCACGTGATCACAACTGAGCCAACGTCTGCGCTGCAGAATTGTGGGTAATCGTCTCCCCTGCTGGGTCTTAGTGCGCGTCTTTTAGTGGTATAATCAACATCCGTGCACATGTGTACTGTTTACTATAACACTGTGACCATGTGTGTGTGCGTAAAACATCTTTTATTTAGTGTTTGTATGCGTGTGTGTACAACGCGCGTCTACTGTTTATTATAACACACGTGTATGCGCTCCCTGGGTCAGCTTGCCGTTATGTGTGTGCACGCGCGTAATTTGACACCCCCCCACCCCCTCCTCCTTTGACCTTCACACACACACACTCACACACACACACACATACACTCTCTGCTCTACACAGAAACACTGCTCTGTCGTGATTCTTTTCAAAGGTAAAGTGCAGGTTTATTTGATTTTTTTACTTTACAGCAGTGATTCCGTTCGTATGCGCTCAAGCGAGTGTCTTTAGCGATGTTCCTTGCTAATTTTTCCGATAAAACAGTCTTTCCGTTAATGTGTGTGTTTGTGAAACTCAAATAAGAAAGGAGAAAGGTTTACTGTGTAAGATGAGAAGGGGGAGAGGGGGAGGGGCTGATTCCTCCTGTCCACTTACTTTAGCTTACACACTCTTACACATACACAAACACACACACACACACTTATCTGTCAGGATTTATTTTTACTTTTTTTAAAGGTAAAGTGCAAGTTAATTTGTTTTATTTTCATTTATATTTTGTGTTAATTATTTTTATGTATTTATTTTTCTGGGCTGTGGAACGAATAATTTGAGTTTCCATTATTTCTTGTGGGAAAATTCGATTTGGTTTATGAGTATTTTTGAAATATGAGCCCGCTTATGCTCGTAATCCAAGGTTCCACTGTAAATTACTTGGTATAAAAGCATTTCTATCTCAAACTCTTGGATTTAAATCTTCTTGATTAAAGCTCTTAAGCTTCAGGTACAGAGGGTACACTTACTTGTGCTCAGTACAGACTCCAGGGCAGGTGGGGCAGATCTCACACGTGGGTCCTTGGAATTTAGGGTCAGTGCACCTACAGGTTCCACATTCGCATGTGCCTCTGCCGTTACATATCTGATTATTGGAGGCCAGACATGTCGACGTATCCAGGGAGCAGTCGCATGCACTTCCGGTGTAGTTAGCGTCACAAATGCAGACTCTGCATTCGCAGCGACCGTGGCCTAGGTTAAGACCGGGACCGATGTTAACAAGGTAATATGTACCTGGTTAACACCTTGTTGACATGTTATTATTGATTTTTTAAATAGTGGCGTCAAAGAGACAGTACCTCCACAGAGCTTGTTATTGGAGCGGTCGCAGTTGAAGTTGTCACACTCGCAGTACTCGCCGCTGTAGTACTCCTCCGGGTTGTCCCTCTTCTTACACTCGCACTTGCCACACACACACTCGCCGTTGTTGCTGCAGAGATCGGTGCCGTTGTCCTTGCGGCAGGTCTTCTCCAGGTCCTCGCTGGACACCTCGTCTTTCCAGCACTCACACTCTCGGCCAATACGGTCCTTATTGCACCTAAAAACGGGAAAACAATCTCAACATCTGTAGCAGCAGATCATTGCATTCAGTGGTGCTTTATAATCATCAGGCATTTTTGTTTTATTCCTGATTTTCAATAAAACATGTAATGTGTAACTACTGATCTAACGTGCCTTGCTCTTATACACTTTTTGATTGCAGCTCACAAATTATAAATATTTATGATATCCTTCAGGAATTAATCGAATCTAATGTATCTAGCTAATCAATCTACCCATCCACCCCATCCATGCATTCTGACTGTCATCAATATTCATAAGCAAATATCACACAGAACACTTATAATACCAGAGCGCTGTGGATTTCTCAAATCTCATCAGAATTAAGGATTTTTCCCCTCAAAAAAAATCTGTAGTGTCCGTAACCGTGTCAAATTCATGTTGCAATATCGATCAATTTTGCATGGTAGAATAATACACATTTTGATTGCTGCTCACAAATTATAAATTCTTATAAACAAGATCCTTCGAGAATTAAATAAATCTAATCCAATTTATCTAGCTAATCTACTCAGAATTGAGTAGTTACCTTTGAGTCTTATGTTCCGAATCGTTTGTTCTTTTGTCACGTGACTCCCATAGATGCTATGCAGTGCAAAAGATTAAAAACAACAAACGATTCGGATCAGAAGATATGAAAGATGAGCTGCTTATTCTGTTTATCGTAATATGTCCTTAGCTGTATTGTAATATTTTCATTACTGGAACTATAAACAAAATCTGTGTATGTAGAAGTATTGGGGGTCTGTTTATTAAAAATTTAACATTTTATTTTATTTCTGAACAAAAGAAAGAAATTAACTAAATGACTCAAAAAAATCCGTTCATTTGATGAACGAGATTCAAAGAACCGAGTCACTAAAATGATTCAAACTTCCCATCACTACTTATAATACCAGAGCGCTGTAGATTTCTCAGATCTCATTAGAATGTTGTTGTTGATTCATTTTCAACACCGGGAGCTCAGACTAAACCTTAACACACATACTGTATAAGTACGTTTTAATTATCATTTCTAATGTAACTCCTTAGTTGAACAACGGATGCTACACTAAAAAAGGTTGTTAGAAATGTGTGTCATTTTTAATACTGTAGTGTTTTCCATATAAAGAGACATTTATTTCGCAAATTCTAGATGGAGTCTCCAGTGTCAGGGTTTTGTCACAGGTGGAGGTATAGCTGTTCTTTTAGTGTTTCTGACATAGCAGAGGCTTTAAGGTTGAGGTAAGCTGGGGAGTTAACAGCTGTTCATAACTGTCATATAACGTTAAGTGATAACAGGAACTAAGTCGGTTAGCAGGTGTTCTGTAATAATAATTAAAAAAAAGCTCATGTTTGCAAATAAAACAGCTCAAAAGGCAAAACACAGTATGGGATCTGATTTAAATGTTATACATATAATACAGAAAATGTGTGTGCAAAAGAAGTTACTTCCAAAGTTTATGCAACATGGAAGTGACCAAACTTGCTTCCATAAAAATTTCAAGGTGTCAACTTCAGCTGTTTTAGAGAGATGATTTTATATGTGTCCCCAAAATGGTCATTTTTCAGTGCTATACTGTCTCGCTTCGAACAAGAATAATTTAAAATGCATATTATTCATATTTCTTCATGAGTATTAATACTAAAATTAGTGTAAGTTTCTATAACAATATGACCAGTAAAAACTTAAAAGCTTAATTTAAAGCATTCCGTGCAAAATTAAGGATTTTTTTTACCTAAAACAAATCTGTAGTGTCCGTAACCGTGTCAAATTCATGTTGCAATATCTTAACCATTTTGCACTGTAGAATAATACACTTTTTCAGGTTTACATTTTACCTGAATGACAAGTAAGATCATTGAAAGATTTCAATTAAAAAAAGTTACGGACACTACACCTAAGTGAGACACTTTTTAGCACCGATACCATGTTTTGGCCATCAGCACATGCTGTTAAGGGAAAATAATCAAATCTGGGGTAGGAATATTAACTATTAAATATTAATCGGTTCAAGGGATAATATAACGGTATAATACTAGAAAAGTGAACAGTTTTTGCTGTTTCACACTTTAAAATAAAAGTCTGATTCAAATTAAGAATAAGAAAAGGAACATAAATACTGAACTGCAAGGGGAAGAAGAAGTATCAGACCAATAAACTGACATTTAATCAGATAAGCAGCCATACCCATTTAACTGTATTACTCTGGAGTCACTGTCTGAACAGTAGCTTACTCTGATAAATGAGCAAATTCACTTAAAGCAAACTCAATTATGTAAAGAGCATTTTGAACATTATTTCAAGCAAGTCTCCTTTTAAGTGGTTTACATATTACATATTGTTTTGCAGCATGCTCCTGATCAGATGGAATATTTAATGTACAAAACGTGAATCTAAATCAGGTGAGTGCAATAAGTGCACAGAGACAATACATGGAAGATGCTTATGTACAATTTTCTTCAGGGTGTGTTTTATCCTTTTTACTCTGGATTTAGCATAAGGTCACCTCATCTCATCATAAGGTCAATATAACGACCTGAGTCGCTGTTAATCGCTGTGTGTACTGATCTGCTAAACCCAGTAGAAAATATAAATACACTCATTAGTCACTATAACAGGAACACCTGTACACTGGCTTATTATGTAGCACAATGAATACAGATACATGCAGATACAGGACAAGAGCTTCACATTAAAGATCAGGATGAAGAAAAAATGTGAGCTTTGTGGCTTTAATCGAGTGACTTTTGTCAGTGCCAGATTGGTATTTAAGAAACTTGAAGCTGATCTTTCAAAAATAGCCAAACCAGCTCGTCTGATATCTGCATGATTTTATGATCACATACTGACTTAATAACAGGTGTTCCTAATAAAATGGACTGAGTGTATATTTTTAATGCTAAGCAGATGAAGTCTGTGATTTTGGCTGTGATCAGGTAGACGCTCATCCCAGCTGAGCTGAACAGTACACTAGGAACAGATTTAACAGAGTGTTGCAAAATAAAACAAAAAAAGTATAAATTTCAAGTGTTATGACAGTAAAATGATCAGAAAGCAATTTATCAATATTTATCAATTTATCAATAAGACAAATAATAAAACCAGCCTAGAAGCAAGAACATTTCTCTATCAATATATATTTATTATTAGTGTGTCGATGGACTGATACCTGCAGGCGCCACATTCGAAGGTGCCGTTGCCGTTATGGCAGAGGTCACTGTTCGGAATGCCTTTCCTTTGGCAATCGCAGTCACAGATGAAGCTCAGTTTGATCTCCACTTCCTCAGTGAAGCCCAGAGGTCTGATCTTTAGATTCTGAGAACTGCCTTGTTTGGGGCAGCCATTAACTGTGATGTTAATGCTGAAAGAGACCTGTCATTCAAAGAGATGAAAATGCAATGACATTAATTAACTTAAAGCTTTTATTTAAGGGCACATCCACTCACACACTACGGGCAATTTCAGAACAATCAGCCTAATCTGCATGTCTTTGGACTGTGGAAGGAAACCTGACCCAGAGGAAACCCACCAGGCACAGGAAGAACATGCAAACTCCATGCACACAGTCCCGGTACCCTGGAGGTGCAAGGAAGTGCTAACCATTAAGAAAGCAAACTTAGCTTTCTTCTTAAAAATAAAATGCTTTTAATCAGCAATCTAAGCTACTGGTTGAAGCTTTTCTATACTTCAGCATCTTACCTCATCTCCAATGGAGATGTTGGAGCATTTACGTCCATCCTCTCCAACGCTCACTACTCCGTTCTTACAGCGGGACTGATATGTGATAGTGACTCCTTCAGGCAGCTTGCTGTTCTCTAGAATCACCTCTGAAGACAAAGACTACAGGAGAAAAAAAAAACATCCCTGAGTGCTCTACAGGTGAATAAAGAAACAATTCAGACTGAGTAAGCTGATATACTTACATTGTACGCATCAATAATAAGGTTGATCACATTGCTGGAGTTTGCAGACAATGTTCCCACTGCGGATTTTGGAATGAGGTTTTTCAATTCCTGTGGAAGACAAAAAAAAATGTGTTGAGGAGTGAAGCACAGGATGGAGACAGATATAAAACACTGCAGACTAAGACAGACTAAAAAAAGAGTTTGTATTATAAATGACACATTCTCGTTGCAGGCAGGAATTTGAAATGGTGATTCTGAAGCACAGCAAAAGCCGTGGAAAAAAACGGTGGAAACTATTTTCAGAGTTACTGCTATCCAAAATACCAAGAGAGGTGAACTCATGCTGCTTAAGACCTCAGTGAGACTTCAGTTCCTTCTAGAGACATATATCTGATACACAAATTGGATAAGATTTTTATCTTATCCACGAACAGAATTTGTCCAAATTAAAGCAAATAAACATAATTAACTTAAATTACAGCATTTGTCTAAATGCTGATAACATACTGAACTCCAAGTAGTGTAGAAATGTTGGAATTTGCTTTTCAGCCTCAGGTTTTAATTCTAGTGTATATAAAAGATTTAGAATCATTTTTGATCATTGTGCGCTTAATTTTACTCCTGATGGGATTAACATTGGCTTATGTTGCAGTTAATTAAATCTCTTTTGTTATTAGCAAAAATTATTCCTACACGTTTACATCACATAACACATTAATACAACTCATTAATTGAAGTTCTTTAATTTCTCATATTGTGTCCTTGAAACCTTAATGTAAACCAATGTCCTACATAGTATATTTTAATGAAAATCTTGGTAAATTCCGTAAATAAAACACAAGAAAGAAAGTCATGATAAAAAGGGAACGTAGGCAGAGATCATAAGCGTGAGTTTATAATCTTCAAAAATATGGACTTTCCCAAGCCTTTGATTTTGACTGAGAAACAGAGTGATAAGAGTAAAATAAACCAACATCAAACATATGCAAAACACACACACACACACACACACACACACACACTGTGTAGTTAATAAGCCTACTTTATAAACAGGCTGAAATTCCTCTGTGACAGCGAAAATGGTCTGGATGTTGTTTTCACTCAGTTTCTGCACCAGATGTGCTATTGAAGGGTAATCCTGTCAAAGAGATAAATAAACCAATAAATAAAGGAACAAATGCTAAATTATCTAAATGTTAAATTCAATAAAATGTTATTTATATGGCTCTTTGTACAATAGGCATTGTCACAAAGCAGCTTTACAGAATCCAAATAAAATATTGAAATGAGTTAAAAAAGTTTAAGAAAATATGCATAAATAATATATATAGACAGAGAGAGAGAGAGAGAGAGAGAGAGAAAGAGGGAGAGAGGGAGAGAGAGAGAGAGGGAGAGAGAGAGTCAGCTCAAAAATGTATACACACTTCAGGAAAAGAAAATTTTGTATAAATATTTTAATAAAATAAAAATTAAAATTAATATTTCAATTAAAACTTATTGCTATATGTTATACTGTATATATGATGATGGTATATTTTTTTTTCTAAAGTGTGTATACATTTTTAATTGACTCTGTATATCACCAAGCATTCAAAAAAAGAAAATCCCACGGAACATACATAATGGTGGCTCATGGTGTACATGTTGTTTTCCAGGTGACATTTGCCATCATTAGGGAGCACAATTCCACCCAGTTTTCCATCTCCAGCAAAGTGGAAACCTGCGTCTGTAGAAAACACCAGCAAACGAGTGACGTTCCTCCAACCAATGTGTTCCTGAGAATGAGAGTAAAAAGTTAAATGTAGTAAAACTACAGTATGTGCATTACAAATGTAATGCTGTTCTGTCTTGAGCAAATGCCATATGCTTACATGGAACTAGCCATATAGCTACCCAAACTAGCCATTTGGCTAAGTGAAACTAGCTGCACGTCTAATTAGAATTTGTACAAAATTTGTACTAAACACACCCTTATCTTCGAAATAGACCAACTGGGACTGCAGAATCATCAAATGAGTGTCAGCTGAACTTTGGAAAACATTTTTGCATGGAACAAGGCTAGTGGAATTTGACCGTGATTACTTACTTGTCCTTGTGTTCAAGTAAGTAAGTGACAAACTTTGCGGTTGGCGTGTAGCGGAGGAAAACTTATAACGACCCAGATCTATTGTAATGTACTTCTATGCACCTCATTTTCAATTTTAGAGAGATTTGAGAATAGTTCAAACTTTTTGTATTTAAGGTTTCATTATTTTTGGTAGTTGAAAAAACAATAAAAAATGTGGCACAAATATTTCTCAGATCACATAACCCTATTTCTTATAAAGATATTTCTAACTTGAATCTGTATTTTACTAGAACAAATGTAAATAAACTTTTAACGCATAGAGTTTACCTTTTAGGGAAAATATATATACAATCTTTTTTTAAATCAAGACAGGAAAATGTTAAGCTTCACCCACTCACCCCGCACACAGCGACTTGCATTATGGCGTCGAACCCTCCCTCTGGAGAGTCCAGATTGCCAGAGATTTGCTGCTGACCCACCAGCGTGTTGAACCGCTCCCCGTTGCTGGTGAGTTTCAGTACGTTCTTGTAGCTGAAGGGACTGGTGCAGTTCTGGTCCCCGGTGCAAGGGTTCAGGAGCTTGGCAGGGGTGGTGCTGATGTAGGGCATGACCGTCTTCTCTACAAATGAGCCAAAACCTGAAAGCAGATGCAGAAATACCAGATGAAACATTTAGCAGTAGCAGACATGTACACTGTCAGTCAAACATTTTTAAAATGATGTACATTTTTACAAGAAAAAAATAAAAAACAACATTATTTAATGTTTGCATGTCCTCCCAGTGCTTGGTGAAAATTACTTTGCCGATGTAGGCAGTAAAATATTTGAAAAAAATCATCTTTTTTCTCCACTCGTCAAAAGGTATACTCCTGATAGGTATCCTTTGCCCTTTGCACTGACGTCGCTAACTTTAACGTGGGATCCGTTTCAAACTAAATATGGAATGTTACATGACAAGCACAGTAGTGGGATTAATACAGTGTGATTGTTATAGTTATAGGAAATGGAAGCGCGTCCATTTCACATCAATCAGCTAATCATATTAGTGGCCTGGAACTGACTGTCGGACAATGAATAGCACACTATAGTAGGTCAAGTCTTAACTTAAGGTGTTAAGTTTTGGTCTAATCATGGTCAAAGCACTGATTTATTCTTATATGAGACAACTTTAATTTGATTTAATAAATCAAATTAAATTAAAATAAATGTAATAAATGTTTATTAACTTTTAATAATAAACTGACTCATTTAATGAGTCAAATAAATTTTATACAAATGCATTAAATTGTATTAATCCTAACACCTTTCATAACAAACAGTTAAAGTGAAACACACTGCATGCACACGCTTGCTCACACAGAAACCTTCACAGATCAGGTTTAAACTGCACTCACAACGTTCATTAGCTAAAGTGCTTCTGCGTTTACTCACATGCATGCTGTCAGTAAATTATCTGCTAAACTGGTCATCAGAACAAATGGTCACTATAATTAGTGCTTTCCTGAGTAACACAAGCCTATATCATTTCTATTATATACTCGCTATATCACAGACCATGAGAATCCACAATGTACTTAGATGCCTTTTTTTATTACTAAATCATTCCTTTTTTCCGTTTTAAGTTTTTTTTTTTGCTGTAATTTATAAGACACACAGAAGTAAATGTGTTAAAGGTCACTAGAGCCTCCTCTTTGCTTTCAGTTTTGGTGCTGCTCCAGCTTTGCTCTGAACTCTCCCCTGGTTACAGTTCACATTATTTCCTTTATGTTCCTGTTAGTCTGTTTTGTTTTGTTTTGCCATGTTGTCAAAGTTTTGCATGTGTCATACTAAAAATCTTGTGTTTTTTCCATGTTTTCATGTTTTTCCTCTTATTTCTTTTTTCTGAATCACCTAGGTTTCAATTGTCTCATCAAATGTTTTGCAAAATAATCTGCCTGTGTTTGGACATGAGGTCATTTTTAGTGATGGCAGGAAATGGCAAAAACAAGAGATGCTTATCATTTACTTGCATTGAGTTGCTAAAGATACAAAAAAATCAAAACATTTACTGTTAACCTGTGGCACACCAACCTTTTGTCTTAACATATTTGTTACTCAAGCACAATAGAATTTAAATTACACCAAAATTTTTATGTCCCCTTACCTTTAAGTTCAATGACCATTTTCACCAACAAATAGTATAAAATTGTTAAAAAAACAAAACACAAGAACATACCAATTCTAAAGTCTGATGTGATCTTGGACATCTCTAACATCAGACTGGTCCCCAGGTTTTTGACATTTTCCAGATCATCCTTCATGGAGTAAGACAGGTCCATAAGATAGTACAGGTCAATGGGGTAGTCCTCTGCCCTTTTAAACTTTAGATTAATTGTTTGTGGTTCTCCTACACAAAGAGAAAGATATTCATATTCAACCACAAACGCTCATCATTATTACTGTACTGAATTATTTGTATGTATGAGCTACAGAATTATAAATTTGCATCATAAAATTGGATTAGAGTTAAAACACACACACCGGATCTTAGGCTGAGGGCAAGTTTCTGAGGCTGAATCTGGGTGATCTCCTCAGGTTTGAGTTTCTTGCCTCCTATCTTGCGGTTGGTCACAGGTTTGTCCTTGAGAATTTTCAGGCTCCCTTGAGGGTTTTCAATCATGGACACCGAACATCCTCTCTTCTTTAAGGACTCGAGCTCATCACAGCGTGCCGACGTGGGCTCGCCCTGCTTCAGAAAGTCCTGAAAGGCAGGAATCAAGTAAGCAAACGTTAAACACATGCAATCTACAAAATGAATTAATCAAAGAATCATTTAGTCAATTAATCAATAAAAAAAATCAATCTGTAATAATTGCTACATTTTATGCCTCAGAGACTGCCTTGAAATTTTTGTCATGCATTTCTTGTTTCTCAGAACCTTGTTTTTGAACGTTTTAATTACTCTGATGAAATGACGTCAGAGGAGTGTTCACTGACCAATAAGTTGACGATGCAACAAAAATATTGTATTGATTTTTGCCGAATTATGCATGTTGTTAAAAATCAACATCATCAAACACTTAGAATAAAAAAAAAATACACAACCTTTAAATAAGCGAGTCATATCATCATAATAATATATAAAATACACACAAAAACATTAAAAATAAATGCTTTACGTGGAACTCAATTCTCAATTCAACCTCCTTATGCGCTGCCACATTACAGCTTAAGGTTTAAATAGGGCTCATTTCTTCAAAGTAAAGCTCTCTCATTTATATCCAGATGTCGATCCTTGCTGTAATTACTGTAAGAGTTGAGAGATGTCTCTTATTCATACGTATTGGACATGCCCTAATTTGGAAGAAATTCCAAGGGAGGGATGTCTTTCAAATCCTGTGTTAAATACTGAATTGCAATCTTGAACCAGACCCCCTGATTGATCTTTTTGGCATCACTGGTGAAGAAGATAAGCATCTAACCCCTGCTAAACGTTAATTATTGTCCTTTGCATCCCTCCTGGTCAGGCGTTCTGTTTTATTTATGTGGAAGGAAGTCACCTCCCCCACCCACGGCCAGTGGCTCATGGATATTGTGTCCTCTTTGTCCTTGGAGAAAATTCAGTATTCAATCTGTAATTCAGACATGAAATTTTTTCATATCAATTTATAATTTAACCCCCCTCTCATTTTATTGGTTGTTTTTTTCACTTGTGTATGTTTTTTTTCTTCCTTTCCCTCTCTTTTTGTCTCCTCTTTTTTGCACACAAAATTTTTGCATCTTTCTTTTCCTTCTTTAAATATGCATGGTATTTATAGGTAGCCTTTTTTAGACATGTAAGGCTGAGAGATGAGTGGGGTGGGGGGTACAGGGGTTTATAAGGGGTTAATAAACACAGATTGTACAAGTGTGCCTTGAAAGGCACTCGACATGTTTACTTCTTTATGTCTTTGTTTAAAATCAATTAAAATATTGTTGAAAGAAAAATATTTATAATGGTTTATACATTATAATGCATGAAATAAAAGTTGATCTATGTCCATGTCAGGGTAACAAGGCAAAGTGAAGGTCTTCAATCGTGAGAAGCACAAACGCTCATGACAAAACATGAACATGATAAACAGGAACTGCGGTACGAAGCAAGGGATATAAACACTGAGAGTAATACCAAGGAACATCAGATAACAGTTACAAAAACATTTATTACAATGTAATACAGAAATAAAGAACTCATATATAAAAAAATGAAATAATGATACCCAGATGAGACGGACCAGAGACATGTGACTAGTGGTAGCTGATGAGAAGTGTAATAGCAAGTGTACAGCACCAATACGGTGCCACCACGACAGGCAAATTGACTTTTTAAATTTATTTTATAATTTTAAACACTTTCACACTTCATGCTTTATCTTATTTATTTAAAAAAGATAAATAAGTCTTCTTGTGGGACAAAATCCCTAACATGAACACTGACAATGTAATTAGTGGCAGAAAAGGTAAAATTAAACTTTTAATAAGATTTTACACAAGTGATAAAATTGATACTAACTCTTTGGTTTATGCACAAAAAAGTAAGATTTTTTTTTTCTTTTCGTTTTTTTTCTTAAATTTTTTTTTTAAACTTAGCATATAATTTGCACCTACAACACAGGACGATGTGCCTTTAATTTTATCTTAAAAAATTATTTTGGAGTCAGTGTGGCAATAAATGAATATCAGTGTCAATTCACTCACTCACTTATCGTCTATACTGCTTTATCCTGTATACAGGGTGGCGGGAGCCTGGAGCCTATCCCAGGAGACCTAGAGCATGAGGCAGGGTACACCCTGGACGGGGTACCAATCCATCACAGGGCACATGCACACACACTCACACTCTACGGGCAATTTGGGAACGAGAGTTAGCTTAATCTGCATGTCTTTGGACTGTGGGAGGAAACCAGAGTACCTGGAGGAAACCCACCAAGCACGGGGAGAAAATGCACACAGGCCCCGAGGTGAGAATCGAACCCAGAACCTGGAGGTACAAGGCGACAATGCTATCCACTATGTCAATTAAATTCACTTCTATTTAATTTGTATTGTAATTTTAATAATTGGACATTCTAACAAAGCAGCATGACAGATATCTAGATATAAATGTATAATGCATAAATGAATGTGTTAAGCTCAGCGGTACCTCGGCATACGAATTTAATCTGTTCGAGAGGCAAATTCTTGGGGCGAAATTTGGGATTGGGAAATGCATTTTCTCATATGAAATAACGTACATGCAAATAATCCGTTCCAGCCACCCAAAAAATATTACCAATTTCCAACATTATTGAAACCATTAAAACATATAGAAAAGACATGTAAATTAAGTAAAATATGAAATAAATAGATATTAACCCTCACTTAACATTAACTTATGATTCCTCCTGGCACCGGCTGCTTTAAAAACTAAACTGAATGTGGCTGCCTTTTCTTCTTGCTACTGGGCTTGCTAACATTCTCGCGACTGTGTGCTATGCCACAAAATGAAAAAAAAAAAAACACAAATAAATGTAAACTTGCTTCGCTAGGCTTTCCACTGACACGACCAAGTTCTGAACAGCTCCCGGATATGTGAGCAACTTATCCGGCATCCGAAATTTTCTTTACTTTATAGTAACAACGAACGAGCTGTATATCGTATTAGCTTCTTTGCTCTGGTACGCGTTATAACGGCCGTGCTGTGCATCTCTGCTCAGAATCTGCCTCGCTGTGTCTGGCACTGCAGCGTCTTGGCCTTGCAGCTTAGAGCACATTTTTTCCATTAAGTGTAGCAGACGTGGAGAGCACAAGTAGCTGTGCTTGGCGTTCTCTATTCTGCCCTTTAACCACATTAAAGCCCAGTGCTACTGAACATTCAGTTCAGCCACTAAACACCTGAAGAATGAAGCAGGCTTGTGACGAAGAGTCGATCCAGACACTGAGATCATCTGTTTAGAAAGTCTACATTTTTTTCCATTCACAATATGTTCAGATTTATTCGCTGACTGAAAAAAAAAGTATGATGTAAAAATGATTTGTGTTTGTCTATGTGTCATGGATAACTCATAAAAATGCTTTGTGCATTATCAAGCAGGAATTTCTGTTTCCCCTAACGGTTTTCTAACATCTGTGACGAACGTATGAGTCAGATAAGCCGAGTGTATGAGCACTACTTACTGTATCTGTGCACCACCCACACTTGGCCCCTACTTGGATGCATTCACCACAGGATTCGGCATTAGCCTTGATGCACTCGTTCCCTTCTACAGAAAACAAAAGCAGAGTGGATGAGTTTCAAAAACTGTCGTCATGCAGGGAAAACAAAAAGGCTCTGGCATTGAGCACTGCCTCTCTATTGTCCCTTCATTCAGGACTCAGTGGTCCTCAGTAATTCGAGCTAGAGAGACTGGGATGTTTTCCATTACATTATTATACTCTGGGATTCATCTAATGATATTTAAAGAAATGCACAGAGAGAGAATGTGTTGTTAGTTAGCATTATAAACTCATCGATTTGGAGTTAAACTAAACTGGACAAGATTGTGCAAATCAAACTGGGACTTTTAATTGTGCAGAATAACAGAACACATTTATCAGAGTAAAAACTCTGTTTCTTTCTCTATATAATCTCTTGCTACACTAATGCACTTATCCCAGTGTCACTTGAACACCATCAAGAAGCCATGATTAAAACGCCTGCTTGAAGCATGAAATATTGGCCTCCCTGGAGCTCTTTTAAAGGATCGAACATGTGGAAAGGCATGAAGTAAGGTGAGGTCTCCGGTGGGCTTCAAACCACCTCAACCAGAATGGTCATTGGTTCGCGCCGTTCACAAGTTTTACTGTAACTACGAGCCTCATCACTATACTGTGCTTGAAGTTTTCTGAAAATGTCCCTCGGTTATGTACCTTAATCGGTTGAGTCCTGGTTCGACACTATATCAGTCTATAGAATTTAATAATTTCCAAGTGAGGTTAATAAGTGAGAGAGTTACCTGGCTGAGCGCTGCTGTAGCATATGACTCCTAACAATGCTGACAAAAAAAGTAGTTTAAGGTCCATCTGAAACAAACAGAGGAGAAAAAAAAACATAATTATACAGCAGCCATGCAAATCATACTTCAAATCAAGTTATCTTGGTGTAAAAGGTGTGGATGCATGAATGCATGGACATAGGCTTAAAAGAAAAACTTTGTGACCCCAAGCTGTGAAAGTGGGATCTCAGGACTTCACACACACACAGAAAGAGATGCACTTAATTACACAAACACAGACCAACACCATCAGTGCACATCCTTGACCGATCCATTAATGCTCAGTGTGTGTATTGATTGAGGGAAAATGCTGGTGAACATTTTTTATATATTAGTATTTCTCGTATTCCCTGTGTGATACAGCAAGACATGTTTCCAGAACATTCAAATCATAAGCATAATAATACAAGATCAACATAGAGAGAACTGTTTAATTACACAAAATGTTAAATTATATAACCAAATAAATATCTTTGTTTGGAGGATAATGTTACGAATTAAAAAATGGTTTAAGGTGCAAACAGGCCAGGTTTAACAAATAACTATTGAATTTGGATTAGAAAATTTTTCCTATCTTGGTTCATGTATTCAATTAACTCATTCATTAATTCAAGGAACTGAAACCCGAAAAAAGTGAAGTGCTATTATCTAGTTTGCTTATCCCAATCTTACTATGGTCTACAGTTTTGCTATTTAAAGTTTGTATTGTTATTTTTCAACACCCCAATGTGTAAAATCCGAACTCTGTTTTGGTCGATTCATGCATGAAAATGATTTCATGCTCCCAGAACCAATATTTCACAATTTAAGCCTGATGAAAATTGGTACTGTTGTCCTGGAATATACCTGTGCCATCAAGAAAGACAAAATCCGTTGATGAAATAGCCTTGTCATTCGGAAAATTCAGGTCGTCAGCTGATATAATTTTACTGCCACATAACATTGCCTCGATCTGACCAACTAAAGCAACCACAGATCATAACGCAGCCTTCTGATGCATATACATCGCTCTGGAATATGATCAATCTTGACTCATCAGACAACATGACATTTTAAGTCCAATCTTTATGCTCCCTAGCAAACCGAAACCCTTTTTCTAATTAGTCTCAAACCAATTGGTTTTCTTACAGTACCATCTTTTCCACGTGGTTATGGTTGTTTAAGAAACGAGAATCTACTCACTGCATTACTTAAGGATTAAAAGAATTGTTTCCAGCTTAAACATATTAATCAAAGCGGTAATTGTCCAATCAAGAATTTTAAGTCCTTATTTAACTTGGTTTCTAATAAAAATGCTAGAATATTGTGTACGCCATGTTGATTACTATGTATTGTTCTTCCTGCTTGAGCACTTCACGTGTGGTTCTTTTAGCTGGCTGTATAGAATAATCCATTATAAATACTTCAAGTTTAGAAGGTAAAAACAGTGTTAGATTAGTATTGGCTGATGCCAAAGTTTCTGGATTGGCATCAGAAAATAAAAGTGGTCTCATTCTACCTCTATTATTAAACAGTTATGAAGTAAGTTTTAGAAAGACTACACCTATAAATTCCAATGGGTCTATTTCTGTACTAGTGAAGAATTCCTTCCGAAGACTTGACCCAGAACTTCACCCATAATTACAGTGTGGTCAGAGTACACATTTGATTTAGAAAGAAACAAAATGAACAGTAAAATTTGTACACACCCAAAAAAAAAATCCTGAATATCACACCTTTTAACAAAACTTAAAAAACAAAGCTGTAGCATGCATTGCTCAGTGTCTGTTCACAGATAACCTCGTAGTCTGTATGAGGACAGATCATAAATAGCTTCAGCACATACCACATGACACTCTGCTTCCAGGTCAGAGGTGACTTATAAAGTGTAAAGGATACAAGTCACACTAATATACCATCACCTAGAAGAACTGCTTTCCTGTTCTTATAGGAGATTTCCTGAGCTTCAGAAGTGCTGATTTCACTGCTTCCTTTATTACATGGCAATCCAACCAAAAACTTCATGCCAGTAACTCTGAAATAGTTCACTCTATTTTAGCAACCACACGTCACTATGGGATAAAACATGCGGTGCTGGAATAACTTACGTTATTTGGCTGGATTCTCCAGTTTTTTTTTTTCCTGCTGCCACAGATGCGGCATAGGATACACAGGCATACAGCTACTAAAGAGTGGTATAACACAGTGAGATCTACACAGGGGGGTAAATAGTTGTTGAAAGGTGTGCTGTGGAGCAAACGGGCCATAACTCGTAAGAAAGTACATTGCAAAGCAGCGGTTCTGCTTAATTGGTGTAACAAAAGTTTAGCTTTGCCTAATTGATTTTCAAGCTAATTTAAAAAAGTGCAATATTAAAAAGCATCTAAAATAATACTACTATCTGCCCTTCCTATGTTATGACTCAAAAGTTTTAGTATAACATCTGGCACACCCCAAAACTATTAAAGTGGACGGCTCTAAATTAGAGAAAGTGAAATAGAAACATTTTAATACATCACCAAAAGTTCTGTGCGTCAGAGAAACCTAAGACAGGATTTGGCTCAAACTTCAACACACAGACACAGACACTTTGTCTGATCTTTCACAGACTCGACACACCATAAATTATGCTGCTTCCTGACAAGCAGTTGTTTAGAGCCACTAATCTTGGTGAAATGATGTAATTCTACTGCAGTTGAAATCATGCTGAAGATTAAAGACAAAATCTGAAAGTCATAATATAAATATTATATAAAAATATTAAGTATAATAAGGTTTTGGTAATTAGTAACATTATGTAAGCTGTATAACTGATTTAAAAAAATATATAATATATAACAGGGTTACTGAAGTCAATACAATTAAATGGATAACATTTATAAAATTTCCTAATTATAAAAATTATATATTTATAAATGTGTCCCTGTTAAACCCCCAAATCTGACACTCTTTCAGTAATGGTTTTATTACAGCACATCAATGCCAATGCTTCCATTTTTTAAGTTTATAAAAACACAAATCATACTTCTTATCCATTCATAAGAGCAGAATGTAATAAGTACAACTGTACAATAGAGGATTAGTGTCACCATAAAGACGTTAATTTAGTCCTGATCCTCCAGCCACCATTATTCAGAATTTTGACTTTTTTTCCCCCCTCATAATTTGTGTCACTCCTTATTCGAAGCCTTATGTTGCTTGTGTACTTTTTATAATGCAACACATGAAATAAGAATAATACTAACACTATATAGCATTTGTTGTTGGATCAATATCAATCCCTTTGCTGTTTCTCACACACAAGGTACACTTGTGGCCCCAGCGTACATTGAAACGCTTGGCACTTTGGTTATAAAAAGCAAGGAAAGATGGAGAAGACTGGGGTGAACAGTGCAGAGCAAAGCTGAGCAGAGCAACAGGAACAGAAACCAACAAGGCCAGACAAAGCTGATGCAGCTTCTCATTTCTTGCTGGTGGTTTCACGATTACCTCACACTCCACAAGTGAGGCTGCTACTAACTTTGACCAATATACAAAAGCACCCACACCCACATCTAACCCTCATAACATTCACTCAAACCGCAACTCATCACTCACTGACTCAACCCCCGGGTCGCTAGCTGATGTGTGAGAAATACTGCTGTGAATCTGCTAAAGGTTCTGCATTGAGTTTCATTTTAGCGTGCAAAATCATACTAGTCCTGCCATGACCCCAAAATATTTAACTGTACACATGAGCATGTCACAGTGACATAAATAATTTAGGTTCCTGTGGATCAAGGGCATCTGTTTACCATTATGTCCTCCCCCCTCCCAACACAAACAGCCATTTCTAAGATAACGCTGACATTTCGACTGGATGAGAGATTAATACACAACTGGCTCTGCTTCCAGGTACAGGAGTATTGATTTCTGCTGCATATGGGACACAGGGGTGACTCAGGGCTGATCTATTTCCTCTTGGAGGCTTTTTTCAGAGTTAAATATACACATTACACTGATGACTCGGGAATGATCAGAAGTGTGAGTCATTTTTTAACCACGTTAAAATACTTTAAGTGTTTTAAAATACAATTGACAGCAATGGATTGTAATTAGTAAATGAAGTAAGAAAGTAAAAAAAATATATAATAACGTAAGGCCAAAAGGAAAAAGCTTATTTCAGAAGGGTCAAATTATTGGGTTGCATCAAGCAAAGAAAACAACTAAGAAGATTTTAAATTACTGGAAGTGAATTAAGAACCCTTCAATACATTATCAAAACCTGGAAGGACAGAGCTGACCTGTCAACTTTGTGGAAGAAATGTGACAGGAAAAAAAATTGTATGGTAAAAGAATAAACTGTAAAAACCATAGCTATGTTTAAGAGTTAAAGTAAGAGAATTTCCTTACATGCACAATTTGATGAGAACTCACATGATTGGGATTGAACAGCTGGGATTGAATGGCTTCAATTGGCTAGGGGGCATAAAGATTGGTGTTTGTAAGCAATTGGGTTAAGTGCATTAGTGTAGCAGGGAATTCTACAGATACACATGCTATTCTGTACCATCAAAAGTCCTGATTTGACTTGTACTATCTCATCCAGTTTTGTTTAACTACACGATTAAACTGGAGTTTATATGATAACTTTTTGTATGATAACTCACAAGCCATCTTGTTTGGAGCGATAGAAAAAGGTCATGGAGTCTGATGAGTTCAGACTGACCCTTTTCCAAGGAATAACACAAAGTGATGCACCCATCATGCACAGTGGCCAACTGTACAAGCCTTTTTAGGCAGTGTTATGATCTGGTGTTGCTTCAGTTGGTCAAGTCGAGGCTCGGAGTACGACATCAATGGAGTTTTTCTTCCCTGATGACACGGGCATATTCCAAAATGTAAAAGAGTGGCTGTAGGAGCATGAGGAATCATTTTCACATGAGCTGGTCACCACACTTTGTGCTGTAATCAAAGCTAAAGGTGATTGAATGAAATCTTGTGACTTTTTTTTGTCCAGGCAGTTTATCCACACAACGGTGGCTAAGAGTATTGAATTTTTTTTTTATTCTCAATTTTTAAATATACACTACCGTTCAAAAGTTTGGGGTCACTTTCTAACTCCATGATGGTTCCTTATTTTTATTCCTTTCTACATTGTAAAGGAACGCTGAAGGCGTCAGTTAATTGTGAGATTTGTCTGCTACTTCTGCTCTGTAAAGACTTCATAACGCCTCTAATCTGAGGTGCTGTTATTGGTAATTTTTCAGGCTGATAACTCTAAATGAACTTCTCGTCTGCGGCAGAGGTAGGTTTTGGTCTCGTCCTCCTGGGATGGTCTTCATGAGAGCCAGTTTCATTATGGTGCTTGACGGATTTTGCAAATGCACTTGACAATACTG
>JAQMYJ010000033.1:28338797-28375228 GCA_030014305.1 Clarias laeviceps
GAGCAGGAATTGATCTGCATTCATACTGTGTGTTAGTTGGCAGGCAGTTCAGCATAACAGTTGTTAATTGATGTTAACATGGAGTCCAGTTAGTTATTGAAAACTCAGGTAGACTTGTATGAACTAAATGAGTGATGTAAGACTATAAGTTACTGAAAGCCGAGATTTGTCTTATATATTTAGGTGATATTAAACAGTGTTAGCATGAACTAAACAGAGCTGTTTATTCATTTTTAGGATTTCTTTTTAAATATACCTTATTTTGAAGACAAAGAGCTCATAAAATTTTCTGTAAAAGCTAACGCTGGATTCCACAATAAGAATATCTTACTAACAGTATACATGGTGGTGGTAGTATGTTGCTGTGTGGATGCTTGGCTGCTTCAGGACGAAGGTGACTAATATCCTATTTTTAATATTCTACAGTATTTGTTTTAACTATAAATGTGAACTTCAACCCTTTTTGTAACTTTTTTTTTTTTTTTTACAGCAAAGAGTTCTGCCGTACAGAAAGACAGGCAGACATGCATGTGGGCTTTAACCTGAAATAATAATAATATCACTGACTATATTAAAGCTGCTCTTATTTTTAGCTTTAACCTTTTAACTCTTTCTACAAACTCTTTACTTATGCTAGTTACAAATATAGTAAACAGGGTCAATGCCACCAGCCACTTTTTGTGTTCTTTAGTCTAAGAAATTTTACCTTAAAAAAACTCTCAAAACAGGGTAATGTGTATTCTCTAGGTTGAACTGAGTTTTTGTATAAAAAAGGAATGAAATAAAGCCCGGCTTTCCTCAAGAAAATACTTTATTAAAGTGAGGTGCGAGCAGCGAGATTTCCCCTTACTCAGCAGTGCAGCCCACATCCAAATCTACAGTAATGAACTTGGACAGAGTCATGGAATAAGCAGGGACGAGGGCCAGATGTTAAGTCTGAGGAGCAGAACTGCAAAGTCTGGAGAAAAGGAAAGGGAGAAAAAAAAGGAGGAAGAACAGGAAAGGGCGGGCTTTTCGCTGAAGGACACTGAAATCAAATCCTTCTATTCTGGAGAATGAAAAACCCGCTGGTTTAGCAGCGACCTCCCTGACACGGGGTCTGAGAAAGAGGAACGAGAACAGCCGCAAAAACACCCTGTTCTTCCTTCTGCCTGAACACAGAGCCAAGACAAGCAACTCACTCTTTATCCTGAGAAAGTTTGGAACAACGTTCATGCCTAAAAAAAAAAATAAAAAAAAGACAGACTCAAAATACAGGCCTTCCTCTCTCTCTATATTAATTCTTAAATTATTCTTATTTTCATTCCACATTCCACATTAAAGGTTTTGTTTGCTCAAATATAAATACAACCCACATGTCACATCCTTATTTCTGTACACCAGTAATTCATATATGTGCAACTACTCATATGTGTAAATAAAAGTATTTGGAATAAGGATGGATAATATGATAGCAAATCATGACATTATGTTTCTAGGAAACATACTATGCATCACGATTAGGTAATTACACAAAAGTCATGGCTTAGAACTGTTTCAGTACAGTGAAGTGAGATAAAGCAGGAAATTTGCTTTCATTAATTATGAATTTAATTGGAATCATGTAAACAGCAACAAGATGGCCCTAAATTCCTTAACACAACATTTTTTATTTCTTTGTTCATTTTGCACAATCATGTATAAACTCTAAATAACTGTTGTGTGTGAAAATCAGCTAGCCTAATCTGCATGTCTTTGGACTGTGGGAGGAAACCGGAGTACCCGGAGGAAACCCACCAAGCACGGGGAGAACATGCAAACTCCATGCACATCAAGACGGGAATCGAACCCGGACCCTGGAGGTGCAAGGAGACAGTTCTAACCACTACACCACCGTGCCGCCTGGTTTGAGACAATCATGGAAAATAATAAATTTTTTTCTTTAATTAACTGAAACTCTTATATTCTAAATATATTACATGTATAATGGTGAAATATTTGAAGTCGGTTTTTTTGGGGGGGTTAATTTTAAGGATTTAAATAATGCACTCAATATGTGTGTGTGTGTGTGTGTGTGTGTGTGTGTGTGTGTGTGTGTGTGTGTGTGTGTATACACTATATGGAGAAAAGTAAGTTTGCACCGAAATTTGGTTTTGGTAGCCGAAATAAAAAAAACACGCCGAAAACACAAGCCGAAAATTAATGTCGCCCCGCCCCTCCCATCCTCGTGCAGCACAGGTTAGGTTTAACTCACGCTGGAGCTGTTCAAAGACAAAGCATGTCAGCAGTATGGAAGTATTTTAAAGTTTTAGATGAGATGCATATTGCAAAGTTGCAATATGTTGCAATATGCACAATGCAATATTTCCGTACTGCCCGGTCGACAGCGGCCCCGCAACAACTTATCTAATTGAACTACACGTTGCCAGAAGCGGCAATGCCCTTGACTACTATATATATATATATATATATATATATGTGTGTGTGTGTGTGTGTGTGCGTGTGTGTGTGTGTGTGTGTGTGTGTGTGTGTGTGTGTGTGTGTGTTAGGGCCAGTCAAGTTCTTCCACACAGAACTCATCAAACAAACCATGTCTTTATAGTCCTTGCTTTGTGCACCGGGGCACAGTCATGTTGGAAAAGAAAAGGGTCTTCTATGCCCCAAAGTTGGAAACGTAGCGTTGTTCAAGATCTCTTGGTATAACGCTGAAGCCTTAAGATTGGCCTTCACTGAGGATAAGGGGCCTGATTAATTGAAACACCTGGATTCAATAATTAACAGGTTTGGGTAAATACATATACTGTATATCATCCTTTTGTCATGAAAAAGTTCTTTTATTTACTCAGAGAGATCATTTGCATTTATAGATTGTATTAAAAGATAAATAACAAAAACATTTGTGGATAATGATATTTATTGATTGAATTATGTTTTATTAATTAATATGCATCTATCTAGATTAAAGCCTGATCTTTCTCCATGTTTTCCACACATTATTTAGCCACAGCAACATCTTTTGGCTTTTCCCAGAATGTCACACATTTGTTCGATTCATTAGCGCTTTACTATTCCTGAACCCTCTCCCCTTTAATCACAAATTATTTGCAGTATGTTTAAAAATATGGATTTAAAACATTTGCACTTATCTGAGTTCAGTTCAAATGACCAATCACTCAGGCTGCAGTAAGCAAATAATATCTACAACAATAACAGTCATAATTAAACATGGACAAGTCTACCAAATCCACTGGTGTCGTGTCATATCAAAAAAACTAAATCACGGACACTCTGCTTAGCCTTTTTAACCACTAGCTAAGAATTCCCACATCTGTGTGCATGTACTGTAAACAACATGGTTTGTAGAGTGACAGGTTTAAACCATGACCTGACCTAGGCAGGGGGTCAACAGGACAGAAATAAACACTGCCTAAACTAACAGCTGCTTGAAAGCCATAGTAAATAGCTCATGTTAAGTTAAGCAGAAGGCATGAGATCCTGATGTCTTTAAATAAAACAGCAGACAGGAAAAAATCCATCTGTTCCCTTAAACCTAAAAAATCAGATCAAGGTACTGAAAAGCATAGCGAGGATAACATGAGCACAAATCTTATTAATCTACGGAGCTGTTGTCTTTTGATCATCATTTGTTGTGATCACTCGATGGACTTATACAGAACTTACAGAACTTAAATAAGCTCTAAGCCCACAAGCACCTCAGTTTTCTAGTAGCAAAATATGCTTTAAATTAAAGCACAGGCTGTCACAGAGTGTCAGAAATGTAAAGCCAGTTAAATCACACCGAGTGTTAACAGTCAACAGTTACATTTCTCGCCTTACCATGACTGTGATCAGGATAAAGCAGTTACTTAAGGTGAATGAATGAACGAATCTCTAACATGAAGCAAAACTTAAGAGATTGTAAGAAATGTAGTGATCCTGAACACAAGCTGACCTTATCCCATGCTCAGACCTCATTGTGCAAGCATGGTTATGT
Source organism: Clarias laeviceps (assembly GCA_030014305.1). Taxonomy (NCBI): domain Eukaryota; kingdom Metazoa; phylum Chordata; class Actinopteri; order Siluriformes; family Clariidae; genus Clarias; species Clarias laeviceps. The sequence continues at coordinate 28,342,771 of JAQMYJ010000033.1, forward strand.
ATCTGCAGCTCTGAACTGCTGAGTTGACTTTTTTCTGCTGGATTAGAAATGAGAGAAGCTCACATGCTGGCTAACAGCCAAAGCTATTCTCTAATCTGAAACTTGTCCGTTTTCTCTAAGCCATAAAAACTCTACAACTTCTATGTCCATCGAACAATTTGGATCGGTGATACTGCTGGACAACAAATAAAATGAAAAAGATTACCACATAAAGTGTTGTTTGTGATCAGGATCTCGATATTTCTGACATGTGAACCCAGCTCAGGCCTCTGTTACGATTTATGATCGGGGTAACAAAAGACACAGCCACACGCATCTATCTCTGTTATTATGGTAGTTTACTGATTTATATTGCAGAAGACAAGAGAGGACATGGAAAGAGACATCCACCGTTCTCGGAGAAGAAATTTAGCATGGCATGAGAACTGAGAAAGAAATGTTTTATGAAATAGCATCTGAATTAAATCTTTCAACATGTACTGTAAATAATGTGTTTCGCAATGAGTTATTGATGAGTGAATGACTGTGTGGCAACACATCTGCGCTAAACTAAAAGCTGTACACAAGACAGGAAGTGAAATGCCTTCCAACTAATTTAATCGAATCAAAGAAACAAGTTAACGGACTGATTGCTAAAGGGTAAACGGACCAACAAGATACAGCTGAAAGTCTAGAACATTAAAGCCAAATAATTTAATATGACGTTCTAAAATATTATTAACATTTTTTTTAAAGTAACAAATTACATTGTAATGTTATTCCGAATTTAAATTATTTTATTAAGTTATAAGTTAACACAGGGCTCAGAGTTCCCCCAAAGTGTGTGTGTGTGTGTGTGTGTGTGTTAATGCTACAGCTGAAATACACTCAGCGGCATTTTTTGCATTCCTTAAATTCCCTTTGTTTCACTCCTCTTGTGAATGTGATGTTTTAGTGTCTATGTAAATGAGCTACTGGTGAGCCAATACCCACCTCGAAATGCTTACCGGCCAGACAAACGGAGGGCAAAACATGTGCACGCAGGATGTATCTTAAGTTCTCTGCTTATTATCAGCAAAGAGGGCATATTTAAGCTTTTGCCAAGTGTCCTGTGTCACGGACATCCCGCACATCAAAAGAATAAAGTTATCAACGTGGAAGTCATAGGGAGAGACGTTAGGAAACGTTAGCATTCTCCGGTAAGACAAAGGGGTTCCAGTGGACATGAGCTGTTTGTATGTATATTCGTCTAGACACCGACTACAGGAAGTGTTACCATATAAGGAACCAGGAAGCCCAATTAGGGAGGTGTTTTATGACCATAGAAGCATGAGAAAGTTCATACCATATAAAAAAACATACAAGTAAATTTTTCCCCTTTAACCGTGTCCCTAAATGAATATTATAATGTTCTTTTCTGATTTTGGTTACAAAGAGGAAAGCAAGCACTGAATGCCAATAATTACAAAAGATGTCTCAAGAAAAATCAAACAAGTCCATTTTAATCCTGTAGTTTGGGTTCGCAAACGTTCCTTTAAATAAATAGGTATTGTTTTATGGAAATTTTCCCCCATCTATCCTTTCTTCCTCATGGCCACGAGGAGACTGACCCCCATCAGCCGGTTATGTTGAGACGAAAGACACAAAGCAGCCTGCTGTAATAGTAATCACTCTCAGATGTCTCAGGACAGAAGACAGACGAACGTTGAGTCTTTATTATGACAGTGCAGGTCATTTAATACTGTTATTTAGCTAGCACACTGGGCTAGTGAGAGTGTTCAAAATAAAGCATTTTTTTAAAGAGATTGCAGTTAACGTTTAAAAAAAAACAACAACAAAGTCTCTATTATCCGCCACATTGAGACCTTGTTATGCATGGTATGTGGGTGAGGGCAGCATTTCAAATGAGAAAGTGGACAACAGAGCGCTGACCACATGCCAGATCAACACAAACCAATTTCAAGCTAATTCTGCGTATGGTTTGCTTCTGGCCTGCATGAACACAAGCCACATTGTGAATGATACAGTTACTGGCCTTTTCTACATCTGTGTTAGGATTTACTTTCCCAAGAACATCTCTGAAGCTGCAATTCAGCATGAGAAGAAGCAGAAAAGAGAAAATATGTGATAACTCTGACCCTGACCCATTTGGTATCCGTTTCCTTTAATAATGACAAGTAATGTTTAATACCTATATAGAAAGGGGAACATCAATGGATAGACAAACTTAGATACTTAGGTACTTAGATAAACAAAAAAATCTAGTTAAAAAAAGGCAGAATTTAAAAAACATCTCAGAAAAACACAAAACCATTAAAAAAAATATGTATTTTTCAACACTCTACAGGGATTGTCTGGAGCCGTTGGTCAGAGAAACACAAAATAATCAGAACTATTAAGGTTTGCTGTAAACAATCCTACTAGAAGCCACAAGCATATTGAGGTGAATATCTTTTAGAGTGTTTCCAGAAATTTCCAGAGAATGTTGTTTACAAAAGCATCCCTTAACTCCAAGCAGGAAGACAGAAAAAAAGAGCAGAGCCGCAAAAATGAAGGATCTTTTCAGTCTAGAAGGTTTTGTGGCCTGGGTCAGCTCACTCAAAGGTTTTCAAATTAGAAAAGAATTATTACAGGAAGGCCATTGTGACTCGGCGCTTTTAAACACGAACATACAGCTCAGGCATGCTGGTACTTTTTTACTTACCAAGCGAAATATTTTCATTATTTTTTGTTTATATGGTAATTATAGCTAGCGCAAAAAGACAAAAAGCCTCATGTGAGCATCACTGATTGTGTATCTACATTTGCAAAATGATAAGTTTTCTAAGTTGTGCACTCATTACATTGGGCATTCAAATCCAGTCAAGTTTGATTTAACAGAAATAACAGAATACAGTTATGAGAGAGAGAAAAACATTATATACTGCTATACTAATTCACTCATCCCAGCTTTTTCCTAGTGCTTCGATACCATAAAGGAAAAAAAAAAAAGGTTTCTGAGATTGCCCGCACTGGCCTCCCTGGAACTTTAATGTGTGCCCAGTCATGTGGAAATGACTTGGAACGAGGTTGGGGCTGTATGGGGGATGTGGCAATAACTCCCAGCCAAGTTCCTGGTGTTTGTAATGACTGTGTGTACAGTTCACACAGATATATGCGTCTCTTCCGCAAGTTGGTGATAAGTTATCTGTCGATTTTCAAGGATCAGGCGTTCCATTTGCTGAACGTTTACGGGAACAACCACAATGGGCTCTGAGCCACCTCGGCCGGGATAGTTATTCATAGATGTATGACCTTCTTTAAAACCTTTGCACCATTCAAATATTTTACTGCGACCAAGACTCTCATCACTGTACTTACTTTAAGTACTGTGCTTAAATACTTCTGTAAATGTCAATCAGTTTTGCGCCTTCACTCATAAGACATTTTATTACAAATCCCAGATTGACTTGAACACCCCTTGTATTATTCTGGAGTCTGTCAGTGATTAATCTTTTAACATCACAATCAAATGTACAACTAAATTTAATTTGCGGATATTTTTCTGATACTGTTCTATTTGCATCAGATATTTGGTATCTGAATAATATTTAGCTCAGTGGGCTTTACTACTGCAAATCTATTCATAATAAACACTATAATGAGATCAATGTGTGAACAAATCCGTGTGTTTTTTTTTTTATATATGTTGCTGTAAATATGTGACTCTTTTAAATAATTCCACTAAACTTAGCAAAAAGCTGAGCTCAAAAAGTTAAGGCAAAATAGCTTGCTTTAAAATTTAGATTTTTTAACTGTAAAATGTTGCAAAAAAGTATACACCAAATGATCACCACATGGTGAGACACATGGCTAGTCCTAAATGGCTCCGCTGATTGGGCAGAAAGGTTATACTAATTATTAAACTATATTAAAATATATATATATATATATATATATATATATTAGGTTTATTATTTACATTTAAAAGTCCATTTAAATCTATTAATTTCAAATAAACAGCCAGATGGACTTAATAATATTTAACACTATGCACAAGCTTTTGCTCTGTTACCCAGAGACAGCAAATTCGACTCTGTATATGTGTTTAATTGTAGTGTATGCCTTAATTGCACCCCTTATAAAATACAGGGCAGGTTAGTAGCAGCTATCATATGATTATGATATGAAGACACAGCTAGTGAGAGCGGATGGGCCCTAAACTTGGAGTTCATCAGTGCTGCTCATCTCAGGTTGTGATAAAGGAAAAGGAAGCCTGACTGGCAAGCTCTGACTTGAGTCTTACCGTTATCTCCTTGATCAAAGCGCACACAACCCTTTAATTCTGTGGAGTAGATTAAACTCCCTCGTAAACTGGATAAAACTGTCTGACATTTTAAAATAATCTTTTTAACACTTAACAATCCTGCTTTGAAACGTCCTGAGTTTTACTTCAGACACGACCAGACCAGTGGCCTTGTTCAAATCAATTACACCTGTAGATTTTCACACCAAGTTACTAACAAAAGATAAACACAAGCAGATTTAGCAACACGCATCCACACATATGCATACACACTCTCTCTTTCTGTCTCAACACATAGCACTTATGTGCAAGCAGATGTCACCAGGAAAATATCTCGAAACATCAAGCACTTCTGTGCAGCAGCTGGAGTCTGCATCAGTTGGCTGGCAAACTCAATCTACACACAAATACACACACACATATGCGCACGCACACTTTCCTACATTTAAGTTTATCTCACAGTGACTACACCCACTCTCTTGATTAAAAGATTCGGATCCGCACTAACACTGCCCAGAACCTCCCACCCCACCCCCTCACTGTATTCTGTCTCTAATAGATTTAAGTGAAGTCCATCAGCCTTTATGAAGGACACCAAGGACATCCAGACATCCTTCTCAAGGCTAAAACTGTGCTTTGTCCCTGCTCATTTCCTGATCCAACCTCCTGTCACTGAATCCCCGGCACTCCTGCATCCTTGGATCAGTGCCGTTTACAAAGTGACCCGGCTTTGAAGCTTACCGGAAGTCCAATTTCAGTGATGGTTTATTTTTAAACACCGCCCACTCCCATTAAATCTGACTTCAAAGCCCATCCTCCATACTCATGCCTGTTTACTTTCTAAATAAACACTGAAAAATCACTGCTATTGGTTCCAAAATGCAATACCACAAAAGTAACAAAAAAAGAAAGATGGTCATGTCAACAGGATTTTTCCAATGACCTTAACAATAACACTACTAGTTATTTCATTGGGTAATGTAGTGTTTGTATGCTACTATCACAGTAAACAATGATCACTTACAGTCTGTGAAACATCTGTGTACCATAGCATGTGTACGTCTGCTACTGTACACTGTGAATATAAATCGTTTTCTGGTTTGGCTTCTGGTTTCATTTTCCAATTTCTCCTGATAAGCAAGACCATCCAAAAATTTTCCCCCAAAAGTAGGTCAACAAAGTTAGCAGTTTTTCCAGTTTTCTGCTTTTTTTTTTTTGCTTAGCTAGCTTATTTCCATAGATATATACCAAAAATAATCATAAATTACCAAAGATCATTTTAGATGTACTAATTTATTCACAATACTTGTGAAGTACACTCATAAAATAGCACTGCTTATGTAAGCATTTACAGACAATGCCTGGAACTTGAGCCTTTCAGAGATCTTATATGGACAAGCCATGACTTCAGACAGGACAATTGAAAAACATACTGTCCACGAGACATAACATATTAAAAGCCTGTTGCCTCATGAGAATCTGCCGTTGCTCACTGTAACACAGAGTACGTGACTCTGATAGGGACACCAACAGAAGCCATGTATCACTAGATTCTTATCAGATCTGTGTCTGCGGCTTAAAGAAGATTTTCAAACGGACTACTTCAAAGCTGCATAGCAAATTAAAATGTTTGATAATAATAGGTTGCTTTTATTTTCTACTGCTTTTTAAAGCTACTTCTACACCAGACAAATAACCAAAAGTTAACAAACAAATATATAATAATATTATTACATAGGATTTTCTGGTATCAACACAGGGTAATAATTAATTAGGATTGAGGCTCCAAACGCTTAAAGTTGTGTGTTTGGGGTCTTTGTCCTGGTGGATCACTAATTTTGTCCAATGGTCAATTATCAAGCTGATGATTTGGTGAGCTGAGTTTGTCCTCATTCTTCCTTTTTCCATCCACTTTGTGACAAGCACCAGTTCAGTTCAGCTCCAAAGCATGAAACCGGCCCACCATGCTTAACAGATTGTACAGTGTTCTTGGGTTGAATGTTTCACCTTTACTCCTCCAAACATAGCTCTGGTGAAATCTTTCCTCCAGAATGTTTTTTCTTTGTCTATAAGGTCATCTACAAACTTGATACTGGATGCTAGCCTGCATAGCTGCATAGCAAATTAAAATGTTTGATAATAATAGGTTGCTTTTATTTTCTTCTCGTTTTTAAAGCTACTTCTACACCAAACAACTAACCAACATTTTTTTTTGTAAATAATAATAATTGTAATAATAATAATACAGCCCATGGTTATGTAAAACTATACACTGGTGCTCTAGCACGTTTCAGTTCATGACAGGCTTGGTTGTTCCTGGATTGTTGATCATAAGACCAATATCCTCTCAGCTAAAGGGTGTAACACTTTGGGTCTTCTTCCAGACCTTGGCAAAATCTCACAAAAATTTTTTTAACTGATCTTGTAATCAGCAGGTGATTAGAAATGGCTCCGAGAGACATTCCCGATGTGTGTGACTCGATCTTCCTCTTTCTCAGGTCTGACTAAACTCCTTGGACTTCCCACTGCATTGTGTGGTGGTCAATCCACTCAATCCAATCAAACAAATGCTCGGCTGTAGTCACTCATGATCAAGTAGAGTTAAACTCTACTTTTTGAAAATTCATGCTTAGCAAATTCAATTGCTAAACACTACATAATGTTTATTATTTTATTTACTCAATTGGCAAATGCAGGTAAGGCAAAACAGCAAATGTCTTGGTTGGTTTAGTCTCTTTAGTTTTGCTGTTACTTGTTGATTAATTTAACTAATAACCATTTATACCTTGTGGTATTACGTAGTACTCTATTGCAAGCAGGTTGTCTTTAAGCTGTAAAGTAATTCCTCCCCTAGTGTGAGTGATTTGTGACTTCAGAGCTGACTGATTTTGTTTGAGCAATTCTCCGACTTAATTTCGCTGATTAGCTCTTCATCATATGAGCACTTAGTAAATAAACTGAACTGCTTTCAGAGGCCTAAATAACAAAATGGAAATTGCATTTATTTCTGACAGGTACCCTGCTCCATTTATTTATTTGAATCATTGACTGAAGTTTTTTAAGATAAAGATACAGAAATTTAACTCTATCTCTAGCTATTGATTTAGTCGTGCCATTTAGTTGTGCGCAAACATTTGCATTTTTTTTTTGTTTGTTTGTTTCTAAGCCGAGTTTCCTTTTTATATTTGCTTCCTCTAATAAAATTTTGCTAATATTTCATACATTTCTCCAACAAAGTGAGGGGCTACATTTATTATGGAAGAACTTAAACTATAGAAGCTTCGCAACATAAATATAAGAACAACTGACAATCACAAGAAATGGTTAGTTTTTTAGTGGTTCATAGTTTTTCTTTCTTTCTTTAGCCAGGACACCCTCAAATGTAAAGTGAATTTACATATACATCCTCGGTGCACACTATATAAACTATCCCAATATTAAGGTCATTACGTAAACCTATGTGACACAGTGCATTTTATTCTTGAACTTTCACTGACTGAACACATAAGTTCGCATTTATAGTCCCACTTGTTTTTGAGATATTGAGGTTGTGATTAAACCCATTTGATTCAAGTGAACCAACAAACAGAATAATAACTATAAGAAGTCAATCATAACTATAATGATTTGGACATTGTGTGTGGTGTTTTTTTTTAACCTGAGTGTAACCAACTTGAAATCACAGGCCTTGCTTTGAGAACCACAGCTGTAGCTTGGCTACTTTTAGAGAAACACACTGTGAAACAGACGCTGCTATTTTTTCCTGAAATGAGAGATGGTTTGGATGTGGAGGGTTTTTTCTTATGCTTTTTATATCTGCAACACAGTATTCAAGTGTTGTAAATGTTCCCAGCTCTATTACTTACTAACCGAGTATCTAAATGTAACACACACACACACACTAGTAATAGAGGCTTAGTAACATTGCGATGACCATGGACACATGCAGTTAGTTAATGCTGTGGCTACATAATAAAATTTTTAATAAATAAATTAAAAATAAATAACTATTTAATCTCCTTTAGTTTTTAAAATAAAAGCTGTGACAACAAAACAAACAAACATATATAGTTCAATCCTGGGCACCTGCCAAATGTCTCCACAAAGTAAAGATTTGACTGATATTCTTGTCTATACGTCCTCATGTAGCTTTAAAGACACACACACACACTATTAATAGAGGCGTAGTAACATTTTGAGGACCGACCATGGACACTTGCATTTAGTTAATACCACACTGAAACATTTTAAAGTAACTATTTAACCTACTTTCTTTTTTCTTTTAATATAAGCTGTAAAAACAAAAAACAAACCAAAATATATAGTTTAATCATGGTGATCTACCAAATGTGCCCACAAAGTCAAACCTTTCAGATATTCTTATCCTTATGGAAAATGTTGTCCCCATAAAGATTTAAAGACACACACACTAGTAATAGAGGCTTATTAACATTGTGAGGATCAACCATGGACGCATACAGTTAGTTTGTGTTGTGGCTAAATTGTAACATTTGAAATAACTATTTAACTTTTTTTTTAAATAAAAGCATTCAAACAAAACAAAGCAAAACAAACAACACACAAATAAATAAATATATATATATATATATATAGTTTAATGGTGAGGACCTACCAAATATCCCCTTATCCTTATGGGAATTTTGTCTCCATAAAGCTTTAAACACACACACACACACACACACACACAAGTAATAGAAGCTTAGTAACATTTTGAGGACCGACCATGGGACACATGCAGTTAGTTAAGGCTGTGGCTACATTGTAACACTTTAAAGTAACTATTTAACACCTTTAGTTTTGTTTGTTGTTCTTTTAAAAGCTGTAAAAACAAAACAAACAAACAAAGATGTATAGTTTAATCGTGGGGACCTACCCACGATTAAAATGTCTCCTTATACCTTATTGTAATTTTGTCCCCATAAAGCTTTTAAGACACACACGCACGCGCACAGAGGGAGGAGGAGGAGGATGGTAAAACATTTTCACAGCTCGCTTGATGACGGACAAACTCAGAGCCCTCCAAAAAATACAACAAAGTTGAAAATGAAGCTGAAATAAAAGTATAAACCACAGAAAAGAGAGAAGTAGTTCACCTCCACCGTGTATTCTTCACTTCTGCGGCCTCATACGCGTCTCCTCTCCGTTTGTCCGAGCCGTAAATCTCCCTCGGGCTGAAATCTCTCTCCGCCTCGAGTCAGTAACCACACACCGGCCCGGTTAGTCCACTCATCACAAAGAGAAGTGAAACGCTCCTGCTGATGATTTAACACGGCTCACACTCATTCACAACTCCTGAGAAGCGTGCGTGTTGCTCCAAAGAGAGAGAGAGAGAGAGAGAGAGAGACGTGTAGCCCCGAGTCACAGAAAAAGAAATGAGAACCGGAGGAGTCAGAAATGCGCCCTCTACTGGACTTACAGTGAACTCTGTTTCATGTAAAATTGCAAATAAAAAAAATTAAAACTACTAAAAAGTTGTTTAACAAAGAAAGTAAATCTAGATTAAATATTCGATATCCTTCACTATTTCTATCTACCAGTTTAGTAAGTAAAGGCAATTCTAAAATATATTGACCATGTTAACTTTTCTCCTTCTTTCCCCCCCTTTCGGCTGCTCCCGTTAGGGGTCGCCACAGCAGACCATTTGTCTTCATCTAACTGTCTACATTTTCCTGTCACTCCAACCTCATGCCCCTCCTCACTACATCCACATCGTAACATTTTTAAATAACCATTTAATCTCCTTTAGTCTTTTTTTCTTTTGATAAAATCTGTAAAACAAACAAACAAACAAAAGATAGTGTGGTGAGCTGCCAAATGTCCTCACAAAGTCAAACCTGACTGATATTCTTATCCTTATTGGAAAATTTGCCCTTATAAAGTTTTATAGACGCGCATAATGTATGCGCACGCGCGCGCGCGCACACACACACACTAAAAATAGAGGTTTAGTAACACTGTGAGGACCTCCCACTGACACATGCACTTAGTTAATGCTGTGACTGCATTAAAGTAAACTGCTGTTAAAGTGACTATTTAACCTTTAGTTTTTTGTTTAAATAAAAGCTGTTTGTTTAAATCTAATGCTGTTAACTTCTTCTTCTTGCTGTTACTTCCGTTAGGGGTCGCCACAGCAGACCATTTGAGAGGAACCAGACTCAACAGGGAACCCCTACTCATTTGGGTGATAACAGATAGCAGGAATTGTTTTGCAGTCCAAAATACTGTCAATAAGTCATACGGTCCTGTAAACTTTCCCCTTCATTCTTGCCAATGCCTTTCTGTCAACTCTTATATTGACCATGTTAACTGCTTTGTACAAAAGCTCAGATGTTCCTCATGTCTAATCTCTTCACTTACAGCATGTGTTTTCACAGCATGTGATCTAAAATGCATCATATGGTTTTAGACAAACTTGTGGAATCAATACCAGCTTAAGCGCACTTGTCATTTAAGTACAAAGGACATTCAAGTCAAACCGGGTGTTGTGATGAACTTTCTTGTGAATAAAGGCATAAGAACAATTGATCATTTACAGAAGACATCAAGCACAGAACAGTGATGAGACTTTGAGACAGTTTGGTGCAAATGTGTTAAAGAAGACCATATGTCTGTGAATGGCGATCCTGTCTGATGAGGCTGGCAATCAACTGCAGTTTGTCCCATGAATATTCAGCATTCGGAATGCCTGATCCTTGTTGCTTGTTACTCAACTTGCTTAAGAGATGCACATGTCTGTGGGAACTGTACATGCAATCATTCATGAACACTACATTACAGGACATTACAGGGAATTGGCAATTTTACATGTTGTGGCAAATAAAGGAGTTCCTGGGAGGCCAGCATTTCAGACATGAAGCAAGCAGTCCGATATGGTTCCAGTGTACTGAGAAAACTTTCTATCCAACATGGTATCCATGCATTAGTAAAATGCTGGGATAAGTGCATTAGTATAGCAGGGAATTAAATAGAGAAATAAAGGTAGTTTTTACTCTTATAACTGTGTTCTTTTATCCTGCATAAGCAAAAGTCCCAGTTTGATCTGGAAGCCCCTCATTCCAATTGCTAGAAGTGATAACAAAACAAGAAGAAGTAGCATAAAAGGAGAATATTTTAATAAATGCTTAATCCTGATCAGGAGGCAATCCCGTTAAAATTGGACATAAGGCAGGAGAAATCACCCTAGATGGTATGCCAGTCTATTGTAGGATGCCATTTACTGTATACACACATTCACACCTAGCAGCAATTTACCATAGTCAATGCTTCTACTTGCATGTTTGGTTTTGCCCAGATTAAGCCCACAGAGATGTGTGCAAAACTCTTCTCAGACTGTAACTCCAAATGAGAACCTTTTCTATGGTCAAAAGCATAAATCGATTCATGATCCAATCAGCAGTGACCTCTGAACAACCAAACTGACCCACTAAAATATATAATAGACACATGTTTATTATTCTTTCTCATGAAGATTATTGCCTCTCTTGTTGCAGTGCTTGTCATTTGTACTGTAGTTGGGTGTTTAGCATGATTTGTGACTGTAGGGTGGAACCTCTGTGAACAGTTGACGTGCTATTTCCACTTTCTCAAAAAAGGGAAAGAGTCTGTGTGTGTAAGTGGATCATGTGTATGACACTGCTTTATATAGTTATGTATTTTTTTGCATACAGAAAGCTGGCTCATATTCAGTTAAATAGGCAAACCATTCTATGAAAGTCATTTTCAACTTTTGTTCTTATTTTGAATTGCTTTTGTTTTTTTTCCTCCCTCATTGTTGTTTTGTAACCTGCTGCTGCTGTAACACAATAATTTCCCTCACAGGATCAAAATAAATCTGTCTGTCTATCTATTATATTTATACATAAAACCAGCATAACAATAACTACTTGTGATTTGTGTTTATAGCACTCCTAACCCATAAAAGTCCAGACCTATTTCTCCTTTAAGGGACATTATGGGGGATATAACACAGACCAGACAGACCATGGAGCACATTTTGAAAGACGTCACACAGCATTTTCCGTGACAATTTTACGGTTAAAAGCTCTATGTAACATGTCACAGCAATACTTTCTTAATTTCTTCTAGGTCAATTTGTTCAAGACATGCGGTCAGAACGAGGTAAAAATAAAATGAGATGTTATTAATTTGCATCGCTAAATAGAATAAACCACTTTCAGTACCAAAAAAACCAAGCTTTTTATAATTAGCTAGTTTTGTCACATGTGCTACCCAGGTATACTACCATATTTAAAACAATGTCATGGCTATATGATGTCATATTGGAAATGATTTCATTAGGGACTTAATATGTTAATCAAGGGTTAAGCTGAATAAGAAACTTTCCACGACATTTAAAGAGGTTGTGACTCCATGTCAGTCTAGGTCCTTATAGGGTTTACACACTGTCGCATGGTCAAAATGTCCAAAAGTTTGGTTTTGTTTCTAGCCTATCTTGCTCTTGTTTATGATCAGTTGTCTATACTGTATGTCCCCACAGTACCCTTTCATCTAGTATTCAAAGCTGACTTCTCCTGTTTTTTCTGATTTTTTTGCTCTCTCTGTAATGATCTCAGTAAAGTTGTGTCTTTCATTAATTGATCATTGCAAGCGTTTAATTCCGTGTTACCAAAATGGACATACTGTACTGTACATATTTTGTCGCAACAGAGATCAATAGTTTATAATTTGGTGCCCCCTGCTGGCAATACTATTGTCAACACATGCAAGTGACTAAGGAAGAATGCGTGTGTTCTGCTTGTTTCCCTGGTTTCAGAAAAAGAAGAGGCCACCATTACCATAAAGCATCAAACACTTCAGAAACAATGAAATTATATAAAGAAATCTCCTCTAAGCAAAACAAATAAACAAAACAAACAAATAAACAAACAAACAAACAAAAAAACAGAATATTTCCAGAATTGACATTTCCACCTTTCCAGAGGGAAACCTGACTTTTGTTCTAGAAAAAATATTGATAGAGAGAACATGGCATGACTATTCTTATACCATGCGTCTCTGGTAACCACATCATACCACAACATACAGAAAATTATATTTTGTATACAGAAATATAAATAAGCAATAACATTAATACTACAACAGCACAATTGTATGCTAAACATATAAGTTCAGCCTTTATTCATCAGATATAAACTAGTGCACCGGGAAATTCTTTATTTCTGCTCACTCACTCATTGTCTGTACCACATTATCCTGTACACAGGATCTGGAGAGTATCCCTGGAGACTTAGGGCATGATGTGTGGTACATACTAGACAGGGTGCTAACCCACTGCAGGGCACACACACACAATCATTCACACACTACGGGCACGGCAATTAGCCTAATCTGCATTCGTGAGGAAACCAGAGAACCTGAAGGACAACATGCAAACTCCATGCACAGACCAGAGGCGGGAATCGACCTGAAGGTGCAAGTCCGCAGTGCTAACCACTAAGCTACTGTGTCACCTGCTAGATTTTAATTATTTATTTTTAATTGTATGTTACTGTAAATGAATAACAATGTTACAGGCAGAGAACTAGGTAACTGTACTGCAATACATGTTACTGTCATACATTTTACCGTTGGCAACAGATGCCAGGTTTTAACATAAATTTAACATTATTGATTTTCTTAAAGCGTGTAAAATAGATTGAATTCACATTTTAGTCTAATTAATTACTATAAAAATGTGTAAGTGATTTATACACTTTTATAGTTTGAGCATTGTACTTTGTGAACACAGGGTGTCCAATAAAAAAAAGTTCTTTAACATGACCTTGTGCATCGTATATTAAAGTAAATTCAGCCCATAAATCAGCTTGAAGTCATTATCTAACCAAGTCTATGAACTTGAGCCTTAAAAGTTTGTCATACTCATCACTTTAAAAAAGTGTGTGTACTACAACGACTACAGAACTATGAATAACTTTGTATGTTAATGATAAATGTTAAAAATCATTAAGGCAATTGTTTTGAAACACTGAGATGAGCAAATCATTATAACTGTTATGTAACAATAATAATCTGTAAAAACCTTGTTTTTTAATACCATATCCATCCCATCTATCCGTCTAGGAACCTTTGTCATCCAATTAGGGACTATGGAGGCCAACGGTGACCATTGTATTTATTCCCATTTTGTATGACCATGGTGGGACCTCCAGTCAACACTCACATTCACATACTATGAGCAATTTGGAAACGGCAATTTGACTAATCTGCATGTCTTTGGATTGTGGGAGAAAACCGGAGAGCCTAGAGGAATTCACCAAGCACTGGGAGAACATGCAAACTCCATGCATACAGACCTACTTCAGCTTCTTGAAATTTATTGTGTGTAGGAAGAACGAGCCTCACAGGATCATCCTCACGGTCATACATTCGTCTCAATAGACCTTGAGTAACATTTATGACAAACATGAGTCTCACTATTTTCATTTGATCTTCAAGCACAGGTTCATGTCGGTTAAACTGTAATAAAAATCCCACCCCCGCCCATCAATAAATGTTGTCTGCTAAATTGTATGTACAGTCTGTCACATGATCATGTATTAATGACATTTGTGTTTAAAGAAAACAAAATCATTGTTCCTAACATTGCAGAGAGAATTTCTCTAATTATACACCAACAATTTTTTTTGACACAGGTGGAGATAAAGTGTTAATAATTGTTCATATTAAGGTTGGATGGATCCAACATGGATCCTGGATCATATTAATGTTTCTGGATTATGATTAACAATTAATTAATGTGTTTCAACTTTTTACTTAAAACCTTGTTATACGTGAGTAAACTCGTGTATTCCAAGAGAAAAGCAGTAATAGTTTGGAAGGGTAATGCTCCTCAAGATTAATCAAAGATTCACTACAAGCATCTGAAGGTGTATTTGATTAAAATTTCGATAAAACTGTACTATACTGTTTTAACGAATAGGAAACTAATTATAATAACAAAAACACTTGTACATTACAGTTAAATCTTTTTCATTCAAATTTGATAAGCATTTTACTGTTGTATATCAATGATTTTTACAGAATATACACCAATTAGCCATAACATCAACACCAACACCAGGTGAAATTAATAACATCGATCACTAAATATTCATGAGTCATAGATGACAGGATTATGAACATCCAAGGCTCACCAATGCGTGCAGGGACCTAAGGCCAGCCCATCTGGTCCAAACCAATGCAGCACAAATCTGCGAAAAAAGTCAATGTTGGCAATGATAGAAAAGCACCAGAGCACCACCACAGCCAGTGTACCATAACCCACCGTGCATGGAGCACAGCAGACAAAGAGCTGCCGACCGCCAGATCCCAGTCCAATCCATACACATGGGATGCTCTGGACATACAAGCTTGATCTATGGAAGACTCAGTCCACAACCCACACACTCAAAAAAACAACACTTTGGTTGAACATGATTCAATAGTGGACAGTGGTTCCACATGATTACACCACATTATCTTAACAACAATGGATGATGTTAAACCAACTTTAAATATTTATGTTCATTTAACATGAACAGCTAACTTTGATTGAACATTATTTAAATATTTCTATTTAACAATTTTTTTTGTTGAACTTCAACTATTCATGTTAAACAAACTTTATTCCTTGATGTTAATCCTATATGTTTACATTGATTTCAATGAATCCCATTTAGTCATGTTACTACAACTAGATGTTATACCATAATGAATAGCAGCCCTATTTTCCCATGCTTTAGTGACACTTAAAGACAACTCCAGAGGCAGTGAATATGTAATACATCCTTTTTATTAGGGAACAACTTATAACAGGTGCCATACTTTTATTAAACACTAACAATCTAATTCACACACACTCAAAAAAATGAAATGTTGGGTTTAATAAATTTTTTCTCATCAACAAGTTCCACACAAATGACTTTAGTAAACTCAACTAACATTTGTAAGGGCCTTTATTCACAACAACATTACACAAGCATTTTAATAACAATTGGCACTGTTTGAAATGCAGCACAGAAATCCAGAAATTGAGAATATTATGGTTCAGCAATACAAAAGACACACTGTACACAATATGCAACATATTCTAATTTTTTTTTTAGTTTTTCTTTTCCAACTTTACTGTCAACTTTAACACATTTAAAAAGAGGGGGGGGGGGGAAATTGTGTGTTTAACAAAAAAACAACATTAACGTTGATTAAAATCTTCAACTTTTCTTTCAACAGTATTCTGGACATGTTTTACATAAGAAAAAAAATAAAAATCATGTGACCCACAAAAATAGAAAAAAAAAAAAAAGGTTCTCACTGTATGAATCTTAAAAAAATTAAAATTTAAAAGGAAAATGCACAACCTTGTCCTTAAGGTCAATAATACCAACTAAACATTAGTTAATTTACCATATTAACATAAAATTAACATAATTTACCCTATTTTTTGCTATCAAATACAAACAGTTTTGGAACTCAACAAACTCAAGTGCTCGATGTTGGTTTACTCAAAGTTTGTTTTTAAGCATCTGTACCTTTGGTGAAAGTCTAGTAGCATCCAGCTGGAGGAAGATCTTCTGCAGTACCTCAAAAGAATGTTTTCAGTTCCTGAGGTTCATTGCATACATTACACCCAATAAGAGCGCACATGCAGTAGCGATGTCTCCCAAGTCGTGAAGCACTTCAACAACTGGACGGGTCGTGGCATCATCTCCCTCAATATTGATGCTGTAGATGCCAAATACAACATGTTCAAGATCCCTCTATGCAGCATGGCCATCTGTATCCTATTGTTACACGCACAAAAAAAGCAAAAATTAAATCACTAGACAAATACAGAATTCCAAAGAGCCTGTTTGCATTTTCCCCTGTAAATGTTGTTTAGTATTTGATCACTAACTTTTGGTCCACACTGATTTCTCACAAACTTGAAAACACTTTCCTAAGTATATCAGTGAACTGATGCCATCTAATAGCAGCTTTAACTTATAATTTTTAAAGGCTAAATTGATATTGTGATATCCTGAAGAGCCCAATGATACCGTTACTTCTGCAGTAATTATTAGCATCACCTACCAGATATTCAGAGACCGGATCTTCATTTAGGTAAACACAAAGATCAATTTAAAGTTAATACTGCAGAAATTCAATTTATTTTTAGCAGGATTTAGGGGTGGGGTGTGTGTGTGTGTGTGTGTGTGAGAGAGAGAGAGACTATTGGAACAATCGAGACTCGAACACTGCTTTTGACACTGCAGAAATTCAATTTATTTTTAGCAGGATTTAGGGGTGGGGTGTGTGTGTGTGTGAGAGAGAGAGAGAGAGAGAGACTATTGGAACAATAGAGACTCGAACACTGCTTTTGAAAAAAAAAAAAAAAAAAAAAAAAGATATGTATAATTACTGATGTACCACCAGCCCTTTTATCAAGCAGCTTATTACAATGTTGTTTTGTTCAAACCACAGATATAAGTTAAAGTAACATAACTATTACTATATATGCTTATCTACTTATATACTTTTCGCCAAATAATGGAAATATATGTAGTGGAACAACCTGTGACACGCGGCTAAATTCGTTAGCTAACTTCAGTCAAAAACACCAGGACTCTCTAAAACTACAGAAGCAGGACAACGTTAAATACCATATATTATCACATATAAAAATATGTACTGGCGAAAAAACAAATATCTGAGTAAAAATCTTACCTTTTTCGGGTGTTGACCTCCCTCTGTCAAAACGGACAGAACTACAGGGGGTAACGCACGCGGGCGGAGAATCAATTAACTTTGCGGAGGTGTAGTTTGATTCGTCTTGCTCTTCTGTTTCGTTAGCGGTTCATGACAGCTGGCGTCTCGCTACTGCCCCCTGCTGTATGTATGAAATGATGACTTAAGATGAATGGTTTGTGTTTAGACAACGTAATGGGAATTTGTACGGTCAAGTTGAGACAAAATTACGTTGACCTTAATCGAAAAAAAAAAAAAAATAAACATTTAAATCAACAAATACAATATTATGAGTATACTGAAAGTAATTATATTATGTAAAGTGCACAACCTGGCTTTTTCATTTTTTTAAGCTATAGCACCCAAAAGATCCATTGCTAACATCCTGGTGCCAAAGCCCACAGCACACCCCATGCCAGAGCCAGAGCTGCCTCATTGGCACAAGGGGAAACCAAAGGTGGTCTCAATGTTAATGTTATTGCCGATTGGTATATATTAAATACTAATGCGATGTTTTACACTATTACTTCAAAAGATTTAGCCTGTCATGTGCTTTATTTTTTATCATAACCCACCTACATAAGAAGTCAGCAAGAAGTTTACATAAGCAGCAACTTGTTTATTTTGCATCATAAAAACTACTAGACATATTTCTTTATTGCTTTACACATTATTGTTTATACATAAATATTCTTGTCAGGGTCACATTTGCATTTGGAGCAATAATACAACCTGGCTGTGACTTCTTTTGACACATCGTGCAGTTTATATGCTTGTCCTACTATTTGGCTGCTGCAATGTCTAAATAAAGCCTGCTTCTATACAACACTCTAAATTTGACATGGCATTTTATCCTATACCTCATCCTTTAGGGGTAATAGGAAGAATGTGTAGAGGCTGGTTATTAATAATTATTAGTCCATACAAGTTGCAGTGAGCTTCATAAGTAACATCAAGTCAGACGATATAGATCAGCAGTCAGATTTCTTTTTTTTTTTTCGAATTATCCAGTGCAAACATCTTTTTAGCCCACTAATCTCAGAGCAAATTCAACCTGCTTCATTATTTATTGTAGTTATTAGGCTGTTCAGCAGTTTCTAGGGGCCTTATATGCATGTTTTATTTTATGTGCAGTTATTAAAATCTGTCAGATGGTAAGGATGATTTAATGAGCAGGGTTTGAGTGATGTAGGCTTTAGGCAAGGTTTAAGAGAGGGTCAAAGATATGCCCTGAGCAAATATTTAAGCAAAAAAAAAAAATGCAAATGGTAATAACTTCAAGGGATATAGGAGATGGAGAAATGAACATGAGCAGCCTCTGGTGTTTAGGGAAGGTATTAACCTTATAAAAATATTTTCTAATGATATGAATTGATTGGAGGTACGAAATACAAATGTTCCTTATAACAAATGATTTAATAAAGTAGCTTCAAAATCTTAATAAATTTTTCAAAATAACTTAGAGTGAAAGTGAAATAAGGCTATATTTACCTAAAGTTAGTACACTGTCTATCCCTCTCTAACTTATTAACCTGTGATGCATTATATTCTACAGTTTACCTTATAGCACATTAAGTATTAGTGGGCATGATTTATTTGGTAACTTTAATATAAAATTAATATTATGAAATCAATGGTAATGTAAAATGAATGATAATGTAAAATTTATATGAAAGTAAATGTTAAGTTTTAATCAACCTCATAATTTATTGCATCTTAAACTATGCAGTTTTGCCGATTATAGACAAGTGATATGTAAAGTGAGTAATGTGAAAAGTTTTACTGCTTTAAAGTCTTTATAAAAGCTTTAACTGTGCACATTTAAAGTAAAATACAAATAATACAAGCAAACATGAAAAATAGGGAAAATAAAGTATGGATAAATGTCATCCTTTTCCCAGAAGACTTCATCAGTTTTCTGTCTTTCTGAGGTTTTATGAGGAGATCAGCTTGTGTGTATTTTCAGGAATCATGGAGACTTCTTTTGCACACATAGCCTCCTACTTGCTCATGACTCCATGATGTTTTATTCTAAATATAAACTAATATTATTTATGTCGTTTTAAATATACAGCATTTCCATGCTACATGTTTGTAAAGCTTAAAATATCTTTTTCCATCTATCACATTAACTATATTTCCAATGAATTTTCATTAAAACCTCAACCTGATCTATTGCCTTGTTCCTCATGGGAATTTCGTGCATATGAGCTTGGATGCTATAATTATGACATAATGTGTGTTCAAGTGACTTTGTTTGGAAGAAGAAAAAAGATGTGTCTGAAAAAAATGGCCATCTTAAAAAAAGTTTTTTGCTTGGATTGCATTAATACAAACAGTTTCACTGTGATGGCTTATGACAGCAATTGCTTGAATAGTTTCAGGAATTAAGATGAAGAGTTTCGTACCAAAATCTCCATCACTGAACAGTTGATATCCTCAACAAGGTAGACTTTATATCAACTAAAACACATTTCCTTATATAAACTTGGACTTTTCAACCTCACTTATATTAAGGGAGTTTATTTATGGTCTTGCTATCTGGCTTCACCCAAATAAAGATGGGTTCCCTTTTGAGCCTGGTTTCTCTCAAGATTCTTGTCTAATGCCAATTCAGGGAGTTTTTCATTGGCCACACTGAATCCAGGTTGCTCATAGAGAATTTTTTTTTATTAAAGTGTATCCAGAATTTGTATTCCAGTAAACGGTATACTGCATGTGTACTGCCTGATGCAGTTATACATCTACTGCTGTAGCTCTTGAACCTGCCTGATTCATATTGATTTTTTACTTCGGTTAAAGTTTCTGCTCTTATGGCTCACCTTCTTGCTTTGTATAAGTTCCCACATGGATACCTGAAAGATTTGCACTTTTCAAAACAGACACACAATCTTTTCTGGACACTGGAGATTTGTACCGAAACCTTGTTTCAATTATAAAGACAGTCCAGGGTTCCTATTCACAATATGTTTACCCTTTGGTTTGTTCATACTATAATGATTTATAGCCTCAGTGTCTGAGAGTCAGGTCCTGTGATTTCAGGGATTTTTTCCTCCCTTGCTGCACTCTTATTATGGATTAAACATGTGGCAGTGGTGACTCAATCGGTTAAGGCTCTGGGTTACCGATCAGAGGGTTGTAGGTTCAAGCCCCAGCACTACCAATCTACCAATTCAAAATTAAAGGCATTGTGCATAAGAAATAATAAACAAAGTGCATCTGGCAAGTCTTAAGAAAACGTTTATTGGATCTGAATCTTTGGAATGTACGTTAAGCTAAGTTGATGAGCAACAGCAGACATTTGTGATTTCCTGTTAGTGATGCAGTATGTTCAAATACAAAACATTGATTGACAGTTTTTTAAGGCCTTGCTGTTTTATTTAGGTTCTTCTTCCTACAACAGCAATTACAGAATCAGTATTGAAAATAAAAGTTTCTCCCCGTCTTCTTGTGTAGAAAAAAAAAACCTAAACAAACCTAAACAAAAACAAATTAGCACAAATTTTGAGTGACAATACAAAACCAAAGATAATCAATCGGGTAAATGGGAACTTTACTATAGGAAATTTTTATACCTTTTTCAATAATGAAAACATCTCAATAACCATATATTTCAGAATTCTTTTACACATTCTGAAACTATTAAAAAAAATGAACACTGTCCTTTTTATGAAGATTTTGTTTTTTACAAATGAATGCTATAAACACATAAACCTCTTTAAATATATCTATCAGTGCAACATTGTTTCTTTTTTCCCTTGATGCTACAGTATGCTTTCTTCATTAAACCTTACTGAAACTAGTCCGGCCTTTAGCTTCAGCTAACACACAGGTAGCATTGAGTAACGGGGTCATGGCATTGCAAACTACTGGAGATAAATGAATAGAGAACGTGTTTGTCACAGAACACAGCACAGCACAGAAACATACCAAGAAATCTTTAAAATATGAGTCAGTGTAGGTGTGTGTGTGTGAGATAGAGAGATAGAAAGAGAGACAGAGAGGGAGTGAGATGGAGTGTTCTGGGTTATACTACATGTGATATGAAGTTCTTAGTTTGTATATTGTTAAGTGATGTTAAATGACAAGCCAGCATTTCCTGTTTTAGATTTTAAGTCAGTCCTTCATATGCTGTTCTCTTTTTATTAAGTCCAGTGCCTTATCCAAAGCCGAGCTGATGCACGTCCTCTGTACGGTGTAGTATGTGTGGCCCTGTGTGATTTGAAGCAATGGTCCTTTGGTACAGACGCAAGGGCCAAAGTGATGATTCCTGTATTAAATCATACCCAAGGCAAATGTCACGCTTATGTGATGATAGCATTTTCATCACATCAACCTTCCAACCAACCAGGTGTGATATAAACAGGGAAGAGAAGAATGAGTACAGTCCAATCAGAGAGACGTGCCACGACGGTCCGCCAAACACAAAGACGACAGCACCGTTCCTAAACACGTCTCATTCACGAGTCTTACACAAGACCGATGACGACAAAGTGCATTCGAGGCGAGAAGATGGTTAAGGCAAAAATGACAATGGTGATTCGTTCCTTTCTGATATGATGCCAAACATTTAAAACATAGCTATAAATAGAAACAGAAAAAAAGAGTTTGGGTTACACCTGATTTTTTCCCCCCCTCCTTGAGATCTTAAGCCTTAAGGACGATCAGAACATGTGGACAGATGTGAGCCGTGAGAGCTAGGTGAGACGTAAGCACAAAGTGTAAGCACTTACGGAACCTTGTGGAGCGCGTAACTCGTCGGGGAATGAGTGTCAGTGTTTGTGTGTGTGTTTATTAGTGTTTATGTGTGTGAACCACCAGCGTTTAACACATTAGCTGCATTTCTGGGAAACGTGATAAAGTAACCGAACAGGACAGAAAGCACACGTTTTCACCTTCACGAAACAGTCAGACGATTGTATTTACAACACCAAAGGAAAAAATGGATACTGCAGCTTTTTTTTTTGTCTGTTTTACTTTTTTTTTTTTAGAAAGGGCAATAAAATATATTAAAACTTACTGTATGTACAATATGTGGGCTCTCAACATTAAAGCGCAAGGAATAATCCGGGTCATGTTTGCAGGGTCATGTGACCAACAGATTTTTTTTTCTCCTTTTTTTGTGTTTGTCTTCGTTCCAGAACTTAACGGATGAAAGAAAAACTCACAAATCAACAAATGAGGCCAAGAAAGATGTACCAAAGGCACTGTCTGAACCACACCCTCAGATACGTGTCCCATTATGGGTTATCAAACATGGTTCATTTTGGATTTTTTTTTTACACATCTCCTTTGAACAGAAAAAAAACAACAACAAAAAAGGTTTTTTTTTCTTCCCCTCCCAGGCAAAGAAGAAAAAAAAGATAAATATGTATAACATTTTCATATATTGGTCTCAACACCAGCATCCGATTGTAAAAATGAGCAAATAAAAAATAATAAAATTAAAAAATTAAAATAATCATCTAAATCCTCTGTACATATTCTTTTTTTGTTTGTTTGTTTGTTTTTCATCTCCTTCAACCTCAGATTTAATGTTTTTTTGTGTACACAGTGTCCCCTACTGGTAGGTTCTGTTCACTGCAGATCCTGAGAAAAGCACGGCTCAGTCCCAGTTCTGCTCCCATTGGTTCTCAGAACCTCGGAGCCTTGTCCTTATCCAGTGGGAAAGTGCCGTCAGTCTAGTTATTTTTTTTAAATCCCGCCTCCCTGAGGAGAGGTGTCCTCTAATTGGTTGCCATCTCATGCTTCTGTGTATGAGTTCTGTGAGTTGAGTTTGTCCTTCTTTAGCTTGACGCCATCTACCAGCTCGAAGTTGTAGTTCTCCAGGGCGGATAAGTTCCTGTCGGCCATGGAGCCGTGAGAGCAGGCGCAGTAGAGCACTACGCCGCAGATCGCGCCCAGGAAGACGCCCAGCGCGCTCATGGCGATGATGGTGATCAGGATGGGGTCAAGAGTATTCAGCATGTTCCCTGTTCTGATCTCTTTGTTCTCAACAGTCTTTGGGAAGTTGGTGATGTCCACAGCTGGAGGAGGGAGAGAAAGAGTAGAATGTTATTTATAGAAAAATAAGACAGCTTGGGTAAAAATGCACAAACTGACAATTAGAGATGCCAATCTGGAATTTATTGTTGATCTGAAAGCCATGAAAATGTACTGCCTGGCAACCCCAAAAAAGTCATTAAAATTATCATGGAATATTACAGTCACAGGAATTGAGTTAACAATCAAACAGCGCTTAGTTAATCCTGGAAGGATCATGCTGGACCGTAAACTTTATAGAAGATATAATGAATAATCGTAATGAGAGATCACTTAAATGCTTGGTGAAGTTAAAGCAAGAAGTCGACAGTAGAAATCACAGCTATGTTCAAAAGTAAAAGTAAGAGCATTTCCACACACACAGTTTGATGAGAACTCAAAGGATTGGGACTAAACAGCTGTGTGGTCATAAGAAAGCTACTTGTAGGTAACACTAATCAGAAAAAAGCTGAAAAAAGGGCAGAAAATTTGAGCAGGGAAAATGGTCCTGAGTCCAGACTGACCCTATTCAGAGTGAAGGACGCATCAGGGTAAGAAGGGAAGCGCATAAAATGATGCACCATCATGCATAGTGGAGGCAGTGTCATGATCTGGTGTTGCTTCAGTTGGTCAGGTTTAGGCTCAGCAACATTATATGGCAATAAAATTAAATCAGCTGATGACCTGAATGTGCTGTGCAGTTTATCACATCTATGGATTTTTGGTTTGTTTTTTGATGGCACAGGACTCAGATTATGAAAGATTGGTTCTGGGAGCACGAGGAATGATATTTACACTTGCACTGGTCCACATATCGCAGTTCCCTAATGAAAGCTAAACACAGTCAAACGAAATCTAAGAGTCTGCAACTTTGTGTTGGACAAGCAGTGTATAATTTAAGCTGCTATAAGTGATTTCAGTAAAATGAAAACATAGGCAAAACTGTTTTTAAAATCTTGACAGTTTTTAACATCTAAATATGATCTAGAACAGACTGTCCCAGTTGTGCTACTCTCCTAGGCTCTGTAATGAGTAACTGAATGAATAACACATTATACTGCTGTATGGATGGAGGCTGTAAGATGCAACAGAGGTCGTGAGATTTTTCTTCTTTGTACCTTATTGAATAGCTCTTTTTGCTTTGTTATAATAATACAATCATGTCTAAGTGTGGTGTTTGTTCAAAACAAGAAACTTACGGAATTTACCAAAGTCATCAGGTAGCATAGGTTCTGTAGGGACATCTGGGTCTAAATGCACACACACAGAAGACAGATATAGTCACTTAGAGGTACTAGGTATTAACAATTGTTTGCCACTTGAATACTAATGGACAAAGCAGAACTAAAATATAACATAATTTTTTTTATATACTCACCTTTACAGTCCACCATGTTGATTTCTAGTATTTTAATATCATCCACAGCGATGTCTCCCAAACTTTGTCCCTCCACTACACCCTCTATCACCACCTGATAAACATAAAACGTGTGTCAGTTCTGAGGAATATCCTCTGCCAGCTTGTTGTATTTCCAGTGCAAGACAACTGCCTCACTTGCCAAGTGTACATCATCTTCCCTACTGATATAACTTTTTATTATGTAGATCCAATACACTGTTTTATAAACACACCTGATATGGTTTGCTTGAATGTGGGATCAGCACACGGGCTTCCCTCCAGCGGTTGCCCTGATGTCCGCTGACGGTCCAGAGGAGCACGTCGGCTGTTTCACGGCCACTCTCGTGACGCTGCTTGATGTGCAGAGTGCCAATGTGTGAGCCAAACATGTGGTACCAGAAGGAGAGGCACAGATCCGAGTCCTGACCCGAAATAGCTGGACTGACCAGCTGCGCCACTTCTTTCTTCTGTGTTCCAGTGGCTAGGGTGTAGATGAAGTTTCCAGAGCCGCCTAAAGAGAACCGATACGAATTTCAGGATATAATGATCACACTATGTGAGACATCATTTAAAGAGCAGATTTCAGTGCCTGTTAAATTGCCCTGTTTGGTGTCTTTGCACATTACCTGTGTGGTCCATGTTGGGACCGGTGTTTAATGTTGGCGTGCCGCTTGACTGAATCTGCCATGTGTAGCTGCCCCCTTCAGACGTCCAGCCACAGAACGAGGGGTTGTTCGCCCAGCCAAAGTCACACGCAAACCACATGAAAGCTACAAAACGCACAAACACAGATGTTTAGAATTACCAAGACAACCTTATATCATCTGCTCTGATTCTGTCATTTGTTTTACTTATATTTGTACTTATTTATTCCTTTAATGATTTCTGTTAGTCTTTAACCTTTAATATGACCAAGAAACAGGCATCTTTCTGCAATATTCAAGGCTACATTGAACCATTAGGGGGCAGTAGAATACCCTGTTACGAATAAGATAAAAATAATACAATTAATCTGATTCTTAAAAAAACTTTAAAACATGCAAGAAGCTGTCACTGATTATGCAGATGCAAGATCTTGCGAGTGATATTTATATGTGCATAATATTGATGAAACAGTCAGAAGGTGTGAAATCGAGGCTGTTTAATACAGGGCACTGTCTCTTCTCTGTGACAGGAGGAAAGACAAAAAGACAAGAGAACGTTGGGGGGGGGGGGGTGGAGGGTGTAAAATCCAGACAAGAGAAGAAAAAAAAACAGATATAAAAGATAAACGATGTCGTCGCCTTTCTTTCTCCAGACAGTATGAAATGCAATAACGTGAGGATTCAGAGTGGCTTCTACAGCGTATTTGCCCAGTGAAGAGGAAAAAATTTCCCATTAAAAGCCACAGCTAAAGCTCCCTGCCACTGTTCCTCAACAATACCGCCATCCAATTAAAAGTTATTTCTCTTTTTCCATCTCGAGAGGATTTGGACTGCGGCAGCGGAAGGCACTGGGCAGGAAGAAGTCCAAAAGTTTCGGAATCCTTTGCATAGAAAAAATAAACCACATTCGAAATGGAATAAACAGACGTGTCTAATATTAACTTATCCAGACCACACACATGTTTATCTTATACAGATCAGCCAAAAATCCCTACTGGGTTACAACGTTCAGGTATTTCTATGCTTCTGAGGACAAGATATATATATAAAAAATATATATATATATATATATACTGTATATGACCCACCCACACAGTCATAACAAAAACACAAGCTAATTAGAGAGAGTTGATTTGTTCTGTCCTCCCACTCCTGCAGTTTTATCTGTTGATGCTGAACAAGCTAAATTATAACAGCACTCATTAACAATTATGCAACTCATAAATGTTCATACCTGCCTACAGCTGAGATAAAACAAAGCACAAGAGTACCAAGTAATGGAAGGACAGAAACAAATAAAGGGAAAGCTCATATACAGTAAGTGTTGTGCTGTTGTGCTGTCTCACCTGGTACGGAGCTCATTTCTGTGGTGGTCTCGGGAGCGGTAGTGCTGCCTGCGCAATGAACGGAATGAAATCAGACACACAGCTGGATACAGACCAACTCAAACACCATAACAACTTGCACAGCTTAAGGGTAACTAAAGTTGTTAGTAACTTAAGCTGCGAGTTCCTGTTAATTGATTAAAGGTGTAGTATGTAATTTTAGAGCCCTCTGAATTGTAATTGCAGTGAAAACATTATCCGTCATTGCTCTTTACAAAAGAATCCACATCCCCTCTTTTAAAATTATATTTGCTTAACGAAATAAAAAATGCATTGTTCATAACTGGGGTGGAAACAATTTAGACAGAGTCAGATCCATTACAGTGGATTCCAGTATAGTGGCAAATAAGATTTCCATGTTTGTACTGGAAAATATTTATAGCTATATGTGTTTGTTATTGGTCTAGAAAGTGATGGAAAATGTACGAAATGCACCTTTAACTTTATAAATGACATTAATACTAGATTAACATGTGAGGCCTAGCTAGACTAGAAATGCGTGAAAATCGTATCCTACAAATTACAAACTGCACCTTTAACTAAAAGTGTTTTTTTTTTTTTTTTTTTTAGAGCAATGCAGCAAGCTGCCACACTCAGGATGAAGATGACATATAAACAGCAGCTGAAATCACATTAAACTGTCTAAAATTATGGGTTTGATCAGTTAGCATAATGCTAAGTCAGTTAGCATTAGTGATGGGTCATAGAAGCAATGACCCATGAAAGTGCTTTGGTAAGCCTGCGTGCATGGGGTTAAGTATGTGGAAAATCTTAAAAAGGTAACAAGCTTTGTGGAATTAGCTTAGCCAGAATGTTCAAGTAAGGAAAGGATGTTTTTTTTTTTTTTTAAGTTAGTTTAGCAAGTAGAGTTAGCATGCAAGGTGTAGTAAGGAAGGGCGCAGGCTCTGCTGTTAGCACCTGTCTGTTCGTAGTCATCACCTGTTCCACTGTGACAGTTGGCTTGCTCATCGTCACATTCATCGGACGGTGTGGTTGGGGGGACTGGCAGGGTGGGTGGCACTGTGGGTGCTAGAGGAAGAGAGAGAGAGAAAGAGAGAGAAAGGAATTATTAAATGAAGACAATTCAGGACATGATAAAACCCATAAATCATACACTAGCTACTTAATATAACAGCACCAGGAGCTGAAGCTAGACGTGTGTATGTGTGTCATGTGCGCCAGTGTGTGGTGTGTATCTGGGTGCTGAGGTTTGGCTCTGCTCCTGTGGGTTCTGGCAGCCCGAGCGGCTCCACCCAGGGCTCGGCCTGTGTGTGAATGTGAGGCAGACTCGGGTCTTTCATTAGCCAGACGCATGCCTGCTGCCTGTGGCTCTGCCCGCTTATGCTCACAGCCGGATTCCCTCCGTTTACTCACAACTTATAATGAGGGGCTCCTGATTTTGCCAGGCTTTCAGCAAGTTACAGAGAGAGAGAGAGAGAGATGGAGAAACCAGGAAGTGAGTGTAGAGAGGTGGGGTTAGACGTGATTACTGAAAGTTGGACGAATATAATTATCCTGCTGTTGGATTTTGTTCATAAATACAGGTTTAAAAGATTATCTGTTCAAGCTGATTTGAATGATTTGGAGAAGCAAATAATATTATACTCCAACAAACAGAGCAGATATTTCGTACTATATAATCCTCACGTCAGGGGAGTTTAACAGCAATTTGAAAAGGACTCAACAGTTAAACAGATGAGACGACACGAAGCGGAGAATAAATGCAAACTTCTCTATCTAATAATCTTTAAATGTTCTTTTTTCATTAGCAACTTTTTTAACAAGTCACATCGTCGCTTCACTAATCCGACTCTATAAAGGCTAATCACATCCTATAAATCTAAGTCTGTGAAAACATTACTTTTGACTTCTGCTAAATAAATTAGTCACTAATGTTATTATTATTATTTTTTTTGCACATGTTGATTGCTTCTGCTACGAGACAGTTAGTTTTGTGTGAAATTAAGGTTGGCTTCATTCTCTACATTTGAATGCACTAAATTTGCTTTCATTTATTTACCCACAGTATTTCATTTATATACCACTATCATATTCAAATGCTTTTCCTGCTCCTTTTCCTGCCTTTCCTGCTCGTAAAATACTAAATGATGTCCTGTTTTCTATGTATGTTCACACATACTGTATGTTCACTTAATTGACGTTGTGAAAGAGAGACCCCAATAAGATAACTACACAAGAAAAAGTTATTTCACTTGTACTAGTTGCAGAATCATTCATTATTAATATTATATGTATAAAATTCACATAAAAGTGAAAAGTGTTCCATGAAATACATTCTATTCTTTCATGGTCATGTACAGTACAATCACAGAGATTTGAATAATATTCGAACACATAAATCTGTTCTGACTGCTTTGGTTACATTCTAGCACCCTGCTGTTATTCTTACAGATACAGATAGCACCCGTGTGTGTATATTTCATGGTATGCTATACTCTCTGTGTGTGTCTGATACTCAGAGAGAATGAGTGAGTATATATAAACTGTTGTGAATTGTCCATATGTGTGTGGTGCATGAGTGTGTGTATTGGCACTGCCAGTTAAAACAAGCCATTATCCAGCTAAAGCCCACAGTGGGACGCTGTAGCTTACATAAGCCAGCTTCAGTGATTCCAAGAAAGCCAATATGTAAATCCACTTAATGCTGTGTCAACAGAGAATGTTCTCCTAACAAACCTAAACGAGCTCAGAGAGAGAGAGAGAGAGAGAGATAGAGTGAAAGAGGGAGAGTAAGGGGTGTAGAAAAGTAAAGGAGAAGATAAGGTAATGATAGACCCTGACAAACTTGTATCCTTTAATGCCCTTGCAAATTCTCACTCACGTACTCACTCATCGTCTATATCACGTTATCCTGTGTACAGGGTTGTGTGTGTGTGTGTGTGGGGGGGGGGGGCCTGGAGCCCATCCCAGGAGACTTCATTTTTAATACCAATCCATCGCAGTGCACACACATATATACGTACTCACATGCTCATTCACACACTATTTTAAAGATTTGGACTGTGGGAGGAAACCGGAGTACCCGGAGGAAACCCATTAAGCACAGGGAGAACATGCAAACTCCATGCACACAGATATGACGTGGGAATCGAAACCGGAACCTGAAGGTGCAAGGTGACAATGTTAACCACTAAGTTCTTCACAAATCCTTTTTTTATTTATTAATTTTTAAAAAATAAATAATTATCATTTATTCTCTTGGAAACTGATGATCTGATTTTGGAATGATATTCTATTTATATTCTAGTTCACCCGCATGTTGGTATATTTTCACTTGGTCTAATGGTTGCCTACTTTACCCACAATGCCGTTTGACTACCAGCTGATAGTGATGTCTCTTTTGCTTCGTTTGTATCAAAAGAAAGCTTCCTCACATCAGCGCCTATACGCTTTGCTCAAACAAATCCGCATCCATACTTGAACGTTCACCACTGCGCTTGTCATCTTGTCAATTGCTAAGTAGCCAAGCCGAGTCTCTGCCATAACTCAATATAACAGTGTTGTACAGCTGCAATGATTTGCATTCTGCGACCACAATTTGCTGTCTCATCTACTCGTACAATTGATTTTTCAATAACATGACATGACTGGAATATGATGAATGAGAAAAGAAATTTTTGATCTTTTATTGCAACACTTCGCATACACCCACTAAACATATCACAAATATTCAACGTGCACACATTCAACATGTTTCAGGGTGGAGTTTCCTTCCAAACATAAGGATGGGATTTGCGGAGGATGGGCTGTATATTGTCGTCTCGGGTGCCTGTCACTAGGAAAGGCCATACACGGATGCTTATTTAGGCAAAAGAAATCCTTTGATGGTGCATGTGTGGGACAACTGTGCTAATTCTGAAGAAAGCCGAAGCCCGGGGCTTCGTTTTCTACCCTCTTGAGTGGATCCGCTCATGTTCGGCCAAGCAGCACGTGTATTTATTCCTCCATGATGACAGACCACACAGTGGGATTTTCAGCTGTTTTGTTTCATTCGAAATCCCTTTAGTTTGCCACTGATTTGTTTGCAGTTCGCACAGAAAGTAGGACATTATGAAGGAAAATGAGTGCCTGTAAAAAGACAGAGAGAGAGACAGAGCATATAATGTACTGTATTTTCCTACTGTAGACCTACCTTTAAACTCACAGCCTAGTAGCTCTAGTCTCAACCCCATTCCAGCTGGTGTAGCTCTGTCTGGATAAACTCTAATAAAGCGTGTCAGGATGGGCTCCACTGTCCTCAATACCGGTGTATCGTAGTTCATATTCCCCTCGAAAAGCTGCACAAGGACAGAGGAAAAGAGCATGAAATAGAGAAAGAGATTAACGTATAGAGCATATAGTACGCATGAGAAGTCAGCTGTGCATTTCGTCTCTTTCTTTATCGCTTTGAAAAGAGAAAGCAGTGATTCAGAACTGGGAATAAAACAAGCAAAAGCCTTAACCCAGTCACTGATTGACATCTGAAGTGAACATTAGAGCAAAAGCCTGCTAGCTACCAACGCAGCGGGGTGTCTCGCTCAGGGAAATCTCCCACTGCCTTTCACTTCAATTTCAGCAGACTCCTTCTCCACAGTGGAATACCACAATCGAATGAGAAACAGAGGGAAGGAATTAAAGAGATAGAGAGACGCATGCTCTGGTAATGAGAAAGGTCTACAACAGTAACGTCATGAAAGAGAATTAATGGGCTTCGCTGTTAACTTTTGCCGTCTCCTTCAAGCTCGGATAGAAGGACAGAGGTGAGGATGAGAGAGAATAGAATGAAGGTACTGTATAACTAGGACTTTTAAATCAGCTACAGAAGCCCCAGTGCTAGATCCCTGCTAGTGTATTCTGACAGGCATGAGGTGTTTCTTCTCTTTTCCGCTCCTGAGGGCAGCGTGGCTGAACAGCGTGCATCACGCATACCAATGAGGTATTAACACATTTACAGTCAGCTGGTGCAAATCCTCCTTTCTCATCTTTTTTCACCCCCCATCCA
>JAQMYJ010000033.1:28375328-28387480 GCA_030014305.1 Clarias laeviceps
ATCGCCCCCCCCCCCCCCCCCACATCCATTCTACTTACCAGAACTGCAAAGCATTTTATGCAGGAATTTTACAGTCAGTGTAAAGGCGTAAAAAGTCTGAAGGTAATTTAAGTCAGTGTACCTTTTTTTTTTTTTTTTTGCATTTAGAGTAACTGAGATCTGAACCCTATGAAATCAGTAGCCTGATTTAAAAAGGCCAGGCCACATAAATAATTCAGAATATGAAAGGAGATTAAAATGGACTGCATGGAAAAACTGAGAAATGGTCCAACATTTCCAAGCGTCTCCAGCCTTTCAACCTTGTCCAGCTTTTCAGTAGCTTAGTGCTGTATTTTCCCTCTATGGATTTCTCTGGGGGTGGCAATAATTCCATAACAAGCCTTTTATGCTTGGAAAAAAGCCGGTCGTTAACGTAAAACTTTATAACACCCTCGTGTGTTTAAGGTCATACAAGTACTATGCATATATAATTCATTTTCATGAAGTGTTCCAATAATTTTGCACTTCACTCTACCTTGATATTTAGGGTTGGCAAAACAGTAATGCCGCAGCCCACAAAGTAAAAATGAAAAATGACTGGTTATAAAACAGATCTTGGCCTGACTATTTTCATAATAGAAGAAGTACTTATAACAGCACTACCACATGGCTATACTCCCATAATTTAACTATTTCTGCATTTTTTTTAAATATGCAAATATAAATATTTCAGATGTTCATCATCAGTACATACTAATAATAACCAAGATATCCTTTTGATCATACATTACTAATCCTCAGCTGCCTTTGTTCTCACCTTGGGCTTGTTACTGTTGGACTCCATCACCATCTTCCAGTCAGAACCGTTGTTGCTGTAGCCCAGACGGAACTTCTTCATAAAGACCTTGTTCTCGCGGTGCTTCCCTCCCTGGATGATCAATCCACGCACAAGTTTCTCCTGAGCCAGGTCCACTTGGAGCCATTCGTCCATGTAGGACTGCGGTTGGGGCGATAGAATCCATCCTGAGCGGCCAGTCAGTAGCCGAGCATACTCCGGTACCCAGCTACGGTCCATGTGTGAGGAAATGGTGATCTGTTCATCAGTGATCAGGCCTGAGATCATTCCCAACATGCCTGAACATGGGTATTCTATATGGACAGAAGAAGTAGAAAAGAAGTTGAGACACAGGTGAAAGCAAACAATAAGGAACTTGGGCACAACAATGATCTCACTTGTAAAACTGCAAAGATATGAACCATGGTGAGTTAGAAAATGCATTACTGGCTGTCTACAGTACAGCTGTCACAGTGAAAAAAAAAATCCTGGATGGAGCTCTGGATGGTGCACAGAAGGGCATCTGGAGAGACTGAAACATGTGAAAGAGAGCAAAGAGACAGCACCCAAGAGAAAATGAAGACACAGCATGCACATATAAGCAGTCGAGCGTCTCTTCTTCTTCTTTTCCTTTTCCTTCATCGTCGCTCCTTCTCTCTCTTTTCTGACCCTTTGCATATTAACTCACCCGCCTGCGGTGTTAGTCTCCAGGTATCTAATTAAAACTCCCCTCTCCTCTGGCGGTTCTACCTTTCACATCAGAGCTTCTAGTTTTCATGCATCAGGTTTTTCCTCCCCCTCCTCCAACCACCTTCTTTTGTCTTTGACATTCTCCCAATCTCATTTGGCTTGATCTTTTCCTTCTTCACTGTAGCACCTTCATGTGGTGTGTAATCTCGAAATATTTTTTTTTCTCATACATAATAGGTCTGTTTATCTATTTTCACCTCAGTTAATTTTTTATAATAGACATCATCACAAAATATAAATTTGGATCCGGATATAGATAGATCCCTATTGAGAATGGCAAGGGTGACGGTAACAAACAAAAACTTCCTGACATGATATGAGGAAAAAAAAGACAAGAAAACAACAATAACAACAATGAAAAAAACAAGAAACTAATCGGATTACCGTTAACACTCAGTATAGTATATGTTGCAGTGAGGGAAAAAAAGTGTGAGGCTCAGAAAAAGGATGTTGAGTATGTGAAAAATGAGCACAGGACTGTCTTTATGATTACAAAAGCACTTCATTAGAACGGTTGAGTTTCTGACATAAAATAGAAAGCTTAAGGGGTAGAATGTATAGAGTCTAGAGTGAGTACTTATATACTGTCCTTGATCTATTTGTTTGTATTAATAGAATATTTCCAGTTACATGGGCTCTCTATGTCGCGATAAACACATAAACCACTGTTAAAAAAAAAAAAAAAAAAAAGAAGGTTTTTAAATTAATGACCTGTCACAATATTATAATCTAAAATCAGTTCAGTTCCTGTGATTCAGGAAAGCATCAGAAACACTTTGAGATGTGTTACAGATGGACCTAATGCAGTGTGAAATACCAATGCTGCCTGTGCAGCTCTGGAACAGATAAACACCCTTGCCTGCGATTTTCAGATGTTCTCCAAAAATCCCAAAGATACTGGTAAACTATTACTCAAAGGAGTTGGTATTTTGTTGAAATCGCACACGGTTTTCAAGTCCAACTGGGACTTTTGATTGTGCAGAATAACAGTTATAAGAGTAAAAACTCCCTTAATTCTCTATATGATCCCCTGCTACACTAATGCACTTATCCAAGCGTTTCACTAGTGCTTGGATACAATCAAAATAGAAAGATTTCTCAGGACACCGCAGCCATGATCAAACTGCGTGCTTCACATCTAAAACCCGAGCCTCCCAGGAACTCCCGTAAGGTCAGGTCTGTGCGGGGGATGTGGCAATGACTCCCTGTATTGTACAAGTGGTGTTGGTGATTGATTGTGTGTACAGTTCCCACAGACAGATGACAAGTTATCTGTTGATTTTCAAGGATCAAGCGTCCAAGAATGCAGCCGGCACCATTCTAATATTTTACTGCAGCTAAGAGTCTCATCACTGTACTGTGCTTGAAGTCTTCTGTAAATGTCAATCTGCTTTACATTTTCATTCACGAGAACGTTCATCACAAGTCCCAGTTTGACCTGAATGGCCCTTGTATCTTTCATATTCTGTTTATAGTTCCAAATTAATATACAGTATATTCTTGGCATACATAACTGTGCATTGTTTAGGTTCACTGTAATGTTGTAAGTAGTAACTGTTTAACTGTTTACTATAGAAACCATAATGTACAAAGGGTGTGCCATGAAAACAGCAAAACAATAGCTGTCAGCTATATAATTGCTCCACATTTTCTCCATTTCTTTTCTAAGAGCATTTTACTTGGATTTATTCCTTCTTCCTGAGATACAATTTAGTTTGTATAATAAATTAATAAAATGAAAAACATCAACCCTTTTAATCTAAATTTAAACCCTGCGTTAAAGTGAGCCTATAATATAATCCTGTGATTTGAAAGCACTACTGTTAAAGCACTACTGTTAAAGCACTACTGTTACCGACTTTTAATCAACCAAGCAAAACTGACCCTGCAGTACATAACTTTTTAAAATAACACATCTATGTGTAAATAAGGGATGTTGCCTTTTAAATAGACTCCTACAACTAGATGTCCTTAGAAGTGACACTATTAGATTGTGTTCTGTATGCCTTTTAAATGGAAGTTTGTTTCCAATTTATTATCCAGTATGATTAATAATGTTTGTAAGCTACAATCTAAATGTCAAGTTGTGTTAAATATACTTTATGGACTCATTAAAGTCTGTAATTTGAATTTTTAAATCATTTCTGACAAATCTCAACA
This sequence comes from Clarias laeviceps, assembly GCA_030014305.1. Classification (NCBI taxonomy): domain Eukaryota; kingdom Metazoa; phylum Chordata; class Actinopteri; order Siluriformes; family Clariidae; genus Clarias; species Clarias laeviceps. The sequence continues at coordinate 28,379,053 of JAQMYJ010000033.1, forward strand.
ATTTGAGGAAGCACAGACACCCTGACTCATAGTGCTGAAAGACTCCCTGAAAGAATGGAAACAATTGATGTATTTGTTCTTGTAGACACATTTGTGTCTGGTGTGCGTGTGTGTCATTGCGTGAGTGGCCACTGATTGGGGTGGGTCTGTGGAACGGGTGGCGGCACTCACAGATGGCCTTATTTACAAACAAACAGGGGAAGTTTATTAAGGGGGCTGTGTGGATGTGGAACGCCTATGACATGTGACATCTTACGAGCATGTTCGTGAGCACTCGGTCTCTTCCTGCACTTTAACACACATCTCGGGGTGGTGTTATACAGTGTGACAACTGTTTACATTTTTTTACAGATTATACGTTTATATGGCTGGATTAGTCTGTAAAGTTTATTGAAACTTAATGAATTCCCACAGAGATACCGCCATTATTTACTGTATAATGGTGTATAATATCAGGATTTTAAAAATGAAGAAAGTAAAATATACATACTGTATACACATCAGTGGTAACTATTGAAGGATTTTTAAATACCCTTCATGTACTTTCTACATTTAATACAAATTAACCATAATGTAACAAAGTATATATATATATATGAGTATATACAACAATATAATACAACTAAAACAACTAAAAACGACTAAAATGTAAGTTGTTTGGTGTTGAATATTGCCAAGTTGTGCAGCTGAAAGTTTGCTAAACTGTACATTATGCATCTATATATACTGTATATAAACTGTACATTATGCATCTATATATACTGCAGCTGTATATACGTACATTGTCGTTTTTTTAAAAACTATATAGTACAGTTAATAAACATGGAAAGTGTAATTATTTGACAAAAGCACATTCTTTATAGCGGAAAAAATAAAATTCAACATCCTATCTAGTAAAAATGCCTGATATTCATTCATATATTCTGTATTCTTTGCTGCAACCAATTTTTCCATGTTCTTCTTTTTTCAGCTAAGTGAACGCCCAGCTGTCCGCATCATCAGAAAGAACCCGCAGCACGCTGATGATGTCACGAGGAAGCCTACGCTCTTGTGATGTGTTTAAAATGTGGTGCGCTGAACATCCACCCTAAACATGGCATTTCATCAAACTGAGTACAATCACACATACACACACACATGCATTCACGCACGCGCGCAAAACCCACTCTAAATTTGCCCAAGAGTATACAGAGGATAAAAATAGAGTCAGTGAACGTAGGATGTATATGAGATTGATAGTACGCACACATCGTTTCACCAGGGAGGCGCTCATGACATGAAAGGCTTCATAATCAAAACCCTGCTAAGGGTGGAGCCATGCCAAAACATGCAGATGAGCATGCAAATGAGAGCCGAGCCAGCTGGGACTGTGTGATTGGTGACTGAGGAGCCATGCATTTATAATAGCAATGTAACATGCGTGTGTGAGTGAGTCTGGTGGAGAGGCTGAAACTCTGGGGAGGGTTAGTGGGTTCAGAGAGCAGAAGCGAGAATGTTAGACTCTCTCTAAGGAGAAGTAACCATGCCTGCTATGGAGGGCGTTCATTTTAAATGAAGAAGATCCAAAAGAGTTTTGAATACGTAATCCTCTTTAGCACATAAGAGCTCATCTATAATGCAGAAGCGACCCCGACTTCCTCCGGGTGAAAAAAGAAAACAGCACGCTCTTGCACAAATCTTTCAGTACAACGGATAAACACTTCTCCACACGCATGCCAGGAGTGTGCGAAAAATGTAAACTATGTAGACGAGAGATTTATAGACCTTCACCGAACATGGCTTCTGTCTTGTACGCTAATCTGATGTGAATTAGTACATATAAACAACACTTTAGACAAATCGCAGCTGGGGTAAATCGATAGCCCTGAAAACCCACCTGAGATCTTACAGCCATACACTTCGAAGCGCAGAGCAATGCCAGTCTCCCACGTGAAGGGTCGGATCCGGAGAAAGCGTGTCAGGGTAGGTCTGGGCAGCGAGGTCTTCACGACATCAGTGGGATTGGTGTTGCCCATGAAAACCTGCCAGACAGCCAACAAATCCCACATTAATTATTAACACGCTTTCAGGAGAGGATTCATCAAGGACAGTCCCCAGAAGCCTGGAGCTTGTGCAGCTTTCTGTGCTGTAAACATAGCAACTGGACTGGATTATATTCAGCACATTATACTGGGAGATGAGGCGGTATAAACAGGATAATTACAGTACCCATTTTTGCTAAATACCTCAATCTTAATTTGTTTATTATTATGATGGCAATTAGGAAAACAAAACAAAACTTGTTAATAAACCTGCTTTATTCAACCTAGTTAAAAAAAGTACACATTTTGGTTCGTCAATATGCGAATCAGAATGTGAAATACATATACACTACAAGTCAAAAGTTTGGACACACCTTCTAATTGCATGGTCGCTCCTTATTTTTATTTCTTTCTACACTGTAAAACAATGCTGAAGTCGTCCAAAATATGCAATAATCTCCTTTTGAACAGTCGATATTGAGATGTATCTGCTACTTGTGCTCTGTAAAGCCTTCATAACGGCTCTAATCTGACTTGCTGTTTGTTAATTGGTGAGAGTGGTAATGATCTGAATGAACTTCTCATCTGCAGCAGGGGTAAGGTTTGGTCTTGCTTTCCTGGGATGCTCTTCAAAAGAACCAGGTTCATCATGGTGCTTAATGGGTTTTGCAAACACACTTAAAAATACTGTTTTTGCAAGAACTGTTATAGACCAGCTGACCTCAGTGTCTTAAAATAACACATTATTGTTGATACTTAATTACCTAATGGCGTATGTGTTATTTTATAGTTTTGAATGTAGAAAATAAATCCAAACTTGTGTCCAAACTTTTTTGACTGGTACTGTACATAATGTTTAATAAAAAAAAAGGTCCCAAGAACAAAAGTACCATTTATGGAAGAAATTTTGGACAGTTACATCATGTTATTCCTCAGTGTTGATGAATTTTCTACACAGCAGCTACAACAATAGATCTAGCTGCAAGGCAAACGACAAGATTATAATAAAGTGCTTGTTATAATATGTTATGGTTATAATTGTAGTAACAACTTTTGGATTTGTATAGCGGATACTCAACATGATTTAATAAGACTAATAACAAACAGATTTACTTAGATGAGACTTCAGTGTTTCTTTACAGATGTTTTATCGCATGAAATGTAACTATAAATGGATAAAAATATAAACCGTCATTCATCAAGTTGTCAGTGGGAAATTGCTGTGATTCAAGTGGGATGAAAGACTTCAGGATACACTGTTATATGAAAAAGTATTAACTTTGTGCTGTGCTGTTAATGATTTCCATCCCTCCATCCATCCATCTAGGAACCTCTGTAGTCCTACTAGGGACAGTGGAGGCCAATTATGATCATTGTATGAATTTTCCCATTTTGTCTGACCGTAGATCGTAGGATTAACATTCACACACTTTTTTCATGAAATGTACGGACAGTCACTTCTGATTACTATTCCAGTAATGTTAAACCTTAACATTCAAATAACTTCCTATATTAGTAAGCAAGGGTGTTTATGCTGTTGTCCAAGTGAGCACTTAAAACCGAATTAAACTCATTAAATACGAATACACTGCTGGATTAATCAGGAACAAGAGGACCAGTCCGTATTAAAGCTAACCGCTTTGAGTTCATTTATTTAACCGTAGGCGCCACATTCTCTGTTTTTATTGGTTTCCAGGCACACGAGTCACTCATACATTAATTCATCTCCGGTAAGCAAGGAAAAAAACAAGAGACTATTTGCACAAAAAATATATATTAGCCACAACATTAAAAGTATCAACAGTATTAACATTTTACACTCCTCCATGATTTAGTTGCGGTTAAATATCCTGCTCCTAACACTGTCAGTTGTAGAGAGACACACCGGAGGCTTTATTTTACTTTTTTCTCGCCAGTGGTTCAAACGCCACAGTGAAGGATCAAACCCTGTCCAATTATGGTTCTGTCCATGTGGTCAGTGTGCTAAGTACAGCTCGTTTAGTGGCTTTGTCAAATATCGTTACATCTCCCAGCTCTATTTTAAACTGACAGCTGAAGTGTGTTCGGGAGAGCAGGGAAATCCTACGTGCCAAAGGAAAAGGAAAAGGGTTTGGAGGGAAAACCCCTCTCTCAAAACATTACACACTTCTCAGTCTACAGGTCACTTAAAATAAACTGGGGAGCACAGAGACGTGTCCGAGTTCATGCCTCCTTCTGATTAAAGCCCTGAGCGTATTTATCTGACTTTGTCATCGCGACTGGAATGCTTTTGACCTTTCAGCATGTCGTTCCCTGGTTGAGATGAGATAAGCCGAGATGTGGCTGCACGGTGCGTTCCTATACACACAAAGCTGCTTAATCTGTCCACTTGCATATGCTAATATGCTTAGGTGTGTTTAAGGATGTCTGAAGCAGTGAGACCATAGTTCCTATAATCTCTTCTGTGCCACTATTCTTTATTTTCACTGCTATCTCAGGTCTCTGGGTGCAGATTGTCAAACGTGTGCGTGACGCAGAGAACAACACAACGGGCCAGCCGTTCTCTCTAAATGTCACGGTGAAGCTCCATCCGACTGCACTAACTATTAAAAGCCGCTTTTGGAGAGCGAGCGGCAACCACAGAGGCAAACTGCAACCTCAGCGCTCTGCAAATGGGCCCCTTTCTCACTAAAGCACTTTAGAGCATCTAGAGAGAGAGAAAGTATGAGAGAGAGAGAGAGAGCTTTATAAAAAGGGAATTGTGATTTTAATGGGTTCGAGGCAAAAATTGGGCCTTAGGGGTTACACACACACCCGTACACACAATGACTAAACACCTTAAGTCTATTTAAACATTTTCAAACTTATTATAAGATAAAAGAAAGGTGAAAGATGCACCCTTACACCTGATATCTATTTGACCAGGGAGTCCTAATGCAGAGTGATGACCAGCTGCTCAAACACACAAACATATAACTCTTCCCCTCAATTCTTTCTTCCAAAAGCTTCTCTTTATTAATCCCTTTGTTGTTAAGTAACAAAATCCCTACCACAAATGTTGACATCATTCAACACTCACAAAAACGCTCGAAATAAAAAGTCTCCCATAGCCTGTCTGGCTACTGTGGTTGTTTTGGAGTTGTTTTTCATGTTTGTCTTTTTTTTTTCTTTTTTCTTTTTTTACGGCCCTTGTAAATTCATCCAGTCTCGAGAAAGTGTTAACATTCCATGCTGGGGCAATAACGGAGTCTGACAGACGCGAGTGAGCATGGTGGTCTTTATGGAGACGGATACGTCATGGATACTTTGACATGAGGATACTTCCTTAGTTGGCACTGACATAGGCAAAAATTGATATAGTGAAGTCTGGCCTGAATTAATATCTATAACAGGCTGCAGAAGAGGTGTGCAAAAATCATCAGCATGATTTACTTTATGCTCGCGTGCACAGTTTATATAGCAACTGTCTTACTCTAGTCCTGCGAGCGTGAAATCTGAACTTTTCTTGACAACACTCCCGATCATACACAGTGGGCAACTTGGAAATACCAATCAGCATACAATGCATGTCTTTGGACCGTAGGAGGAAAGTGGAGGAAACCTAAAACCACTGAGAGAACATGCAACTTCCTACAGCCCAAAGACATGCATTGTATACTGATTGGTATTGATAAGGTGTGAGGTGACAGTGCTAACCCCTAAACCTCTGAGATATATCTTCCCATGTCTAATTTCCTTATATAGACAGTATGTAAAAAAAACATGATGAAGAATGCTGTTATTGGAAAATAATGAATGACACAATGTGGGCAGCAATGTAACATACTTGAAGATACTGTTTCTGATAACAGCATACTCATAACAGCAAGTTATGTTTTATTTCTTCCATACCATAGCAATTTGCAGAAAATTCAATTTTTTACTCATTAAAGAACAACCCATCACGCTTTGTCAGTTTACAGCTACATAAAACGTTGTGGGAAGACTGTAAAACTATTTACCCTCCTGTTATCACTTATGTTATAGCAGCTATAAACAGTAATTCCTTCACCAGCTTGTTCTTTCTCTCGTTTGAAGTTAAAAAAAGAAGAAAAATAGACACTGCATCTCATGTTACAGAGAAACAGCAAAGCCCTTCATCCTAAAGCATTAAAGGAACAGCTTTACCTTTGAATATGACAAGGCCCTGACATTCACTGTATTGAAATGCAAGCATACTGTACAGTATGTATGAACTTAATATAAACTATTGGCCAATCAGAGTTAAGAATAAAAAATAAAAATAAAAAAAAACCTGTGGTATGAGATGGGCCTCTACAACATAATTTCAATGTGAGTATCAGTGTCAATAAGGAGCTCCTCATACCTTCTGTTTGGAGCCTTCCTTCAGTGTGATCCAGTCTTCCCCGTTCGAGCTCACGTCCACCTTGTAGGACTTCACATAGTACTTTTTATTGGTCTCCTGTGATATGGCACCTTGAGTCCCGATGGCTGAGATGAAACGCAGGAAACCCAGATCAACCTGAGTAAAAAAAGAAGCGCAGTTAAAAAACATGATAGTAGAGGACTACTGTAGAACGTGTCTAACATGTGATGCTTTCAGAACCACACCATGGACCTAGAAGGTATGATTCTACGATTTAATGGTGCTGAGTTTAATAAAGGGTGGTGGTGATGGTGACGATTTAATTTCCTGTGATAAGACACGTGAGCTTATTGGATAACTGGGAGATATGGGACTTGTCTGGCTAAGTGACTAAAGCAGTAAAAATGCAGAAAAGAGGAGAGATTTTCGGAACCCTTGCCGTATGAAAAGACAAATGCTTCATAAATGAATAATGAGCTCTGTTATCATTATGGAGGAATACCAGTGAGGAGAAAGAAAGAGAGAGTCTATGAGTTACTGGCAGAGACTGAATGTACAGGGAGAGTCTGAGTGTGCGTATGTGTGCTGTTTTTAACAAATGTCTAGTTTTGCAGACTTTGCAGTTTCTCAGATTTAAGACAGACCTAGCAGGAGCACGTCTGTTACACTAGTGACACAGACAAACCCTCGCTGTGAATGTGTTTTATGATATTACCGTACATACGATTATACCCTTGAAAAACACATCCTGTCTTCCCAGTCTTGTCTCATTCCCTGTTGGCACAGACGGACTAGACTGTACATGACCCTCTCACCCGGTGCTTGTAAAAGGGATTGATTTTGCAGTTTGTGCTCTTGGCTCTGTCTGATTTCTGGGATGAAGCTTTTTTTTTTCTTGACTGCACCTCAATCCCAATCATATGACTAATATTACTCTTACGTTTAGAATTAACTGTATATGGACAAACAGAGCAAGGGAATGTTTTTAGGAAGATTTTATTAAATAAAGTAAAACTAAACTTTCTTTTGGCTGCCCGATCAAGGGGTCATCATCCGATCCACACGCAACCCTCTCATATGATCACGTCTTGGTACCAGCACTGCAGTGGCTGGGTAGTATGGGGTGTGCCAACTCACAGACGGCGGGGCTCAAACCTGGATCCTCAGATCCCCAAACCAACAACCAAAAACCTTAGCCCACTGAGCCATAAATTGGAAAAATATTTAAAAAATTGGCCATCTCTTTCATAATATTTCACAACCAAGAAGTGTGTGTCCTAATTTTTCTTGACTGTTATATTCTCAGTACCCTGCTCAGTAACCTCTTATATATGCTAGGTCAGGATTTTTTATTACCAATAGTAACAATCACTACTATGTGTGAAAACTATCCTCTAAATCAGCCACCCATGAGACATTAACCATTAAAATAAACACATTTTGGAGTTCGAAATTTACACCGAATGCTTCCAGTTTCCACTTTTCGAAACCTGTTCCAAACATCAGTCTTCTGGAGCTGTGGAAGTGCTGTAGTCCCCACACAGCCGCCATGGTAACTGCACATTAAAATCCTGGCGGCGTTTAGGCAGAACATTGCTGGCTGCTTTTCTTGACATGGCTTTCATTTCATATTAAACACCCATTCTACTGTAACTTCCAAGACATCCAAACTAATAACAAAAACAGATGGAAATGCACACAACTCGTCTAGTTTGCCTTTTTTATGCCTCATTTCAGAGGGTATAACGTAAATTTAGAGAAATCGAACAGGATCCGCTGTTGCGGCTGTCACAGAGCACAAGCAGCTTTCGATAAAATCTCACATTTCGTCTGCTGCATAAATGTAGAGTGAATATAATCCTCTAGTTTAGGGTATTATTTTTAATAAAAGTGGAAAAAAACAAATACAAACTCTTTTTTTTTTTTTTTTGAGTTGTCTATTTAAGTAGATATGTGTCTGGAAGTCTGTGGCCTTGAAATTCCAGTTAAGACACAACCTCAGTCCCATCTCATCTCATCTCATCTCATCATCTATACCACTTTCATGCCTTATACAGGGTTG
>JAQMYJ010000033.1:28391304-28438831 GCA_030014305.1 Clarias laeviceps
AATTCGCGTGGTTATCCTGCCTACTCGCTTGTTTCCGCGTTTGGGTTTACCATCCACGCTACAAAGGGCTAACCGCTTAAGCTCCGTTTTCTGGTCACTCCAGGTTAGTTCACTGACACGTATAAAGCTGTTCGTTAATATTGTGATTAGTTACCATTGGTTCAATGAACACTATTACAGATTTGTACTTGCAAGATAATTCCTTACTTCAATACCCAAGAACCGTTGATGAATAACTGAGCCATCTGGCAGCTTTTGGTATGAGAAGTGTGATAGTTCTTATATTGATATCGTTGGCATTTTCAACAGACTTCTGCTTTCATCTGGACCGTAAACATGTCATCTTGATGCCTAAAAGCTCCTGCAACCTCTAATTGAAAAGAATGACTCCAGCCAAAGCGTTTCCTTCAACGATATTAAAACAATGCTAGAAGTGAGGAGTTGTACGAGGGGCGTTCAAGTCAAAGCGGGACTTTTGATTGTACAGAATAACAGAACAAAGTTATGAATGTAAAATCTTCCTTTATTTCTCTATATAATCCCCTGCTTCACTAATGTTTCACTAGTACTTGGATACCATCAAGGTTTCTCAGCATGCTGGAGCCTGCTTCACATCTGAAACACTGGCCTCCCAGGAACTTATTTAATAGCCCAAACAAGTGAAAATGGCTTGGAGTGGAGTGAGGTCAGGTCTGCATAGGGGATGTGGCAACAACTCCTAGCCGAGTTCCTGTAATGTGCAAATAGCGTTGAAAAATGATTGTGTGTACAGTTCTCATAGACAGATGCATCTCTTCTGCAAGTTATCTGTCGATTTTCAAGGATCAGGTGTTCAACTTAAGTTTACTACTGAAACCAAGGCATGTGTGCACAATTGTTAATAAAAATTGCTAATTCACTACTTATTGATAGTAATTACAGACCAATAACAAAAAAAATTGGTAAACATTAATTAATCATTTCAAATATTTACTGCATTTGTTCATGATTTGGCCTAGTTACTAGTTTATTAAGGAACCTTATTATACATTTTTTATTTTAACTTGTTAATTTGTTACAAACATCATCCCACATTAGCTAACTCTACAAGTATAACAGAATGTGACTAGCGCAGGTGTGTTGCTAGCAGGGCGAATCTGACACCAGCTCCACCGGCTTCATCATCAGAGATTCTTATGTTAATTATAAGCACATTGTGTAATTACTCATGAGCTGGCAAGAGGACAGCTCTTGGCTCAAAATAGAAGCAGCTTTAATTGATGAGTGAAAAAGCTAAGAAAAACAATGGCAAACGGACATAGGAGCGCTTGGCTGGCCTGGAAGCTAAATGGAAGCACATTTGGACAGAAGAAAAGAAAAACAGGATATGGTCGACTGGGATTGTTACACCGGCTCACACTCTGTGTCCTCCATCTCTCTCTCTCTCTCTCTCTCTCTTGCAATCTTTCAGTTCTTTCAAGATAAACGAGTGCTCAACAGCCTGTAGGGAATGTTTTCTTCGAGGGAAGTCTGTAATTAGTGCCTGTTTCAGTGGCCTTTTCTGGAATCTTCTGGTTCTTTTATTTTTTTAAAGCTAAGTAAGCCCAGGACTCAGGATGATGGCATAATGGCTGGGTTAGAAGGGTCACTCAGTCATCGTTTCCATCTCTGAACCTGGCACTTTCTCTCCTCAGTTCCATCAATCAAGCAATGCTGGCTTCCTGCTGATAACTGTGCCCCGGTTAGTGAGCTACTTCAGGAGAATATGAGAAGCCTATGTCAAACCATGGAGCTTGATTCTTTTCAATGGTCTACCCTCTTTCTGATTTGTTTCTGATAACCATACATTCCTCAGTAGGGCTTTGAAAGTCTCTTTAGAATTACTTAGGCAGTGTTAGAATGCTAGGATGATGTCTATAAAAATATATATAAATAATAAAAAAAATACAGCTTTTTATTTTTATCCAGCATTCATATTAACATTACCTTTCTTCTAGAGTAGGATATTTGCATCATACATGGTTTTATGATGTTACATCCAGTATGGATTAAAGCTTTAAATGTAATATTCATACTTTATTTGGGAGCATCTAACAGACAATTAAAGAACAGATAGTAATACAACTGGCTATTCATTTATACCAGTAGCTGTACCCTTTAATCAGCCTGTGGGATCATGCTCTTTTCATTTTTCTGACGAAATGGCTTTTGACTTCTATACTGATCAAATCATTCATGACAACAGCAGAGTATCATCTACATAAATGAACCACTGTGTACTCAAAAGGCTAGCTTATACATGCTAATATGGAGATATGGGCAGGGATGGTTAAAAGGATTTGATTAATGGAACAAAACAAGCTATTCACTCTGTGAAACCTTCGTAGTCCCATTAGGAGCTAAGCACTGGAGAAGCTTTCAGGTATTGACAGTTGATTTTTTTTTCCCAGATAAAATGCATTATTCATGCTTCTGCTTTGATCAATGGCGACTGTCGGAGTGAACCAGTCGGACTTAAGATCTCAGACTGCTTTAGCACCAGCGCTCGGGTTTTTGGTCCAGCAGGGATATTTGCTGCTTGACAAAACCAATTTCTCATTACTCAGCATTCTCAAGAGATGAAAAATTGTCTTTCCTGGAGCTTGTGCAAAACGCTTCTTTGGTTTTTTGGAATGTAGTGTGTCAAAGTCTTTCAGAAAGACAAACTTTCCCCTTGTAGAATTTTAATATGCTATACAGATGCAGGTGCCTCCTTGGCCTCTGTCACACTTTAGCTAAAAATCCTCTCATTAAAATAAGAAATAAAAATTCAATCATTTCGGTAATGTGTGGAAACCATGTTTGTCGTCTATGTTTTTCGTGTGTAGAAAATATTTAAAAAATGCAAATTAAAAAAGACATTTGTAATACATGCTTGATGGGTTGCGAGCTTTTAAATGCATGCACAGTAAAAGAAACATGGATGCCAAAATCCCAATTAGACTTCCACGAATAACATAGGAAAATGCTGAAAAATGCACTGGGCAGAATTAATGAAATCTCCAATGAACTGCTGATACAAGTGAAGAGAGGTGAAGTAGGGAGGAGTGGGTGATTTGTGCATGCCGAGCGGATTGCACCATTAGAGGGCGAGTGATGGTTGTTGTGGCTTAATGAAGGTGTAATGAAGAATTCGTCTCCTTTAATAAGGCTTATAATTAAACCACTTCATGAATGCAGGTTGAAAAGAGACAGACAGAGAGAGAGAGCGAGAGAGAGAGAGAGAAAAAGAAGGAGAGGGGGGATTTCTTTAAATTATAAATCACTCAACCTCGCTCGTTCTCAGCAGTACTCCAGCTTTGTTCCCTTGGAAACAGATACACGGGGCTAAACTTTGACATCTGATTGGCCAAGAGGGATTAGCATGGGAATATCAGATCAGGGCTTGAAACAGAATACATCTGATTTGCCTGAAATTTTCCTGCCAAAAAAATACCCCCTCTAATCAATACTCTTCAGAGGATTTGAAGCGGCTGCTGGATTTTGCCTCTCATACTCGACGGGAGACAGTCCATTTAGAATTTCATTAAAATCCGAAATGACTAAACAAGTTCCAGTAAGTAGAGAGGGCTGCTTAATTACACTAGATAAAATATGAAATGGCAAGTGTGAAACGGTGTGGAACCAAGACGCTGATTGAAAGAGGCAACCATTTTTTCGCCTCTATTTTTCTCTCTCGCAGCCATGCTTTAATGAAACCCATTTACAGCCAATGTAGAGAATAAATAGTTTGACACTTCAGATCTCTTCTGCACTTAGATACATTCCATTTCTTTCTGGCTATAGATTTCAAAGTCTCGTTTTTAGCATAACACTACGAACCAGACACAAGTGCACCTAGTAATCGGACAGATATTTAGTCCCTTTAGTTGCGGTCTTTAAAACAACCAAAGCCAATTATCGATTGTCTTTCATACGACATCTTAGTGGAACAGGAGTCTAAAGTGAAGTCCATTTTGTAAGACTGAAGACCTAATCAATGCCATATTCAGAGGATCCAATAAACCACAAGGCTGAGGAGTCTTTCAAGGCAGACATTTTTAATAGGGGAAGAACCTGGAAGATGGACAGCTAGAGATAGGGATAGGGAGAAGAGATGGAGCAGACGTACTGCAGTCAGTCCTCTTTATGTCTGGCATTCACATTGTACCCTAGAGGCTCTCTTTCTTTCGCTTTTCCACTCTCTCACTATATCTCACAAAGGAATTTCCCTTCTTAACATGGTGGCCTCAGGACAAAACCTCTGCCTTATAGGAAGCACTCTGGAGCCTCTTCCTGAATCAAAAGCAGCCTGAAACATCACAGTTCCTCCTCCCTGCTGAACCAAAAAGCTCCTTATATTGATTCAATTAGTCTGCAAGTAAGAACATGGGGCCTCCAGGACAATATTTTGATAGCAATAAGGAAAAGATCTTTTATGGACTGTTTGTAGACCTCCCCCAGCAAATATTTGACTGAGGGCCGGCTTGGATATTAGCCTCCTGAGGAATGAGGCCTGAAACTTTCTGGAGAAGTGAAGACTGTAAAATAAACAAGTGTAGGTTTTGACAATGCCTGCGAGCCAAGAGTTTCAGCAAAACTGAAGCTCCAAGAAGAAAAGTATGTACCCTGATGTCACATAATGTTTCCTTCCTGAGCATTTACAACTAAAAACAAACTTCAGAAGAAGTTTGTTGTGCATGAAAGAAGATATATCCTAGCATCCTGTTCGACATCAAATCCATACTAAGTTCAGACAACAGCAGATGGCATGCATCACGTACACACTGTTATGGTTAGAGTATCCTAAAGCCTGGGGATCATCATGTGGCCTTCAAGGATTCAGTGGGTTTAGGGGTTTGCAGTCAACAAAAGGCTATTCTAACAAAAATCGTCTTTAAATGCTTGACAAAAGCAATAAGCTGCAGCACAAGCTTCAAATCTAGTAAAGGTTTAACACAGGAAAATATGTGACGATTTGAAGGTCATCAATCTGCCTGACATTGTATAACATAAAACAGCATTTAACATCATAAAAAGCACTGACGGAGAGAATTTTTTCAATTTTACTTAATCGAAACAAGAATGCTGTTTACTATATAAGTTGTTATCCTGACCTACCTGAATCCATTCTTTATTAGTGTCTTCCATTGGTGTCCAACCGTTTTCAAAGTTATTGAGTCTGGAACGCTGTGCAGACCAGCTGGGATTGTACTCCGACGAGGCCTCGATCTGCTCTGAGGGAATCTCGCCGGACTCTATACCCAACGGCTCCATGCAGTCAAAGTCTGAAAGAGATAGAAACGGAGGAGGAAAAGTTAGAGGTGCGTTCGCAATAAAGTATGCATCCCATGCGACCTCGAAGCGCAGCCGTCCTCTAGGGACATGGCCACTCGTTCATGCAGCACTTTCTATCTCTGGTGGTGACCAGAATAACACACCCACACTCACACACACTCTTCTTGACTATACAGAATTTTTTTTTTTAACTGAGGCACTCTAGGAGTGGACTACATTAACACATAAAATGTTCTTCATAAAACATTTAACTTTAAGCTTAAAACGAGGACGAGGAGTTTTTTTTTCTTTTTTATTTGGAGAACATGAGGAACGACTGCACCTGGATGGAAAAGTTTCCCTCTTGGAACATTATGTATCTGGCAAACATTAAACTTGTTTGTTTAGGCTTGTGCTGATGGAATGAGGAGCCAGAGAAAGGACCATATATCACTCTGATCGCCTTGCCACCCAGACTGTGGGCATCCCACTCTGTTTGTGTTGTTGTGGAGCAATCGACCAGAGGCATGCCGACTTGGTGACTAGGGACGAAAAGGTCAGTCAGAGTTCAACCTCTGACCCCGGAGGGTCACTGCCCAGACGTCTAGAGACTGAAGATATGGGGAGCTGAGAGATTGAGAGATGAGGCTAATTTAGTAGTCTGCATACATATGCACAATGATGCACTTATTATCACTAATTAACGCTGCAGTTAATTACCTAGACCAAACGCCCAGACACATGCACAAGCGCACACACACACACACACACACACACAAGGACACACACACACACACATTAATGCAGTGTGGGTACATTTTCACATTGCTTAACTATGCAGCTAAACCAGCATTCATAGTGCTTGCACACAGACACACACACACACACACACACACACACACACACACACAATTTTACGTTGGTCTGGATACTACTAACAGATGGACAGAGCATCTGTGTTATCTGATAGACAGCAGTTTGAGCTGCGCACACTGACTGTTCACACACTGCATCTCCGTACTCTCATCTCACACACACACACACACACACACACACACGAAGATATCAACTCTCCCCTACGCTCTCTCTTCTTTTCTCCTTAAAAACCTTCTCTTTTAATAAAGCCAGGATTATATTACACTACTATTCACAGCAGAGTTCACTCTGCACTGGTCTGGTGTTTTCAGGGCAGCTGGAATCTACATTTGGTAGAAAACAAAAAGCGCACACACTTATTTTTCGCCTCCCGATCGAAGAACGTATCAATGTTGGAGATTTTGACCCGACTCATGATACCGTAAACAAAACCGTAGCAGATCCTGTCAATAAAACAACAGAGTAAATAAAAAGTAACTGAATAAGACAGACAGTGGAGCTCCTCAGCGGAGTTATGGAAGAATGAAAAATGAAAAGTAAAAATAATAATAGGTTTAGAGGGTTTGGTTCAGTTTGCAGCAAGTTTGTTTTAAAAAAGTTTTTTTGCTGATTTCTTTAATCCTGAAATCTACAAAACTGATTGAAAGTGTGCGATGGACAGAAAGGAAAGGTGATA
The DNA here is from genome assembly GCA_030014305.1 of Clarias laeviceps. NCBI lineage: Eukaryota > Metazoa > Chordata > Actinopteri > Siluriformes > Clariidae > Clarias > Clarias laeviceps. The sequence goes on from JAQMYJ010000033.1 coordinate 28,398,131, forward strand.
ACAGTTGAGGTTTGTAAGGGTTTGGGCAGGGTTAAAGTTTTCCCTGGTCTACATACTGTACATACATATACTGGTGTTAAGACAACATATGCCATGTATTATAGTTGTACTGTATATATAGGTGATGTCACTAATTAGTTCTAGCCTATCTGACTGAAGAGTTGCGCTTAGTAACTAAAAAAACTAGTAAAAAACTGGCAATGATGGACCTAACCATGGACTAGTCATCTCCAGACATAAACCTAATAAGAAAACTGCTGGACGGTGGTGAAGCTGGCAGTGGCAGTCAAGACACTGTCTTCTGTATATGATCTTCTGGAAGCAATCAAGCAGGCAAGGATTGAGCATGTGACACCAGAGTACTGCAGACGTCTTTTTCACTCTGTGCCCAGCAGGTTTTAAAGATTAAAGTACTTCATTCTATATTGATTATTGTGTAGCAATTTCTTTGCAGAAAATATAAGTTGTTCTAATTATCATGTAATTATTTTTTTTAAATGGCATTAAAACAATAAATTTCTACTTTTGTCTAAATTTTTTGGGCCATCACTGTATAAACACAGACATGCAAGAACGAAATACACACCCATGGATTTATGATAAATGGTGTGCACCAAAATTGCTCTTATTATGATTTACGTTTGGTCTCTTATTTTAGACTAAAATACACCTGTATGTAAGTATTTTCAAACAAATCAGAATGTTGGTCAGTCTGAGGGTGGACTGTCCCAGAGACAAACAGATAGGAATCTTGAAATCCCAATTTCCACAATTAACAGAATTATAGAGCAACTTAAGGAAATATTTTAAACATCAACAGAGTCGACCAGGGTCTCATGAAAGACGCCTTCATGCTGTTCAACAATCTGTTGAGAACAGCATTTTCATTCTATACCTATGCATGTCGTTTCTCTTAGAGCCACTAAATCATGGTTAAAAAAGTATTAACAAGGTATTACGAGCTAAATCTTGCTTTCTTAAAAAAGCAACAAATTTTAGTGCATACAATTTATCATAGCTATCTATTTACTTCTTCGCATGTATATGTCCATCTACTACATTCTCTATTGTATATTATAGTTATACTATCATATTCATATTACATCCGGTAGTTTATCATGTAATTAACGAAGAAATAATAATTCCCCTCCATTAAACAAATAAATCTGTTACATTTCTCAGTCTCTCACATATAAACACTTAACCCACAGCCGTCTCCCTACCATGAGAGCACGTCCTCTACAGCACCCTGCTCAGGCACCGAGGAGAGGAGGGAGGCCTGTGGAATGCAAATTTATGTAGGCGATAAATAATTGATAGCTCGCGTCTGCGTCTCGCAGCTCCTGTTCGGCGCGCACAGAAATAGTTCGCCAGCAAGGGCTGAAAACAAGCCGTGAAGACAAAGCTGCTGTTTCAATCCCAGTGCCCCCCAGTAAATCTCAATAAACTAGTAATATACACACATCAAACTGTTGATGGAGACAAAGTAACACGTTACACATTTTCTAAAAAGGTTTCATTGAAGGTAATGCTTAAGAAGTCCAGGCTGCCGACTCCAGGAATATATGAGATGGAACGATCAGGTTTGGCCAAACAGAAAAAGGTTGACAAAGAGAGGTCAGGGATTAAGGCGCCATGTTGGTTGTGTGTTCAGAGAATGAAAATGCATTATTTACTTAGAACATACTTTAAATTACAGATGAGGAGGTGAATCCTCTAGGTGAGTGAGTAAAAAAGAGTAGCCGGGATCTGTCTGGTAATATGTAGGTGCGTGTGTGCGTGTGTGTGTGTAAGACAGGCTTCATAAAACAGGAGAGATGAGCCCTGACTCCTTAAATATTCCCTTAATGAAAGAGTGCTGCAGCTGAGCATTTAATAACTTCCTCTGAAGCTTCATCGTTATCTGTAAATGTGTGTGTATGTGTATGTGTGTGTGTGTGTGAGTGTGTTCATTTCTCATACATATTGCCTCTAAGTGTGTGTGTACTATATATATACTGTACTATATATATTTATGTGTATGCATCCCCAGGCTGCAACATTTTGTTGATAAGTGTATGTTTCTGAAAGTGTGTGAACTGAAGCATGAAAGCCACTTCCCTATTCAACTTTTTTTCTTTCTTTTTTTTTTATCATGTGATGAATAAATAAAGCGATATTACAGTAGGGTTGTGGTGGTTACTCACCCTCGGGGACGGTCCTCTCCACTACTGTGAAGTTAGCAGAGAAGCCCTCCTTAGCGATAGCACTGTCCGTGTTGATTGTCAAGGCCAATATTCCGGTGTAGGAGATAATTCGACCCGGAGTGTTCTGCCCACAGTAGCGGCCGATGTGCGGGCCAACTGCACAGAAAGAAGAGAAATAAGAGTGGGTGGATTTAGTTGAGTTCTAACCTTTTATAAAGGTTCATCTAGCTAGAAGCACATTCTAGTCAAATAAATAAAGAAACAGTGCAACATTTATCGCTCAAGGCTAAAGAGCCATGGAAATAATAGCGTCAGAGAATTCAGACAGGAATTTGTCTTGCTAAGGCCACTCTGTAACAACTGAAGGACACGCTAATACTAAAGGCGCTGACGTTCCTTAACTTCCTTAACTTTAAAGGCTATGACGGGAACGTGCTTTTGAGCACAAGCCAAACGCTTCTGCACCGTCATAAATTCCTGGCTTCTTTGATAAACCTGAGTCTGGTTTGGTCTTGGGGTAACTCTGGTCACAGCCCAGTGACTTCCCAAACCTCTCTCCAAAAGAATAGAAAAGAAAGGCATAGGATAAACAAAATGCATGAAAGAACAGCTGTAAACAGAGGTCCCGGAGACATGTTACACAGAACAGAGCATCGAATTTGAGAAAAAAAAAAAAAAAAAAAAAAAAGAAGGGGTTGGGGGGAAAAGTAGCTAAAAAGAGATTAAAGTGGAGGACATAGATGGAGAGACTGATACAAAAAAGAAGAGTATAATTAGAAAAAAGAGGTTAGCTAGCTAGCCAGGTTGTCTGTCCTCATTAAATCTCTCCGTCTTGTTGTTTCTTTATTCTCTCTCTCTCTGGCTCTTATCTCTGATTAGCAGCTCTGTGATCTGAGGCGAGTGACAGACTCTTGCATCGTTCAGCAAATGCATCCAGAGATGAAAGAAAAAGCTGTCAGCTCTCTCTCTCTCTCTCTCTCTCTCTCTCACTCGCTCTTCTCTCTCTATCTCTTTGTGTGTATGTGTGTGTATGTGTCTGTGTGTGTGTTCTTATAAGGACCAGATAGATTAATCTTACCATGACTTCACAGAAAGTTCAACAACACACTCCAGGTGTGTGTGTGTGTGTGTTTGTGTGTGTGAGTGGTTAATGTCAAAGATGGCCAGGCTCTGAGCACCAGAATCATCTCAACATCAAAACATACACTTAAGCTTAAAAAGTTTAATATTAACCAGACTTCTGCGCAGTGTTATGTTTTGCAGTTGGGACTCGTTCTCTCTGCCGGGCAGATACTGCTTTAAGAGTAACCGTGGAATCCGGGACGGCTTTCTCCCTCCGGAGCTCCATCTCTTGCTTTCCACTCTAATGCACTATTGATCTGTGAGGCTCCACAGGTAATGCAGCGGCTGTCTGAGTTGGGCAGACCAGTAAGCAGCCAAAGGCCAGAGCGCCAAGCTTTGCCTGTAAACCCATGCTTTCTCCCCCCCTCACTCATCCTTTTGTTCTGGCTAACCGAACACACACGGGACACAGGCATGACCTCCTGGTGTCATTTTCCTAGGGTTTTCTTTTGGCTCTTGCTTTTGCCCTTAAACTTAATTTCTTCTATTACAATTTGAACTCTAAATTGTTCAATGCTATAGATTATTCTTTGGCAGTTTATAAAATGCAAGATTGATATTTCCACTTTGGATATTTAGAAGGTGTTAATAGGAGCTACTTTTTTTTCTCTTTTTGCCTTTGAAAGCTGAAATATTTAGGTGCTTATATTGAACTGTTGCTAGGCAACTGGCAAGTACAGTCGGCCAGCATAACCTAGCTTATGACTGAGGTTAATTATTGAGCTAGTTGGTGCTAGCTACCTTAGATGTAATTGCTGAAAGAGCTGTGATTTATGGGTAGATTGTTGATTTTTTTGTGAATTTTTGGAATTTGCTATTTTTTTTATTTGATTTGATTCAATAACACTTGTGTGTATTATCACAAGATTTCGTACAGGTTTTTAAGTTTTAAAAACAATTTAAGGTATTTCATAAACATTAAAATACCATGTAACCTGTGTTGTTGATTGTTTAAATGTCAGGTCTCCTACAAAAATTATATTTCCTGCCAATCATCTGCTTCATACTCCCGTCCAGTAGGTGGTGGTATTGCACCAACCTCCAATAAACTCAAAAAAATAACGATAATCTCACAAAATGAGAGTATTTCCTTATTTGTTTACAAAAAACAGTAGCGGTTTACATTTTCTAAAAAATTGTTTTGCATATTGTCAAAGAATTTGTCACTTTTAGGGCACTTTTACCTAAATAAGCAAAAAAATAAATAAATAAAATTTGAACCGAGCTAACATTTCAATGAAAACTGATCTAAGGTTTCAATTCATCAAATCGATCAACAAAAGTTTGTCGTGCAGTAGTAGTTGCCGAGTCTTTATTTGAATGTGTAAAGCCATAATGACAACAGCAACTAGACCAAACAGTCAGAAATATTTGAAATATTAAAGTTTTTTCTGGGTGTGTTGCTAAATTGCGAAGAAAATTCTCTTGTTTGCTATAATTACTGTAATTACATTTAGCTCCTGATTGCTAACTAAACCTTTGTTGCAGATGTCCTGAAACAGTTTGCACCCATCTAACTGTATAATTAATCAGACTCCCTCAGTACAAATTTAATTATTGATTGTTATCAGAATCTGACAACTGGTTTAATCAGCTTGGCCTAAGCTGTGTTTTTTTCCTTGCCATGTTCATGACAGTGCATTGATCTATATCTGTTTTGACTTTGTTTTTGATTTTTATTGCATAATATTTTCAAGCTGTCTCTGTAATGCTGTACGGTCAAATAACAGAGCACATTAGACTGTCAGTGATGAAATGCCTGGTTATTCAAGACTGAGAGCCCACTTTGTTTCTAATCACAAGTGCCACCTTTCCGTCAGCTTCTGCACCTCTAAAAATAAAAAGTGATAATAAAGTGAAACCTAGAACAAGACTTCAGGTAGCTATTCAGTCTTCACTCCTGATTTGGATGCCGGTTCGTTTGTTCTACCTTGCGGGAGTGTTCACAGATCAGAGGCACCAGACACTGAACACAGCCTCTTGAGCTGTGAATGAGTTTTTTTTTATTTATTTTTTTTATGTGCAAACTATTAGGAGCCAAGCTTTTCATAAAATCTTTCATGGACTAAAAGAATGGAAGCTCTTTAAAAGCACACACTGATCATTATGTGATGGCTTGCTTATGTGCACTCAAGCAGCCTAGCAGCCTCTCTACTGACTCCATTACAGCGGAAGAAAATGGCCTGTATTCATCAAGTGCCTTAGTTGCAGGGTACACGTCAAGGATCATGCATCTGTTCTCAAAATAAACGTATCCACAGGGGGAAAATGATCTTAGAATGTCTGGGAAGTTAAATATGACCTATATATGTGTGTGTGTGTAAAAGTAGTGTGTGTTGCGGGGACATGATCTAGAGTCCAGTGTGGAGGGGGTTCGCTTTGCGTCATCGGTTTAAGACCAGAGTTTCCTTCCATACTCCCCAGAGATCAATCACAGTGCATTGTTCAGGAGCGATAGCATCTACTCACGCTGATAAAATGTGCATATTTGCAAGGACAAGGTCTCCCGGCTGACCTCTAGCCCAATACTGGAGAGAGAGACCACAATATCTCTGTTGTGTTTGTCAGAGCCAGACCAAAAGAACACTTACTAAAGGACAGAGAGGCTGTGTTATGGGCAGGAACAACAACAAGGGCAAAGAGTTACTCAAAGTGGTGAAGGAGTGCGAGTTTGTACGCATTTCAGACTGTGACATTATTGGTTATAAAAGATTTCTGCTTCACACTGGTGAAGCTGCTTGTACACAGAGTATACAGTTTCCTACCTCCAGGGAAACCGTCCCAGATCTCCAAGCGGTCAAACCGACAGTAGACCCCAGCGGTTGGCTGTGTGTCAGGCTCCAGCTCAAAGCTCTCGAACTCCAAGATGATTTCAGACATTTTTGGGGCGAAGATCATAAATGTGCAGTCCAGGTTATTAGGGTACTTCTCAGGGAAACCAGGTGACTTGATGAACCCGCTTTTGGAGGTGAAGTTTCTCGAGCATTCTGGACCTGAAAAGAGGGATGATTGAGGGGTTGGGAAGGTAAGGAGGAGAGAGAAAGAAGAAAGAGAAATAATTCCTTTTAGTGCTGTTTTGTTCAACAAAACAAAGGGGTGGGTAAACAGCAGCGGAAATACATGGTGGTCCATATTGTTTAGCTCCATGACCACAGTGTTTATGGTGTATGGATGAGGGCCCAACATGCAGGTCCAAGCCTTGGGGTGAAATGGGCAAGGAGCGTAATTGAAGAAAAAAAAAAAAAAAAAAAAGATTTATGCTTTTCATATAAGATTGAATTACTAAATCAAAAAAAAAAAAAAAAACTGTTTTTATGAGAAGAGAAACGATTATGGCTCATTATAGACGTTTATTCTTTCTAGCGTATCGTCTGGGGGCAGACTGTGTGTAAGTGTATATATGAGTGTGCATGCACGGAGTGATTAGTGAAAGGCTTCAATCAGCAACATGGGACTCTGGGAGCTGTAAAGTAAACATGGCCGTTAGATTGCGTTCCAAAGCAGTGCCACCAAACACTACCCCCCATACACACACGCACACACACATATCATTACAAGCCTGTCTAACATACGAGAGAAGAAAATTAAAGCCTTCTATATACACGCTTAAACACTTTTTTCATATCGGGAAGTCATAACATTTACTCAAACACCTCTAGAGGCTCGGTTTTCTGCCAGTGCGGGTTGTCACCGAAGTTCACACATACCTCATATCATCGCGTTAAGGTTTACATCACAGCCGCCAGATTAACACAGTATATTTTAACAAAGCACACGACTCGTGACACGAGTACAGAAACACAGTCTACGGTAATATGGAGCTGACAGCAAAACTACCATATTATTGCCACTCCTAATAGCACGGCAGCTTCTGCGGTTCTTCTCAAGGTGGAGGCGATCCAGCAGTGCAAAGCACTTTGGAAAATGGAAGTGAAGAAGTCTGATCAGACTGTACAGACTGACAGAAATGCAAAATATACTGTACAGTAAACCAACACTTACTCTGACATCCAGAATAATGTATGATTTAAGCCTGTTACTTATAATGTTATTGATTTTCAAGCGCATTGAAAACAAATTACGTTGACTAATGTGCTGTAAATCAAATAGAAAATGCTTAAAAAAATTTAACTAGGAAAATGTAAAATAAACACTAAATCAACCATCAAAACTGAATGATTGAATGACTCTGATTAATTCCTTACATGTGGGAACAACATTACAGTATGATAACTTGCCTGTATTGCATTTCTTTATTATCTACATTGTGCACAGTATTACAACTAATAATAAATTTAATAGGCTGACGCAGGAAAACTTGACCCTCCTGCCCTCCATGTGTCCTGTTTCATTTTAGGGAACTTGATACCTAATAACTGCAGCTGTATTCATAACGTCAGTGCTGTTGAAAAACATTTTCATTGAACATCCTTTCATGACACTACAGTGTCAAGTGACACTAACCTTTTCAAACATTAGTTGCCTTTTCGTAAGTGTAAACTTATGAATCATAAGCCTCGGCCTTAGACAACCAAATGCCTTGAATGTACAGTGTAATTAGACGATGGAGTAAGAAATAAAATACTACCTTGTTTTTCTTGACTCTGTACAGTCTATAAAGCATAAGCAGAGGCTGAGAACGTTACTCGATGTTGATGAATAGTCTCAGTCTTCATAAGTGGAAGAGCGCTTCCTCTGTGCGTCATGTCTATGGAGCTTTTGCTGCTAGAATACCACCATATCATCAGCTCACTGTCTTACTTTAGCTGTGTTTTTTCGTCCTCTAAAGCAAATGGCCGGTGCTATGGTTTGAGTCTAAAGCGAGTTGACATTTAGTGTCCTGCTGAAAGTTGGGCCTGAAACAGCAGGACATTACAGTTATGGTCTTAACCCCTGTGGCCTGCAATGTGACAGGGTTTCCGCTTGTTGTGCACCTTATTCTCGCTTCCAAAGTCATTTTCAGTGAAACATTTTACAACATAAAGCTTCAGAACGGCCCTTGGCATTGTGGGTCTCCTTTTACCTCTGTTCACGCTACATTAACTGCTTAGAAAGAAGGAAACCGTGACAGAGTGCTTGACTTGGTGGTATGCTAGGGTTGAATTGTTTCATGTCAAGGTTTTTAGTGTCTCCTTCTTTCACTAAAATACACTTCGACGCCAATGGAATGGATTTACATTAAGGCGCAAGATATAGGGCTTAGAAATCCCCATTGACCCCTCTATGGGCAGTCAGACTGCTGGCAATCAAAAAGAAAAGGCCAACTGCCTGTTGTGTCAAAGGGAAAGCTGTTAAGATAAGAGCACTCCTCTAATACGTCTTTCCTCTGCACCCGATCAATCTCTGCCTTTGCCTCTTTCTCTTGCTCTCTCTTACTCTCTCTGTAGATTTGCCTCATTTTTCTCTCTCCAGGCTGTAATTGCATGTTATCACCCCATTCTTTTTTTCCCCCTCTTCCATTTTTTCAGGCGCTGAACACTACAGGACACACTGGGGTCACAGCTGGAGACACTACAAGCCTTTATGTTGTGAGCTGAAAAAAGAACTATTGCTTGCTAGATATTTAGATAGGAAATCTGAGAATTTCACTTATGGATGTGTGTATCTGCGCAGAGATCAAGTGTGTGAGCACTTCACTAGGCAGTGTTTAATCTCAGATCAGAGTTCCTATTTATAATGCGCCACTGCTGTTGAGGAGGCAGAGTGTGTGTGACGAGACAATGACATACATTTGTTAACTAGAAATATTGCTCAAAAAAGAACATTTTTAAAGTTGGGTTATCACTCGGTTTCCTGTTGCAGTGCTTTGCCAGCCGTCGGGTCGGGACAATTTTTACAAGACAGTGGAGGTGGCTGTTGGGGGACAAAAAAGAAGGAACTCTCAGCTTGTAAACCCGGGTGAAACAAATAAAGCTTTGTGAGACTAGCCCAGGCATGCATGTCCCATCTTCTTCCTTTCGCTATTTCTGTTTCACACAGATGGGCTGTCCTCTTCTTCCCGACTTTTTAAAAGTAGACAGAAAAACAACCAGGATTTACGCAAACACTCGAATTTATGGGAGGATGTCTAAACTGAAGCTAGTCGTCTGTGAAATAAGAAACCTTAAGTGGATTCAAGGCAGCTAAGTGCTAATTCCAATGTTAACGGCTAACACTTGTACGGATTATTTTACTGCTTTTTTCCTTACAGGATTATATATACTTGGTGGCGTGATGGCTACAGGCTTCCATCTCTGAGGAATTTGCTTAGTTTATTTTACAGGCCACAAGTAAGGCTTGTTAAAAAAAACTGTTTGCAGCCCCGATGTTAGCATGCAGAATGTATACCGTGCAATACAGATCTTTACTTCGTTTTCTCAGAGCAGAGCAGTTGGGTTTGAAAGTTGTTTTATTGTACAGTACTTAAATAGAATTTAAATAGTCAGATTGTAAAGAAAAATCAAACAATACAGTACCTGAAGTTTTTATACTTAGATTGCAAGCTAGTTAACCTAGCAAGGTTTTCCCAAATATCAAGAAATTACCCTAGAAAATACTATTTCACAAGAAAAAATAAAGCTAAAATTTATATTAGCTTGACAGACCAAAATGATTCCTATTGCTACAGCTAACAATAAAGAAAGCAACTGAATGGCAGCCTAAAGTCAGCTCACACTTCATTATTATTATCTCTCCTACATATCAAAGAGATTGCGAACACTATGAAACCATTGTGGTCACAGTTGGAGCATTTTTGACTTTAAACTCTGAGTTTTTTTTTTGTTTTTTTTTTTGGTGTAATAATTTTCCCTTGAGTTAATCCTCAGGCTAGGAACTTGCACAAACCACTTTCTTATACATTTACTCTGTCTTTGGAATGTCATGGTTAGAGATTTTGCCTGATAAGGTAGGTTTATTTTATCCTCTTGACCCCCCTGATGTGTCAAGTGTTCAAGTCAAACTGGGACTTGTGAATGAAGGCATAAACCCCATTGACATTTACAGAAGACTTTAAGCATAGTACGGTGATGAAGCTCTTAGCCAGAGTAAAACATTTGAATGGCACAAAGCTGTAATGAAGGCTGTACATCAAAATATGAAAATTGACAGATTGAAGAGATGCATCTGACTGTAGGAACTGTACACAAAATCATTCACCAACACCACTTGTGCATTACATGAACTTGGCTGGGAGTTATTGCCATATCCTCCATATAGTCCTGACCTCTCTCCAAGCCATTTCCACATGTTTGGGCTGTTAAAGGAGTTCCTGGGAGGTCAGTGTTTCAGACGTGAACCAAGCAGTCTCCAGTGTACTGAGAAAACTAGGTAGAAATAAAGGGAGGTTTACTCTTATAATTGTCTTCTGTTATTCTGAACAATCAAAAGTCCCAGGTTGACCTGAACAACCCTCATAGTTATAACCAGCTCTAGCATGTTAAATATTAGGTTTAAAGCTGGATCTGCTGCTGACTGTGGTAGGTTTTTAACTCAAGAACACTCAGCCTCCATCTTCTTTGGCTTTGTTTTCACTACAGGACACACACCATTGAAATTTCAGATAGTTACTCACCTTAACTCAATCATATTTAGCCCTCTGTGATGTTATCTCAAGGTACCTTAGTAATGTTACATAATAAGAATGGCGTATTAGTAGGTTTCATGAATTTCCTTTGAGATTCAAGAAATTTATCTAATCTGATGTTTATCATTTGCTTTGTTTTATGAAGGTTAATCTTAAATCCTATCAAATAACAATAAAAATGGAAAGAAAAGCATTGCCAATTTTTAACCATGGAGATGGCATCTCCTTTAAATTGCGCCCTAGAGGTATGAGAGTAAAATATGTAGAGTGGGTGTTAAAAAGTGATAGAAAGTACAAAGTGCTATGCAAAATGCCATTAGCATAACGTTGATGTAGTGCAAATGCTTTCCGGGGCCAGTGAAGTAATCACCAATGTTTATTTTCCATATGTCTGTGAGGTGGATAATTAACCACACACACACACACACACACACACACACACACACTTCTTTCATCTCTTGTGGTCAAACAGGCAGAGGTTAATGTGCAGGAGTGAATTAGCAAGATAGAATTTGAACACAATCTCCATCAAACATTAACATGAAGTCACACACAGCGACACACACATAACACAATGCTCATACGGATTAAGTTGCTGACACAACATTTAGTCAGCCTTGCTTTTGGTGCCCCTTGAGAATAAAAGGAGACTGGGAACACATACAGAGTGTTTACTTTTGGGGATCTGGTATGTGTGTGATGTTTGGAAAGACTGTAACGGTGGCGTGAGGGTGTTGGGGAACGACAGAGCCACCCTGCCAGATGTGACCTATACCACTGGCCCTTTGAGCACGTAAACACTGAACAGACTGGATATGGTGAATAAACTACCCTTCACTCACACCTATATATATGCACACACACAGCACTTAGTCAGTCAGAGGTGTTGACACAGGTGTCATCGTAAAACCACTGAGATAGCACGAGCATGATAAACTGCTAAATCAAATCCGAGGTTGGATAAAGCTGCCTTTCAACGTGGCAACCATTTCTCCTTCTTTCCATCAATCCATCCACCCAAGGACAGCTGGTGTAAATAGACTACCAGGGATGAACCCGCCCCTCCTGGACTTTTATAAAATTGATATCAATGGGCATTCATATCGGATTATGGTATAAAGAAGCAGGGATGGTACTGACCTCTTTCCATCCCACATTGTAGGTTAAAACAGAATCATAAGCCTAGTGTTTTTAGTTTGGACATAACGGTTAAAACTTTTCTGTTTACTGTCATTGATGAGACCTTATGAGCCTCGTTCTGGTAACAGTTTGACTGTTTACTGTTAGATATTAAAATGTAGCTTTCCCGTATACTGTAAAATCAGAACCAGCCGTGCTGCATCATCCATCCATCTTTCCTCTTACCCATCCCTGCCATCCATTTGCACATCAACAGTTATGCCGGCGAGCCGGCCTCTTTGCCAAGCTTGATGTGGTTCTGAAAATTGCAGAGCTGTTAATTGCATGCATATGTTGCTCTTCTACTCCAGGGTACTTTTCTGAGATGCAAGCAAAAGACGGGATGACAAGATAAGTACAGAGCCTACTTTTTTTTTTTTTTTTTTTTGGAAGAGATGCACGAGCAACGATTCCATAAAGAACCTATTAGCCATTGAGGGTGGAGGGGGAGTAAACCTAGGCGAGGGATTTGGTGGCTGTGTGAAGCATCTGTCCCGTATTACTCCCCAGCAAGGGGAATGAAATAAATGGATGTGCAGAGCCTGTTCGAATATAGATGAGGCAAGAAGATTGTAAACATTTTTGCCTATCTCTCTCAGTGCAGGAGAGTTGCTGAGGGAGTGGAGGTGGCTATTGAGGACAACCTACATCACGCTGTATGAAAAAAAAAATCTTTGTGGATGTGCAACAGCTAGGCTAATTGAATGCTTTCACGCTATAGCATCGGATTGGAAAGTATTTAATACTAATGTATTATTTAAACGTTAGGGTTTAAATAATTGATTGTATTCAAATCTGAATTCCGTATGTTCTGTCTATGACTTTTATGCTCTGTAATTGATTTTTGTCCCAATTTTCTCAGAATGACCAGAATTATTATTTTTTTTTTTCCACAGTCTTTGTTTTCTTCCTTTCCTATACTGCACATCTCCGGTCCATATCCGGTCCATATCCATCTCCGGTCCATATTCAAACGTTCTACCTAACTGACCTTCTGTCCTCCCTGTCTCTTGTCCACACTTACATGGCAATGATTGTTTTGTGAATAATTAAGACTTTCTACCACTTAACAGCTCCTAGGAAGACTGCCAACATGTGTGACCGAGCCTTTAATGGGTGTGCATCCGTGTGTGTGTGTGTGTGTGTGTGTGTGAGAGAAAGAGAGTGAGATAGAGAGTCTCTGACCTTGGAGCGGCCAGTTCTCCAAATTGTGCAAACTGCTTAAATACTGTTGGCGGTAGTCAGTGTAGTTAAGACTTTTCTGCCTCATTTGAATGCATGCACACCTGCTAGGACTTTCATTACAATCTAGCATTAGATTTACACATATCAAACACACAAACACACACACTGCATCACACCTGATGCTAGCCTGCTAACACAGCCTATCCAGTGCTTGCTAATCCATTTCGCCTTGTCCTTGCCTTTCCACTTTCATTAGATGTTGAAGTGACTGAAGTTCGCTCCGTTTCTCCGCCTCACACTCTTTAGCCCTTATCTTATTTCAACACTGCCTCTCTCATCCTCTTGAGATTTATCTAAATTGATTTTTTTAGCTGTACACCACGTACTACTCACCACACAGACAGTAGCAACGGAGCAAAACACTGCTGTCTCCAAGCGTAACACCATTCTTCATCTACTCTCGAGCAGTAGCACAAACAAGGGCTGATAAGCCAACAAAACAGGCTTGTAGAACAAAATACTGTACAAAAGTTCATGCACTCCCAACCTCTATAGACACACACACACATTGGCCACATGACACAAATTTATTTTCATCTAAACTCTGTGAAGCTAAGTGTGGGAAAGTTGTAGACTTAGCGCTAGCGCTGACAGCAAAAGAGCCAGAGGGAGGGTTTATTTTTTCTTACAGATACATATTTCTATTATTATAGTAATTGCAGCCATCATTATTATAATCTTCTTAACTACTGCTTCAGTAATTTCTTTCCCAAAAACTATTATTACAACACTAAAGAACATCCAAGGTTTTAAAGTCGCCAGCCGATTTGAAAACATTTCTGATTTATACCCCATTACATTGGTTTAAACACATTTTGTTGCATTAAGACTTTTCTCCATGGGAAAGATGACAGCCAAGTTAATTCACACATCTGTTTCAGTCATCGCACTAACCGCAGGGCTGAGCAGAACTATATATTAGGTAACGCTGCTGATCACTGAAGTCTTTCATGGGAAGATAGTAATTCAGTGATACTGTACATGGTTTTGTAACGTATAGGTTCAATTTCACACAATGGGCTCGTTTACAACTCTTTAAAATCCTACGACCTGTCGGCGCATCTAGACTTAGGCGAAGCATACGTTTTTTCTCTCTCACAGCTGCATACCTTTAATCACTAAATAATTCATAGCAGTTCCTAAGGAATTTCCTTTATGATAAATAATTGACGAGGCTAAGTGTGAGAAAACTGAAATTACTAAATTCAAAGTAGGGCATGCTATAGGTCTAAGTGCCTTAATGTAATTGAAGAACAACATCAAAGTAATTTGAAAGGCTCAGATCTCACTGACTTTAATTAGGAACTTGTAATTACAACATATACGGTACAGTATGTGTGGGTTGGTCTGGATGTTGCTGTAGCTGAGCTGCCACACAAACTTTTTGTCCTATAATATTTTTATTTTAATAGTATTTTATCTATTATTGGCTTTACATTTTTTATTTTATTTAATCTATAATCTATATGGTTGTGATTATTAATTGTTGTCAACTGGATACTATTATTTATTTATTTTATCAGTGTATTCTTTTCTTTCTTTTTTTTTGTATTTTTTTTATTTATTTATTTTTTTTTACATATGAACAGTTTGACAGCAAAATGCGACTTTATGCTTTTACACATTTCTACAAATTATTTTCCTCTGGCACACAAGGTTGTCTATTTCACAACTTTTAATTTAATAAACGCTATTTAACTTTATTTTAGATTTGAACTTTCACGATTAAGACAAACTATGACGTTGCACGGCCGCATTTCAGATAAAAAAATGACGTGCTTAAAAAAGCCAATAACATCAATTCTTTCTGTAACGTGATCAGTGAAGCATAAATTTGAGCAAAGCAACAACGCAGCACAACAGCGACTGTTATGAGTAAACTACATGTGTTTAATACAGATTTCTCCTTTTTTACATTTTGAGGTAACATTTTGGTCCATTTCTTAACTTGAAGCATATTTCATTTCAGGAAAACCTGTATTTTGTTGAACTGCATATAGTAGAAAATGTGTTCATTACTATTTATTGTATTTGTGTCACTATCTAAGCTCTGCTTGTAAGACTTTTATCCTTACTGATTTATCTTTTCCACTTTTCATTATGTGTAAAGGTGTGTATGTGGTGCTCTCTTTGTGATTAAAGAAAAAAAAAAGCAGATTGCACCAGCTGCTCCACACGTGCACATTAAAGGCCAAGCACTCACTATAGAGATGAAAAGAAACCTGGCTAAAGCATCCATCTTATCATGAGGTCAAATGAAAAGGCACGAGAGCAGCAAGTGGGGTTAATTAATGAAAGTGGCATCTGCTGCACCTTACCTTAGTCTCACAGCACACACACACACACATAGCACACACTAACTAACTTTGTGCCTACTTGTCCTTAACACGGGAAGTTGGCCTGAACAACAGGAAATTTCATCTGATAAGTCATCCATTGTGTGTGACTTGATGTTTTTGTGAGGCCATACACACACACACACACACAAATAAGTGACCAGGACATTGCAGGGAGAGATATGATTCTGCTAAAGGAAGGAACTAGTAATGTTCACAAAACTATCAACTGATCTGATCTCCTCAGGCACCCGAACCAGGAAGAAGAGAAAGTCTTCCTTCTTATGCTCTCATTCTTAAGAGCCCCTCACTCCTTGTCTGCTGTGACTCATCCATTGATAAACTAGCAAGCCAGGAACAAGTTCCTTAAGACTATCACAGCACAAAGCAAGATAATGGTGAGTGTGCATCAGTTTAAAGTACACCCAAATACTGTATCTATACATCCCCAGATTCATTCAAGACAGAAAGAAAATCAATTGAATATGACTTGTCAGACTTACCTGATTTGAAAACCTCATAGCGGATGGAGAAGCCAGCGCCGTGCGTTTCATAGTCTGACACAAACTTGATGAAGAGTTGGTTACCGGAAGACACTACAGGAGATGGAGCGATCTTCCCACAGTACTTGCCCACCAGCTGCCCGGTTTCATCGACGCCATCCCTTACTTCTACGTAGTCATATCTACAGAGAGAGAGGAAGAAAAATGAAGAAAAAACATTATTTATGATTTAAGTTTATTATATCACCACTGAGTTGTCACTTTTGGGCCCTTGGTCAAGGCCCGTAACCCAATGCCCATACAAAAACGCCCATCACCGGTCCCAAAGCTCGAATGACAAAGTACAGCAGACCCTGTAAAACCACCACTGCTATAGAAACGATGGAAACCGTTGGAAACCAATGTTCTCAACAGCACGGGAGGAACAAAAAAGTTAATTATATATTTATAATTACAGTGAAATGTACTGGGTGGATTCACTCCTCAGACAGACTCCATATCCTCTGGAATTAGGATATTTAACAAATTATAATCTCGCCTTTCTAGCTTTTAACAAAAACAATTAAAAACGTACTCTGTCTTACTTACCGCCTAGCACTTATGCCTTTTAACTCACAATCTGAACACCGTTTTAGTTATTATTATATACAATATGCATGAAATAAAATATATTGGGAAAAAAAGTGTGATGCAGCCCAAAAAAACAGGTCATATATAAAAAAAAATTATGGAGCCTGTGATTTAAGCTATACCCCTGTTTGAGCTCCTAAGGTATAAATAAAAGCGCCTTTGTGACCACATTAAGAATTAAACTATTTTTAGTGTCCTGGGAAACAACCTCCATGTCGTTTAAAGGTGTAAAACCAGCGGGAATTCCATTAGAGCTTAATCACTGATCAGATAGATATCCTCACCACACCCAGTGTCCCAATGTCCTACTGTAGCTGAGGACAAGAAAAGCTCTCCCTTGCTCTCCCTCTCTCTCACACACACACACACACACACACACACACACACTCATAAACACACAGAATGACTAAAGCTGCAGCTGCCGGCTGACTTTCCCCAAACTGAACTGCTGAACCCTCAACAATGCTGACAACTAAATCAAACTTTTGGCACTAAATTACAGTTAATCCACTAAAGCAGGATCAGGAGCATTCAGAGATGAAGTACATGTGCTCAGTGCAGATGTCTCACCGCTCCTTAAACAATGCACACAGCTGCTCCATGCCAAACCTACCGGAATGCCTTTGTTTATGTGTGTGTGTGTGTGTGTGTTTGTGTGTGTGTGTGTGTGTGTACATGCGTGTGTCTGTGTGTATGCTACTGTGAGTAAAATAAAGAAAATGCAAAGACATTTGAACATAATCGTATGATGTCAAAACATATTTGGGTCTCGGAAAGAATGTAGAGCAAACTCCCAAAAAATAAAATATTGGCAACCTTCGAATAGAGAGGACAAAAATGATTGGGTCACGTAAACATTACACGAAAACGATAAGGAAACAATGAATGTCTTTGAAACAGAATTTTCATTCCATCTGAAATATGGGGGAAAAACTAATATTTAAAAGAAATACTGTAAAATATAACAATACAGTGTTTGAATATAATACATATGTTTCAGGTCGAACTATACATAATTTTTATTCAATAGTTTCAATTAAGGGTGCCAATATTTTTGGTAAGAAGACAAAAGAAGCAAGTAGATTTTATTACTTGCTTCTTTTCTTTGGATTCTCCACACACACACACACACACATACACGTACACACACGTACACACAAATGGAATTTCAGCCCTACAGCTATTGATGTGAGAAACCGCCTAATTGAGTCAGCAACACTTCGGAAGTCTGTTACACACACAGACAGACGCGTGTGTCTACACAAAAGGGAGACAGAAACACAAACTCGCACTCGGGGATCTTGTGTCAGTAACACAACACGAGAAACAGAGGGTGGTCGTGTCAGAGCCAGTGAGGTGAGATACGCTACTGTGAACTGATGCTCCGCTTCTCTCCTCCAGTGCTACAGTCTTGTTTTAGGACGACGCCTTTAACAAAGTAACATCGCCCCACTTTTTTTATGTATAAAATATAAAGCTCGGCCTGATACAGCTGACAGCAAGATCTGGTTTCCGTGATGCTTAATCACCTGTGGTGCCTTTAAACGCTAGCAGAAGGAGGAGCAACGAGCCACTGGGGCTTTTGGTGCAATACATTGCCACTTTTAGACTGACTATGTCTCTGAGCTCATTACGAATAAACACACACACACACACACACACACACACACACACACAGATACATGCACAGAGGTCACAATCTTTTCTATATATCTGGCAGCTGAGACAAGCCCAAATGTGTAAAAATAACCCGTTCTTGAATTAAATTTGTAAAATAAATCTAAAAATATTCTTAACTGCAGGCGACACAGTCTGCACTAACACAACACGTGATGTATAAATTGAACTTTTTTCTTTTTTTTGCTCTGTACGATCTTATGTGTGTGTGTGAATTGAGAATATGAGAAGTGTGCAGCTCTCTGAAATTGGCTCCCCTGGGGTGGTGGCTAATGTAGCGATGACTTCACCCATGTGTGTGTGTGTGTGTGTGTGTGTGAGTGAGTGTGTGTGTCTGGATGCTCTGATAGCAGACCCAGAGCACAACATCAGTTAGAACAAACAGCAGCACTCCTAGCCTAGTCTCCAGTCTGTACCAGTGCATCACACCCAGATCCAAAAGATAAATGATCCCATATGAGTCAAAAAGCTATTCAGTCCTGTGGCACACACTCGACTGAACACAGCAATAACACGCAGATTATATATTATATACAGTATCAAATATAACATAGTCATTCTCACACATTTACACACATACTGCTTTTCTGAAGTGGTTTATGTATCATGCTACTGTTTTATGTTGTAAAGAAAATCATTCTGTTTCACTGTACACAAGTCATGTATGTTGAATAATGGCGCTTGTGAAGTCACAGGGCATGGCTAGTTTAGCTTTGGACCTCCCTTTAATATAAGAATACACACAATGTTACCAATGGCTAAAGATATAAATAATCATTTATGGCCTGATCCACAAATACTGTACAAAAAGCCTAATGTCACTTTGTGTATCATGAAAAAAAGGTCATCTTTAATCCATAGCTGGAGACTGGACAGGACGTTTTGAACTTCACTTATATAATCTTTCTATGCTTTATGATCCATGTGACATAGAGGCTGAGTCGCTGTTTTTTCAAGTCCTCTTCAATTTGCCTGGACAGCATCGTCTTTGGCGCCAACATGCCGGAAGGTGGAAAGATCTGCGCCAAAGAAGTCTTTCATAATGTCATATGGAAAGATAAGCTTTACACACGAACATCCAGGTCTCACTCATTTAAAAGTAGATATTGCTTCAAAAAAAAAAGGTCCCATTGAAAACACATGCATCACTCCCAGCATAATCTGAGACTTTCTACTTTATGTTTATGTGCTTATTATCTTTAACATCTTGCCTTCCACAATAAACATTTTGGCTGGGCGCATCAGCGAGGTTGCTTACCGGTCTTTTCTCATCTCACCAACCGAAATTCCTCAAACTGCCCGGAAAGCTGGACTGACTGAGGCAGATTGATCCACACAGGACAGATTGATCCGGTTTCTCTGCGCTGGAGCGTGAGGAAAATCTCCCATCAGCAGCGGTGGCGCTGCAGGCACGAGATGGAGAGCATCAATCTTGTTCAGGCCTGTCTTTTTCGTTCTCATTCCTCTGCTTCATCGAACAATTCTCCCTCCACACGTTCTGAGATTCCCCTGTAGCACAACCTCATCCCCAAATGCGCACACAGAGATAAACACACACTCTACAAATGAAGTCCCCAAGCACTCATAGCTTCCACGTACTGCTGAGCAGCCACAAAACGAATGCCGTCGTGCACTACGCAGGAGAACTGTTGACACGACTGTCACGTATCGTGCCTTAAGAAACCTATTTTCTCGATTCGGAGAGATCCGAACAATCAGCCAAAGTGGCATGACGGGCACTGACACAGAAGAAGCATATTGCTTTAAGACTCGTGCTCACTCCTTCTGCCTGCATGCTTAATCTTCACACCTCCATCAAAATCTAGCACCTTTAGTGAATTTCGAAACACATCATGAGCTGCCTTCACACATGGACCATATAAAGCTGAGCTGTGATTCAGCAGTAATGAGATGCAGATGGATATACTGCCTCTGGGTTTATGCTGCTGATGAGAATTTTGAGAAAAGTGTTTTAGCAACATTCCAAGCACATTCCTGCATCTGTTTTTCTTTTTCCTTTTTTTTTGTGTGAATGCGTGTGAAGTAAGCTGGTACATCCGCTCTCCTTCATTCTCAGCTGTTCTGCAGACGCACCTAGTTCAAAATGTTATGACACCGATCATCTGGGAGGCATTACGAGATTGCTCGCAGGTCCATTTACGGCACAAGAGTTACTTTCTCCTGATGAACAGCACGCATTATGTGAGACGATTCTGGCTAACATGTTTGCCTACACACCTGCAGGGGTCTAGTTCTGTACAGGAGCTTCTGCGCGGCCAGTGTGAGGCGTTTACCGAGTGAAAGCAAGCACTGAGGCCCGTTTTATAAGAAGGAATCGCTCCCTGGGGGCCAGCAGCAAAAGAGCCAAGCAATCTCATCAAAACAGAGTGGCGCGATCTTTCAGCCTAGACAGCACTCTGGTGCACCTGCCCCTGGTCCCAAATCTGTTTCTCACTTTTGGCCCTGTATGCTTTCTGCGTGTTTCAGCTTCCTTGCCTAGAGGACACAGTAGACATGCTGCTTTTAATGTGTTTCTCTCTGGTTTTTCCTTTAGACAACAGCTTTGCCCTTAAACTGATCGCCATTTGTCTCAGGGTTGTCAGTATAGCCTGCCATCAGACCGTCTGCTGCTCTGACATGCACGAAAACAAGCACACAAAGACACACATTCAGTGCATAATAATAGCAATATGATTGAACTTGTAAGGTATCTCATGGAAATAGATCTATGGCTTTTTGCCCAGAGTCCAGAGTGTAGCTAGCTGGCTTTCAAACCAAAACCAGGACAAAAAAAACACAATTTTCTCATTATAATGCGTTATCCAGCATGACATAAAAATTGTGAACCGTAATTGTACCATATGGGTGGATGAGAGTATATATCGTCACCTGTGCAGTATGTATTTCTTGCTAATCGCGCATGAACAAGCATTTGGAACTGGATAATATTTCACTGGGTGTTCAAGCCCAAACTTCTCCTAGCTTCGAACGCTCCTTCCCCAAAGCCCCAAGCTATGGCACTTCCTATAACTGTGCTAATTGTGAAAATGGACAATCTAGAGTGGAAATTAAAAGAAAAGGATGAATCTAATATGCCATGACCTTCGCTTCATTGCACTGCGATGTATTACCCAGACGGGTGGTCTGTAGAGCAGGCAATCCAGAAGTGTTAAATGAGAACATTAGCTCTGGCTCCCATTCGCCTCATGAAGACACAATAAACCACCGGCTAACAATATAACACAGACCCGGGGCGAGGGAGAGACCGTCTCAGCCCCAACACTGCCATTCAAAACCCGGTAATACAACCAAAGACGTGAAATATGATTACACTGATGGCAATTTCCTCGCTTATGCAACTCCACAGATCACTTAACCCATTTCCATTGATGTGGGTCAGGTGTAATGTGACCTTATTGAAACAATCTTTCAGGCCGGCTCTCTCGTGTTGAGCTGTCAAAAAGCACACACTTATGCCAAACATTACGCCTTAAGCATCTGAGTTTCAGAATGTCGTCAAGGAATATTCGACAGGCAGCGCAGGAGTGCGAGGCTTGGCTTTACTTGATGTAATATGAGAAAAAAAACTGCCAGTTGGAACGAACGTTGAGAAGCCAAAGGTTAGCTTTGAAAAGCTGGCAAAAGATCTGTCATCTGTCTGATCTTTTTTTTTTCTTTTCTTCCCTTTTCTCTTTTGAAAAGCCCGGAGCGGACATGTCTGCTTTAGATCCACACTGTCCAGCTACTGCACGTGTCATTGATCAAACCCTCGTGTCTACTGACAAAGTAAAATTTATCTTATCGTGAAATGTATTCAACAAGGGATCCGGATAGAACATGGAAAGGGACTAAAACCACAGTTATTGTTTCATCACCAGAACTTTATAACTTCCTCCATCTCTGTCAATGGGTTGTTGCTATAGAAACAATAATAAGCAATCAGAATGAGTGCACGATTTCTGTCTCTGAAAATTAATCAACACCTTCTGACCAACACAAAGGCTCTAAAAAGACCTGAGGCTCAATGAGAGCTGTCTGTCACTGTTTCCCTGTGATAGACAGAGTGTGGCATGATGGGACGCCTTTTTCACTGCAGCTGTGAAAACGATGCACGACAGAATGATTAACTTCAGCTATCTCTATCTGCTGTCGCAGAGATCACACTGATGACCAACTCGACCATTTAAGAAAAAGGTTCGAAAATGTCCTCTGCAATCAGTGGCATGCCAGTTTCTCCACACTCGTGCCGTCCAGCTGCATTCCAATGCTCGCTAACGTTTCACTCCCAGAATAAGCTACCGCCCGGCAGCTTAAGCACTTTTCCGTTTTTTTTTTCTAAACTGAGTGCAAAGCGTATAGTGGGTAGCGGAGTGAGTGAGTGTGTGCATGCTAAAGACGGGTGGAGAAACTTTAAAGTGGTTCCACGCTTATCACAGCCATGTAACTTTAATATCACCCGGGCGGGGAAAAAAAAGGCACAGCTGCACCGAGGCCCTATGGCTTTTCCAGCCTGAGACATATTTTTAGTGCTGGGTTTATTTTTTTTCAAGCGCAGCACAGCAGACTGCACCCCATGCTTTCATAAACAGCAATTATGATTAGCACTGATGGATTCAGCATGCCTGCTTTCATTACCTACCTAATTACACTTCGCAGAGATCCTCAGATTTGCAACAATCATATTAATGAAGTTAAAGTATTAACAGATAATTATGAGCCTAAATACTGCACAGTAGAATATTTTCTTTAAAAAAATGAGTGAGAAGGCAAAGTAGAAGAGACAGAGAGAGAGAGACAGAGATGGAGACGGATTTGCTGGAGGGGTTTCAGTCACTCTATCATGTGATGGAGCCACAACACCGTCTCTGTTTTTGCAGAAGCTTGTACGAGTTTCCTCTCTGAAAAAGCTGTTTCAGCTGGTCTGAAAAGTACTAATATGAAAACCATAAATCATTATGAAATATTATTATTAAAGGTGTACTATGAGGTCTTGTTATATATCTCCAACGTACGTTTCTGTGTTTTCTTTTCCTGTAATACAAAACATGGGGCTGCAATGCTTTCTAAGAATAACAGATCGAATATTAGACCATAAAGTACTGCACACTCCTTTGCCATTACATTCCACTTTCATACCTTTAAAAAGCGCCCGGACCATTCATTAAGAGCTGTGCCCGGGGGAAAACGCTTGCACATTTACATTTAAAAGGAAATAAATTTTTTCAGAATGAGCACCGAGTCGCGGTTTTAAGATCATATCACTTCAAGTGGTTTTGCTGATGGCTGCACACACACACACACACACACAGCTGTGAGAGCTTAAGGAAGTCCCGTCATCTACCTCTTTAGCACATGGCGAGCAGAACAGGATACACATTAATCTGTCACTTACAGGCAGGACATGATGAGAAATGGGACGAGATGAACTACAGCCTAATCCTAGGTGATCCAACCTCAGCACAACTCCGTGCCACAAACCACCACCACACCCACAATAACAATAAAAAAAACAATAATAATTGATAAGCGTTGGTATTTGGAGGAATTTGAAAAGTAATATTTCCAAAGTTAGAGCTGGTTGTTTTTAGTCATGACACACATTTTTCATTAAATTAGAGCTGTGAAAGATCTGTCATGTTTTATCCATGCTAGGGCTGGAAAATATGACTAGAGGATAGTGAGTAGGCTATGAATTATGTCACAGCATGTACGTCTAAAGCTATTACAGTCAGTATCGATATTTGTAAAGTTATTTAGTTTAAAAAATATCGCATATTACTTAGCGGTGTATTTAAACAAAATTTCCACTACGTCCTGGAACATAACTCCCCCAAATCCATCTTTACATAGCTTCAGTCTGGCTATTCTTGTGAGAACACACTCCATTTGACCCACCATGATGCCTAATAGGAATAGGTTGTATCACTATCCAGGCCAAGCCCAGAGCTCTGAACAGAAGTGTTGTTATAGGAACACTGTTAGGAAGAGGAAATGGAAGAGATAAAGTGGCACGGCAGCCCCCGGCCCCAGGCTCAGAGCTTCTCCTCAGGCCAGCTGCTGTGTGGTCCGGACCTGATTTCACAGCATGCCGGTGCAGACGTACACACAGAGGGAGAGCGATGCTGGAAAACAACGAGGGTCACTACGGTCACCCTGACCATCCAGCAGAACAGTAGGGGTTTCAAGACTCTATAAAAGATCTATAATATATTAAGCATGCGCCAATCCTCCCTTTTCTTTCACCTTTCTATACTAGATCGATATCAGAGCACTGAGTATCGACCGGGACTTTTTAACCGTGCTGATGCTGACTCGCTGTGAGCTTGTGCTGCTATGTGATGTAAAAGGTTAGCTGCTTTAAGTAAACAGATACAATACATGGTGCAGTGTTATGTCCAAAGAATTGATAACTAATAGAAGTTAAATATAAAAGGAATAAATATAAAAGTGCAAAACGAACATGGTTAAGGGAGATCTCATGTGCCTTGCATAAGTATTCGCCCCCCTGAACATTTAATGTTTTTTATTATTATTATAATAAATAATGAATTTCATGGTGCTCATTTGTATTTTTTTTTCTTTATAACTTTATAAGCGAACCATTTTGCAGAACTTTGTCCTAGACTTTTCAATCCTTATTGTCTAAGTATGTTCTATAACTAATTCTGCTGCATTTAATTGAACACAGTTGGACTCCATTCTTCTAATTATGTGACTTCTGATGGCACCGGAAATAATTTAGGGGGTGAGTATTTATGCACTAAAAACTTTTATCTGTTTTCATTTGTAATTAATTTCCAAAATGTATTGACATCCCCCCCCCTACACACACACACACACACACACACACACACACATAGAATCAAGTATTATTCAATTCTATTCCATTCAACTGATTTTGTATAACGCCTTTTTGTATAACCTATGAACAACGGACATTGTCGCAAAAGCAGCTTTACTGAAAAAAAAAAAAAAAAAAGATCTGGAACCAGACTCAAAAGGGAACCCACTGAGAAGTATTATGGACTGATTCATGATATATAATCCTAATTAAGTCCTTTTCATATCCAAGCTGTAACACTACAATATGTGGAAATGTTTAAGGGGGTTAAGAGTTATGCATGAAACTATAAATAGCTATATTAAGTTAAAGAAATAAGTTTAGATAAAGGTTTTTTTTTTTCAGAAAGAAAAAATGACCCAGTGAGCACAAAGAATTTTAAGCAAAAAAAAAATTTGGATGTCCATGTGTGTCATGCGTAACATCCAGGGCCAGGGGTCTCATAAAGAAGCAAGTTAATAACAACATCATAACATCCATTTATTTACTGTACTGTACATCTCTGCACAGTCAGCTCTGAGCACTGGAGCGAATAATGTCAATGAGGAATGGAGAAGGTCAACCAGAGGTAAGATTCACCGTGGAGCGAAAGGGCAAGAAAGTGAAAGAGCACACGAGAGAAAGAGTATGTGGATTGTGTGCTTGGTTAATAAATAAAAAAGAGGGAACAACCCTAAGGCTGTGGGTGCTGTGTTTTGGTGTCCGGTTCCTCTCCACGTTGGCCTTCACTCATTAATTCACTCGGTCTTTCACTTCCTCCTTTCTCTATACAGAGTGAATGACTGAGCGAGAAAGAATGAGGTGTAAGGGTTTAAACCACACTGGGACTTATTCAATTAACAGGCGTATACTTGGACATCTCGTCTTTCATCGTGACCCCGCAGTCATCCTTCCATCCACACCCCTCCTCTGGGATCATTCGTTCAGCGAGGGTGGACAGGGCAGCGTGCTGACTTTGTGCCTTTGACCGGGTCAGGATCATAACTCACGAGCGCATGATAGTGCCGGGTCTAATCCGGTACCCTGGCCCCCAGACCCCTTCCCCCCAAACACGAACACACACACAAACACACACACACACACAAGCAACAGATATACTCAAAGATCAAACTTAGGGGGAATATGACAAACAACAAAACTCATTCCTTCTTTTTACACTGCCACGCCTCTTTTCCACTCACTGTGGATTAATGTCCAAATGTGATATTATCTTTTAATGATATTTTGATTACTTTCATATTTGAGATTTAGACACAAAATTGGCTTGGACACCTCGGGGCTTTTTCACATCATGGTTGCAACACAACACGCTCACAATGCACTTTTGACCTCCACAAATATACGGAAAAAGAAAAAGAAAAAAAAGGATGTTTTGTATGAAGTGAGTGTATTTCAACATACCGAGGTAAAAGTTTCCTACTGTATTGAAAAACATTCTTAAAAAAGATCCAATGTCTTTTGAAGTCCATTGAATGTAAATCATGTCCCGTTCCTTTTCTCTGTTTTGTTCAGCCTCCCTCTTTTTTTTTTATGTGTAATGAGGAATTCATCCAGTCTTGGAATTGTAGTGAAAAGCAGTCGTGCTGAGCGAGTCAGGTGCCAAGAGCTTCCTCATATCCGCCGCAACTAGTGTGTTCTGCTCAATGTGTGAATATGTGTGTATATACTCACTCTATACATGTATATGTGTGTGTGTGTGTGTGACTCTGTATGATGCCGTTTGATCAACGTACTGGTGCCAAAGACGGTGCCAAAGTTTGGAGGGCAAACTGACCTCCCTATTTCCAAATCCTCATGGGCTCTGCCAACTTGGAGGCTTTGCGAGTGCTAATGAGTGTAGCCTTCTCAGCAGGACTGGCAGATCTACCAGAGAAGAGAAAGGAAGTGGGGGGAAAAAAAAAGACAAGAAGAGCCAAGAGAGGGGAATACCAGCGTCCCACCTTGGGACTGACTTCAGTGTGGCTACATTTTCACGAAAGGGTTCGGTGCTGAAAGAAAAGATTGAGAAAAGAGCAAATTAAGTGCTTGCGAGGTCTGAGTGAAGAGCCTTTATAGAATAGAGACTCCATCAGATAGACCTAGAGAAACATCCATCACTGTCTGTCGACGGCTGTCAGACTCAGCACACGAACGTGGGAGGGGAACATGAAGATGGACAGAGTGGAGAATAGGAGAAAACACGTTCACACACACACACAGGAAAAGGAAGGTGAAAGTTTCTCCACTACAAAGATACACACCCACTACTTGGAATTGTCTCTACATCCTAGTGTGAACCGAATTCAAGCCAAAACATGTCAAATATCAGTCTTGACCAGGGTGTAAACATTAGGTTGCTGGGCTTTACCCAACCTGGACGTCATCAATCAAACCCAAAGGGTCTTTTGCAATCCTGACAGCAAACTAAACACGATGCGATAGCCCTCCAATAGAGCAACATCAATTAACATCTCGCACATAGAGCCCCTCTGGGGGCGAGTGCAGGGGTGGAGCGGCATTAAGCGCCAGGGCACTCTGGGTCTTTTTATCCAGCTTGAATGACTCGACATGTCACGTGTTGTAATTACAGCTCGTTCATTTTTCTGCTCGAATCGCTCTTGCTGAGAGATGAACTAAACTTGACTCATTTGTGTGTTGAAAACAAATAATAAAGTTGAGTGTTATCAAGATAAGCTCAGAGATTCTGCTTCTTAAACAGGACATGGGATTAAATTACAGGGTTAACATCGATACTACTTATCTCAAAAGAAGGAAGAACAAGGAGGGCCCAGATTAAGCGGAAGGATTAGTGTGTTGTTCTTAATCATGTAAATTTGTAACACTTTCTTTTCCTTTTTTGAATTTTTTTTTTTAAGGACCCAGCGAGGGATTGAAAATCAAATAAGCAGCAGGGATCACTCAGCTTGCCTGGCTTAAGCCTGGGATGTGAAACATCCGGCTCGTCCTTGTCGGAAAGCTTAGAAAACCGAACAGCGTCAGCCAAAACTCTCCTTTAAACCTCCGTCATTCTTTAAATAACTTCAAGAAGAAGATTTATGAGTTTTAACAGAGCTGGGAGGGGGAAGTGGGTCCGCATCATATTTTATGAACGGCTGTTATTGCTTTCATACTCACAAATTCAATACGCTCGTTTAATCTCCATCGCACTCTAAGTACGTAACGGTATGTTTTTTTTTTTTTTTAACCTCCTCCTCTCTCTCTCTCCTTGTTTTTTCTTTATTATTAATATTCATACTAATCTTCATCACTCCTTTCTGCTGCTGTGGCTTTTCTCAAATTACTCCCCTCGCCCCTACGCCCTCCCACTTTCCTTAAATATTCCATCTAACACTTTTCATTCTTTCTTATCTGCACCGCCCATCTCTACTTCCTCTTCTCTGCTCTCAGATCCGTTCATGCTGAGCATCGAAATGGCAAGAGGGAGAGGGAGAGGCGCACATGAATCAAGCCTGACAGAGCAGCAGGGAGGACGGCAGATGTCGCAGACAGAGAGCACTTTTCAATCAGCCTGTCCTTCCGACACGCAGCCAAGGTGAACCACTTCACTGCTAGCTACCCCCGGTCCAGAAACACACACACACGGTGCACTTTAATCCTTCTCATTAACCAGAGGACTTTGTCCTACTTGGAGAGGAGATGTGCAGGAGGAAAACGAGGGCAGCGGGAAGAGGAAGAGAGACAGAAAATGGCCTATTCATTTCTGCAGAACACATGACTTTAAAACAGAACCGTGATTATTTCGCGGATTTCCCCCGTTCAGCCGTGGTGTGTGCACGAGTGAGTGTATGTGCGCGCAAATAAATCTGATTTGGGACCACTGATGAAAAAGAAATAGCTTAGCGAGAGCCTTGCCAAACATCCACCACCTAATAAACTGCTTTCACCCCCACGGTACAATCGAATTTAGCCGGCCAACGCTTCAGCCTCACGCTGGGTGCACGCTGTTATCGGAAACAAACAACTATGGCACTTCTTCAGGAGGCCGCATTCAAACCTTGCACCTGTTTCAGTTTTCTTAAACGAGGCAAAAGCTGCTCTCCTCGTCCCGCCAGCTGCTTCGGAACAACTGCAGCACAATACTTACTGCGTTTGATCCCGCAGCTTCCCAAAGCTTCTCTGATACTCTACACAGCTTACGCTTGTTAACCCGAGTCATAAGTAACAGGAACAATCGCTGTCAGCCCAGTCCTCCTCCGCGGGCCCTGAGGTCAGAGCATTCCCTGTTTTTTAAAAAGCCCAGTCAGTGCAGGATAAAAGAGGGCCACTACATTCCTGTCTTCTTTATTTCTACCACCGCGACAACCACTGATGAACGAGCACGCTGTCCAGATTTCTCTTAGTCGCTCAAGAGTGTAAAAGGGAGGTGAGAAGGCAAGTTTTGGCAACCCGTTGGTTGGTGATTTGATGAAAGACTAAATAAATAAACAAATAAAGGTTTGTGTAGGTGAGAGTGTTCAATATGAGGATTCACCTCTTATGTACCACAATATTTAGTTCTGCTGTGGGTTTGCTAATGGATGTTAGTACCATTTTTGTGTACTTAGCCATAAACTATACCTGCAAATTAAATTATCCATCCATCCATCCATCCATCCATCTTCTGTATTGCTTATCCTGTGTATGGTCGCGAGGCTGGCATGGAGCCTATCCCAGAGAACTTAATGCAGCGGACGGAGTGGATGGGTTGCCAACCCCTCACAGGGCACAAGCGCACACACAATTACACACACAATCACACACACGCCATGCAATTTGGAAAGACTATTTAGCCTACAACTAGTCTTTGGACTGTAGGAGGAAACTGGAAAACATCTAGACTGTGATATATAAAGAACTATATAAAAGATACCCAGTGGATATGACACTGATACCATCATAGTGTCCAGCTCTATACATTCTCTTTGTGTTTAGTGCATGGTGGAAGGCATCACACAAGGTTCCACTGGCTCAGGAGGGGTTTGGCAAACGCTTCTGATGTGGTGCCTCTATCAAGTCTTAAAGATGCAAGGTGGGTTTACAATGAGAATCACACATTACAGACCATGAGAAAGCTTTTCTCCACACACACATAAACAAAACCCTGTATACTTTTCTTCCAACTGATTCACATCCACAGTGGGAGGTTTTTAGCCTACAGCAACCTGTGGTCTATGTTTCATTCAAATTCATCTCCCTGCATTATCCACACTCAGTAAATCAAAGCCGTGCCATATCCCAGCCTCCTCTCTGTCAACCAAGTGGCAGGATGTGTGTTGTGTGCGAGCCGAGTACAGCGTGTTTGCTTTGCCAGCGGGGTGTGTGCTGTTCTGTGGGCTGAACCAGCGGGACAGCGCAGAGGCCGAGGCCTCGCTACAGAGGAGAGACTGCGCTTCGAGGCGTTAGGTTTCTGCTGAGCGACAGGGGGGCTCTGGAACTTCAGAAACACTAAGAGGCCAGGAGACGTTTAATGACTTCTCCTACAATGGGCTGTTCTTAAGTATGCATTCCCTGAATATTACTTGCCTTCTTCCAACATCCCCCCACGCACGCACAGACACACACACACACACATTGCTCTACTGCTGGTTACAAAACTCCAGTGTTCTCAGAGGAATCTGCAGCATATGTCCCTGCTTCACTCCCGTTCTTTCATTCATCTCTCCTTAATTGCATCCTATCATTTCTTAAAAGCAGGTGCCTGAAAGTGCGAACAAAATTTGCATCTGGTCAGCAAATCTGCACGCATGAGTGATTCATAATGTGTCACGTACCTGCAGAACGCTGCTTCTGACACAACATACACAAAAACAAGCTACAAGCATGCAGCGTGCCAGGAGCCAAGCCTCAGAGACACTCGACCAGTTTTAATAGACCTGCTGTGCGTGCCAAGAGCTATTTCTCAGCCTAATACTGAAGGTCCCAGTCTGACAGAGCCAGCAAAACTGTCGCGCGTCTCCTGCGAGCGTTCAAGTGAACACACTGCATTCAAACTACACCCTTCTGGAGTGGGGGTCAAAGGAACACAAGGCTTCTGCAGTAGATACGACTTAAAATCGTCAGGTTGGAACACACGTAAAGCTCCCGGAGGTGACTAAGAGGAAACCCGCTCACTCAGGCAGGCATGTGGGAGGCAGCTCACTGCTGTGAAAAGAATACAGTTCAAATATTTGTCTTTACAGGTCAGCTTTCTGCTCAAACTCCATGGGTGTGCAACTCGTTCGAAAAGACGAGAAGTACAAACTCGCTAAAAGAAAGACCCATACTCAAGAACCACTTAAGCACTTATCTATTGACAGACTGCACTCCCGTTTTCTCTCTCTTGCTTTGTCTTACACACATCACGTGTGACAATCAGTGACTTTTATCACTGGCTGTGCAGCTCTTCTTGTTTGATTTGTTGATAACAGACATGTCAGGAACATGAGGAACATGTGTGCTCCATATGCGGCTAATTACATCACCACACTATAGATTCCATCTGATAAGAAGTCCATTTCAATGGTTTCTGTCATGCGGGGCCTCTTAATGTCCATCCAGCTGAAAGCAGAAGTCGAGAAAACAATCCTTAATCTGCAGACACCAGACCCACCGAGCAGATGCTCAGCTTTACTCGAAATCAAATTAGTGAAAAAATATATATATATGTCTCCATATGGCTGTGGCTCTACTAAGTGGGAAAAGACCCTAATTCGGAATTCAAGTACTACTCAGGACTAGAGCTCGTCAAGCGGAACTGAAATCCGATGAAACCTTGTCCTTGCAAATCAAATGTAAAACCACAGATGGTTCGAGAGTGGTCAAAGGTGAACTAGAATAGTCAAGATGTTCAGACTGACTTCAAAACAGAAAGAAAAAAGTTCCTTAGCGACCTTGCCGTGAGCCGATTAGATTTCACAGACGTCGTTCCAGGTTAGCTGTTGGAATATGCTTTAATGCTGGGGTTTACAAGCCGTGACTGATCAAACCGGTAAAATACACACTGGCTTTAATCCAACTATAATGAGGGCGCTCTGTGAAAGGGCATGTACAACAATACCTACAACATCCAGCGGCAAATGAAGGAGCAACCAACAAACCAACATACAAATCACCGTTAGGCAAGGATGTTTACAAGTAGCAAATTAGATCAAGCACAAATATCAGCAATGTTTTAATTAATAGCTGAAGTCAGCTGTCTGAAATCTTTCCTAAACTAAGGACGAATGAATTTTTTTTCTTTTTCAGTTTTCTGCCTCCAGCAGTGCTTCTTTTACCCAGCATATTTAAACAGAGGAAACTCATTCCTGGGTAATTTCATTAGGCGGCTTAGGGTTGCATTGTCTCCTGACCACGTGTCCTTTTTCACACCAATCTATACAGTGTATAAAGACGGTGTGTTTGTGCGCGTGTGTGTATGTGTGTGTGTGTCTGGGTAAGGAAACCTGACCCCAGAGAAGAAACGATCCCCTTTTGTGCAGAGAGCCCTGGGTCATCAGAAGCTGTAAATCTCTGTAGGTTTAGGACTGTAAAAAAGTAAAGATCCTGATAAAGGGTGCCATTAATACAAGGCTTTCTGTGGACACAAAAGGCTTAGGGCGGACGACTATCCGGGTTTAGAGGTTGGTGCAACAGAGACAACCACATGGGTGACAGCCTTCAAACGCCACTCTCCAGCCTAAACCCTCCGGCACAAACAAAGGAAGCAAAGAAGAGGGTGAAGGAAAGCGAGATTTCAGACAGTGACAGAGCGGCAGCATGCCTCATTGTGTAACTCTCACGTTGCTGACAGTGCTCAGATCTCTCCAATCACGCAACCACTTAATCAAGACGCAACTGCAGCTACTTGAAAGATGGTTTCATAAAGCAACGCTTTTTTTTTCCATGTGTTGCTAAATGGCTCAACAAAACAAACAGCATTTCATAGTTGCAAATAATCATTGAACTTGTATAAGAGCAGAGTAAAAAGCACTTATCCAAGACTTCATCACAGATCGACAACATTAAATCCATTCAAAACTAATATGAACCACTCATCTGCTGAACACAGCCGCCAAAATCAATAAGCCAGGAAACACTTTGGTGTATAGAGCAGCCCCGGTGGCCGTGAGTATGACCTGCCGCTAGGTGGCGCCCCTTCACTGCACAAACATGCAGACGCACACGTTAACACACAGACACACTCTGAGAGAGAGATACTCACTTGCACTCGCGGTCCTCCAGGTCGAAGTGCGGGTTGAAGTTGATGAGGATGCGCTGGTGAGGTGCTGGAGCCGTGATCACCCACACACACTTCTGCGACGGCTCGTACGAAGACGGGTAGCCTGGAGAGGTCAGGTAGTTGGCACTGGTGATCCGGATGTTTCCACCACATTGGTCTGGAACTGAGACACAATGCAAAGAATAAAAACGCACACAATATAGTTGGGGACAACAGAAATCCGAATATAATCCAAGTTGGAACAGGGATTTTGATAATGAATGAAACACTAAAACATATAATTATTTTGACAAACGAAATCAAACACACAAATAAGCGCAAGTACCACATTTTTGGTATAAGCCTTTTCCCCCTTTACGCACGTTTTGCTGATGCAAAGAATGCATCTTTTAAATTCATTCCTTTTCTTTGTTTCTTTCTTTCATTTCTTTTGTACACCCTGCCGCTGGTTTGTTGCTTTTCTTAATGGCTTGGATAAAGAAAAGCACGTGAAGGCCACACATGATTCTCAGAAACATTCGCAAATCTGAGTCACATGAGTTTTTAATAAGAACACAAAGTAAGACAGTAGCCTTAACATGATTAGACTAAACTTGTTCTTAATATAAGATCAATATTTAACTTCTGCTTTAGCTGAGATTCTAAAATGCATTATTATTATTATTATTATTATTATTATTATTATTGTGATTATTATTATTATTATCACTACTACTACAATGTATTAGTTTGAATCTCGGTTTAACTTGGACACATGTACTGTACATTTTATTGCTATTGACTTTTTCATTTCAGGAGAAAGATTATCTTATACGACATAACTTTTACCAAGCAAAACTTAAACTAGCAGTAGGATCTTACCGCCTATTATGTGAGCCTTTTTTTTTTTTTTTTTTTTACCATAGAAATAACTAAAATAATCCATACAAGTGAGAGGAATTTGGTGTTTCTATGTTTGCTCCTATTTAGATAAGCTACTACGCAGCAAGTAGGACTAATTATCAGTTTCTTTTACCAAGCAAAACAAACAACCAAAAAAAGAAAGTCCATGTCTGAGTCTCTGAGTCCGTATTGAACCAGAAATCTATGCTTTTAATCTATGCACGTTCATTTAAACGTTAAATAACCGTGCGCTTAAACTTAAAACTTTAATAAACCTGATTATGAGGGTTTTTTTTTTCAAAAAGCAAATCTGTTTTTCAGAATTGTTAAAAGAGATACGCAAATAACCTCGACTTAAAGTTACTTTAACTGAACATGGTGTTGACTTAAATGTTCACATTTTAAGATCTTATGATGTTCTCCTTTGCTGATTTAAAGATGAGCATGGCTTATACAGTAGATGATCATAGTTAATGCTTAAAGTTTAGAGCACTGGACCGGACAGGTGAGCAGCTCAGATCGCTCAAAGAAAAAAAAACCTTCCTCCGCCAACATGCAGCAGTTTTCATAGTCTAATCCCTTCAAATCCTGGTTAAACCAACACTGCGCATAAATAAACACACATCATCGGCTGTCACTTACCGGGTTTGATAGCTCTCGCTTTGACAAAGATTCCCGTTAAAAGGATTAACGCTAATCCAACATGCATCCTCGCGTCCTTGGGTTTATAAAAATTAGCAAATAAAAAAATATATATAACAATAACCTTACAAAGAAAAAAAACAAGTAAGAACAATCCTGTGTGGTAAAATCCGCTCGCTGGAGCGTCGTTCTGAGTGAAGGAAAGAGGTTTTTCTTGTGAAAAGCAAGCGTGCGTTCGTTCAGCTCCGGTTTCCTGCGCTGGTGAGCCGGCGCGCGCCTCTCTCCCTCTCCCCACTCGCCATTTCCTTCAAGCAGCGGCGGAGAGACGCGGAGCCTGTTCAACACGCACAGCCGATCTCTCTCTTGTCTCCTCCGGGGATGATGTGAGCGTAAAAAAATCCTCCGTCACGACAAAAGTGTAAGCGCGCGCACTCACTGCTGGTCTGCCTGTGGCTCTGGGTTCGAAGTGCGAGCCTTCGCGCGAGCACTCCGAGTCTTAACTCTCTGACCAGAGGCGAGCTAGTGACACACACATCTGGCACACTGCACTGCCATGACAGCGTCTTAAAACCGACCGATATATACACACACACATATATGCACACAAGACGCACACACACACATACACACACCACACACCCCTCCTAAACTGCAGTCGCTTTTCTTCTGCCCTCGCCCGGCTGCTCGGATCTGGGCATTCTCATTGGTTTCATTAGAAATATGCAAAGCCCACCCTTACGGACCCCCCTCCCCTCACATCTCTCTCTCTCTCTGTGTGTGTGTGTGTGTGTGTGTTTGGACTATATAAGGCTGTGAACGGCTGCGCTCATGATCAGTATGGTGTATGGAGAGAATAGGGAAAAGCAAGTTCACCACAATCACAACTAGGGGATGCTCTGAATCCTATATTATTAGATGCATGTCCAATTTAATAAATCATGCAGTCGCATTTGCCTAAACAATAGAATTGCATTCCCCCCATCTTCACACGCTATACGAGCCACAAGTCCTGGTGTTTTTGTGTCATGCTCGTTTCTGGCTTTTACGCACAGAGACTATGATATTTATAGCACTAAAGCGCGTAAGACCCAGATACACACACAGTGCGTGCTCTTAAAGAACGACGAGAAACGACATGCATGCACATCCCACCTTGTTGTGGCGTTTTAGTGTCAGTAATCTGTAGTCAAGGATAGCACTAACAGCCGAGCACACAATCAAGTCGGCGATGCCATCCCTAACTACCCCAACAGGCTATTAATTTTCAGATAAATCAACAACCACTTGCCTTTGTTATATCCTTAAAAATCACATGCGAGCTCCTCTGATCGCAATAGTCAAATCCCAGGGAAGCGCTCCATCCTCTCCAAAAAACCCATAAACACCAGACTCAGCAGATCTGTGTGTCCGACTCGGAGTCAGTGTTTAAAAGCTTCTCGTGTCTCTGTAACTGACTCCCGCACACACAAACACACACTGTTATGTACACACAGGCAGAGAGAGGAGACACTGGTTATGTCTTAATCCTGCTCACAGTGTGCCAGAAGAGTAGCCTACACCAACAGCAGCACCACCACTACAGGTGACCATCATCATAATTACCACAGGTGGCGTAATCTGTTCACTCTACTACTGTATTTAATAAGAGCTCGAGTCATTGAAAGGACTTGGACACTACAGACTATAATCCCTGAGACTATTTGTTTTATAGTAGTCCACAGCGAAGTAGTCTAAATCCACACGAAAGTTGGTTCGATAGAATTTTTTTTTTTTCAAATTCTACACTTATAGTTAATAGGGTATGTAAGGGAAATGTCATTGCCATGTCCTTATGGTACACTTAAAAAAAGCGTTCTTCAGAAGTTTTTCTTTACACTATAGCCAAGGTTAATATAAAGTACAGTATGCATAGCTTCTTAAAATTGTTCTAGTTTTCCTTTCTAACAGGGAAACATTTCATTGCAGGAATATTTTAGGTTTCTCTATTGGGAAAACCAGGAACCATTATTGGTACTAGATTGACCCTTTTCACTGGATGTTACTATACTTAGCATAGTAACCAGGTTACGCTCACTGTGCTACGCATACAGTAATCTTTTTTTTTTTTTTTTTTTAATGTTATGACCTTGGTTTGGGCCATTTTGGTCAAAAATTAGTTCACAACTTCATAGCTGGGGAATACTTTATTCTCCTGGTGTTGTTATTATTATTATTATTATTTTTTTTTTTCCTTCTCCAACTACTTTTCTTTTTTTCAACCTTAAAGCTCACAAATTAATATCTCACACATTCATATCCCACAATTCAATCTGCTGTCCAGAAGTATACTCTATAAATGTCTCAGAACTGCAATGATGTAAATTTAAGTAACCTTAAAATCCAGGCTTTGTCGAGATGTAAATGTAAATCACTATATTTCAAGGTTTTGCTAGCTGGAATGTCAAAACTTTGATGTCCCATATCTCAAAACACCAAGATAACGCAAATGTCACAAAGTACATAAAATAATCGCAAAGGAACGCTGACAAATGGTGAAACTGCCATCATTGGTTGACAGGTTGGTTCTGTCCTTTAACGCAAAAAGTGCTGATCGCTACACACTCAGTTTTGAACTCCATCTCAAATAGCACAAGTAGTGCCATTTTAAAATGTGAATGATGTTTGACACAAAAGTGTGTCATTGTGTTTTTGTACAAGGAAGCAAGTTTCTGCATATAGAACTGTAATTTCCCTTCAGCCAAATGTTAGTGCTTTATTTACAATGTTGGAATCTCTAATCATATTACCAGTAAACTATAGGATACTCATGGTATAGTGTATGTCAGAATTTAGCATGTAATCTGGTTTTAATTTGTTTGCTAAGTTATTCTAAAATCTTGTTGCATTCTTGGGTCAATTTAAGAACGTGCCAACTGAATGATTCCCAGACTGCTTAGCTATTCTGGCAGTTAGCGCATAGTTTTATGACATTTTGTAACACAAATTGATTTTTAGTTTCCTCTTAGTAGTTAAGTGTTTGGATTTCCTTTGATTATTGTGTTAGCCATGCTAGTCTGTTTTTGTGGGGTGTGTGGATTGGTCACAAATGAATAATTTCACAGAAGTATACAGGTGTACCAAAGTGCATTTTAAAGTGAGCTTTGGTGATTTACTGTACATGTTACATTACCTATAGTTTGTGTCAATTATCTTATAGGCAAACTGGGAGCTTTTTAGGAAATGTATTAGAAACAGCATAATAGAGAGAGAGAGAGAGAGAGAGAGAGAGAGAGAGATGATGAGGAAATGACTAATGACATTTAGCTAAAATGTAAGCGGTGACTGGAACCTGTTTCTACAAAGTTCCACAACATTGAAGGTAACTGTAAATGGACAAAATGTATATAGTGTTCAGTAGTAAATACACCACTGTTAACATTGCCAAACTGCTAAACTGCTTTGGTGTTAAAGGAGTAAAACACTTTAGGATGTGCTGTTATTAGAAAACAATCAATGTTGCCATAGTAACTCATCAGACCACCCTGTTGTTGATTAATTGTCCATAACAATGCCTCTATTGTGTTTTATTCTTTACATAAGAACAATTCAATTTGTAGAAATTTGTAGGAATGATGTGTTTTTTTTTGTATGATGCAGTTTTGGGAGACCGCCCTGGAATGGGTTGATGACTCATTACTACTTTAACACATTCAGCACCATGTTCTGCATTCGTTTGTTGGAAAGCGTTTTGGAAAATTAAAGGTATATTCAGCTTATCTTTTTGATTTTTTGGGCCCTTTAACATTTTGGCATATGCATGAAATAAGACAAAAGACATATTTGGGATTGTAAAGATGCAAAATAAGTATGAAGCAGCATAAAACCAGAAGTATAGCTAAGTATAGCTAAAATCAATCTATGCTAATTATATGGAGTGTGTAAAAAACACTTTTCAAACTACAGTATGTTAACCAAACTGTTTAACCAAAACTCTATTTTGATTAAAAATTATTTGGTGCCAAATTACCTATTTTTCTTTCAAAATCTGTTAGTACTTGCTTACATCTCATGTTTCTTTCTTAGATATTACAACTAACCCTAGTCACATGACTAAGTTCTCCTTTAGGACATGTTTAGAAACGTCTAAGAAATATTTGCATATTATATAAAAACTTCCAGATATTTGATAAGTTGTACAAATTGTCTTAAGCAAATTGATCCCTTGTTTAAACATTTAGCCATTTAAATAATTATTATTTAAAATGTAATTGGGATAAAATATAGTCAGAATACACCTTTAAATGATGCTCATATGAATTTGTGTGGGAGGTAACAACGAACCAGTGAAACAACTGATGTCATGTGAATTGTCATAGCTCGACTTGGAATTATTTCAAAAGATTATCTATGCAAAAAGTTCCTAAAAACAGAAAGGCATCATTGAAATGAATGATCGTTTGTTGGCAGTTGTATCCCAAACAGGTAACCTGACCTAAACGGTGACTTGCTCTAAACCTTATTTGCATGAAGGTGCACGGTGATGAGCCCCAGGCGCGTTTCCAACAACAAACCCAGTTCCCCGGCTGACAGCTGCCACATCGTTACGGAGCAGATCAGACAGTCCAGGGGCAGGAGTGTAATTAAGGACTGCTCACGTATTTGCCAACTGTCTGCCTAATATTTGTCGACGGTCAAACAAAGAGATGTGATTGACAAATCGATTCAGACAGGATCTTTAGTCACATGCAGGATGAAAATCCCAGCAGTCCTGCACGTAATAAACCACTCTCTGTCGACTTGATTAAGTTCTTTGAAACTCAAAGAAAGAAAAGTGGGGTGAAAAAACAGTGAGCTTTGCAATGCGCATTCTTTGCACCCTGCAATGCACAAGACTCCCCCAGCCCCATAATGCATATCAATGTAGAAACACCTCAACAGGCTCGACATACCGATTACCCATGGCTTATTGTGCAGTACTATTGTGTCTCTGTGGGCTACTATTGTGCAGTGCACAGACATCCAAACCTCCTCCTGCAGTGCTGTGATTATGCTCTATAGTCTAGTTCCAACCTGCATCTATCTCGCACACCTGATTCAGCGCGCTGAAAACTCTAATTATGTTGAGATTACAGGTTGGAGGTAAACTGAAGGAAACACGCTCTCTATAGAGATTTAGAGCTGTGCACTAGTGCGCGTGGGTTTAGCAGCAGTTCAGCCACGCGCTATAAAAATGGGTGCGTGCGCCTAGGGCACCAGCGCAGGCGCGAGCACGAGCACGCGCGCTGCCCTGGCCTCTAGGGGTCCTTCAAGAAGAGAGAGTGAAATGTTTTAGTGCACCCTTGAGTTTCCCCCACTGATTTCAATCGCTATTTTTAAATGTCTTCTTAAGTTTTTCTTCCTCTCTAATATTTAATAAATTATAAATAAATTGCTTCATAAATGAGATGGACAAGGGGGTAAACTGTCAGTACTAATCTGTATCAGTTGGTGTTTTTGGCTGATACCCTCAAGCACATACCTTTGCCTAGAAAGTCATTATTGTAGTCAGAACTCTAAAAGGTCATTATGGTCCAATTATGTACTTAAATGCATAAATGCACAATATAAGATCCAGAATGTATCCCTCCTTGGGGTCTGTTTGTCTGTAAGTTTATATATTCTACACTCAAAAAAATGAAACATGGCATTTGTTGGTCCAAAGAATGTAATTATGTTTAAATTAATTAATTAAATTTCGTT
>JAQMYJ010000033.1:28438972-28461811 GCA_030014305.1 Clarias laeviceps
ATATAAGAAAAAAATAAAAAATATAGAGACTATATATATATATAGACACACACACACACACACACACACACACATATATATATATATATATATATATATATATATATATATAATTATTTTTTAATTATTACTATTATTATTTATTATTATTATTTATTTAGGCACATAGGTACAACAAACATTGTGCACCACAGTGACAAGGAAAGGAAAGTGTCGTTCCATTTGTAAAATGTGGTAAAAGCACACTAAGCAGTTGTGCTACCTAACTGCATATAGGACATTTGCAATTGCAGAATATCTGAATTATTCCTTGGTGTAAAATTAAAGGCCATACAATACAATGTCATTGCTATATTGCCTTAATATTTGCTCTGCATGGTTTAATACATAAGGGACCTGGTCTAAATACATTCTAGGACATGATGCTGATTTAAATTTAACATCAACCAATTAAAAAAAACAATAACAAAGAAAGTTTACAGTGACTTTAAGCATTGTGTGCAGGATTGGGCTCAGCCTTTGAGTTTCTGTGATCAGATGGGTGTAGATTTAAACCCCATCATTGCCAGGGGGTCCCTGTTGATCCTTGGGGCAAGCCAAGCAAATTTGGTTCCATGACGGGATATACTCTGATTATTTATTTATTTATTTATTTCATGGGACATCTGAGTGCACGACAATAAATGTTGAATTCAAGGAATTTAGGTTTAACATCTGTATACAGAGTTGACATTTCTGTATGGGGCACCCAAAATCTTTTAATAATAAACATTTAATTTCACGTTAAAGTTCCATGAAAAGCTGAGTTAAAAATGCATCTTTCCATAAAAGAACATTCAGAAAGTAAAACACAAGCAAATGAAGGGAAAATAAAGGAATTCTTGGATTTTAAATGAAAAAATATTTGTGGTTTGTGGTTGATGAGTCATGGAGGTGCCTGACCTCCTGGGTTTTTTGTTACTCTTTTCCCATGTGGTGCAGTTCACCCAGGTCACTGACCTTTGTTTTTCTTCGTGAAGGAAATACGAATGCTTTAGTCAGCAGTCAGCAGTCAGCGTGAGCTCATCACAACGACTCATCTGGACCATCAAATCTACTTCTATTATACTTTTTGTTAAAAGGCCTGTTTTGAGTTACTTGGCAGATGCTGTGCCTTTTAGAGATTGAAAATGCACTCAAAAGGGGTGAAATATATACATGACCCTATAAATCATGAGTGATAACACTGCAATGGAGATAAAGCTCAGACTTTTCAGAAATGACAATCCAATCCCACTGTGTACACTGATGTGATTGGGAAGAGCACTTCAATTTAAGAAATGCCATCTCAACCCAGTAATGTAATGTTTCAGGAACAAAGGGACATGTTCATTTATGACCATTCGCTATGGGTAATTACGCTCATTTTGCAAATAGCATGGGAAGTGTGTCTGTGTGCGTGTGTGTGTGAGTGTGTGTGAGTGTGTGTGAGAGAGAGAGAGACAGGGAGAGAGAGACTGGTATAGGCTTTTCCATCAGTGCCTTTAAGTGAAGTGATGTCTCTTGAGAGGAATAGGAGCCTGGAACAATGGGACCGAGTAATTTCACAAGGTCTACACTAGCCATATCTGAAATGATGGTGATTGCACGGCAACAATGCAGAGCCCATTTACAGGATTTTTTCCTGCATATCTGGAGTGATCTTTAATACAGTCCTGTGGAATGATTACCAGTGAACAAAAGCACCCTCTGCTACTGAAAGTTTTCGTTAATTTGACTTTAATTCCATAAAGTTACCACTGAAAAAGCAAGGCAAGTGACTGTCAATACATTTAACATAAAACTAACAGGAAATAAAATGGTATGGTTGAGTATTTAAAAATCGTTCTGATGACCACACTGAGTAAATAGCATATGTTCAGTTCTGATAATGATAAGGTACTGGATGCCAGTTGTGAGCTAATGTTGGTCATGCCAGTCCTGAATCGAGATCACAGACTTGTTTTGTGTATTTTTACCACCATGAACCATCGCTGGTAATAAAATAGTAATTAACTCAAAGAACCTTTAATATTCATACACATTTGGTTTCAATGACATTATTTAAAAAGCTAATCCATGTGACTGGCATGTGCAGTGAAAGAGAAGAAAGGTTCTAAAGGTTGGTTTGTGTCTCGCCATGAACATGAAGGTCTGGAGCTATAATCCTCCTCTTAAATCTTAGCT
The DNA here is from genome assembly GCA_030014305.1 of Clarias laeviceps. Lineage (NCBI taxonomy): Eukaryota > Metazoa > Chordata > Actinopteri > Siluriformes > Clariidae > Clarias > Clarias laeviceps. The sequence continues at coordinate 28,441,178 of JAQMYJ010000033.1, forward strand.
TGATTTAGTAACCTCGGCATTGCCTGGTTGTGCACAGCATTCTTCATTCTGTTTGGCAGAAGATTTCATTCTCATTGCGTTGTCTGATGAGAAACAGTATTTAAGAACACACTCATTTCATTGGCAGCAATACTGCAATAAGCCCAGCTGTGATGTTTACAGATTAACTAGCTGGCAGGAAAAGTTAGCCTCTTAAACTCTCAGCTTATTATTCACTTATTCACTTATTATATCACTTATTCCACAGAGCAGTTAAATTCTCAAATGTTACATTGATTGATTAATAACCTTTAACAGCAGTTCTGTCAATAGTGCAGACTATAATCCAAATCCCAGGGAATATTAATGCACTTGCTTTGATGTTTTATGATTTTCATGTTAACAACTTATACAGTAACTTGTATGGTGGGTGTCCCACATTAAAAAAAATTAAATAAATAAAAATAGCTAATTCAGTGAAGTTTTCTCTGGTAAATGAAACACCCCCTTAACATTTTTGGAGGGAGTCTTCATAAAGCTACTGTATAAAGTTCATCCAGATGAACTGGTTGCAGTTTTTCAGCAACATGGCATATACTGTACATTACTCTTTTATCATATTAACTTCAGGAGAGAGAAACAGAAAGGTTGGTGCTGCACAGATGCTATAACATATCTACTAGCAGGTGTTAGCTTGTTATTCGGATGTTCTACAACATTAAAGGTATTTATTTATTTAAAAAAAAAACAGTATGATACTATGGTAGTATAAGAGAAAGGAAAGATTTGGGGTTGAGATAACTTTTGTGTATGTGTATTGAGGAACAGCTTTACACTCCCTTGATTATTTTCCAATAATGGCACTATTTGCATTTTATCCCTTATCTATTCATTTCAATCCTATTATTTGGCAGCTATTGGGGAACTATGAGAATTCTGGACCTAGTATTTAAGGGGTTACTGTGCAAACAACCTGTATAACATTTATGTTTGTTCATTTAAGCACAAATTAAAGCATAGTGTATTTTTTGTAAGTTTTCAAAGTTTTGTATCGGCTTTTAAAATTTCTAAATAATAATTTCTAATAATGCTCACATTTTATAATGCATCCATGCATAGTTATGCTCTTAGTTGACATTAATATTACAGTACTGTAAGACTATATACTTCATCTACCAAAGTAGCCTCATCAAGAAACATCCTGTACAAAAATAAATAAAAAATTCTTTAGACTAGGCGTCTTGCCTCACTGTCCCCTAATCAAGCAACACTTCATTCAATTAAACATGCATTACATCAGTTTAACAAAAACAAAGAAAGAAAGAAACAAATAAATGTAGCATTTAACTATTTGTTTGAAAATCAAGACTAAATTAGCTAATTTACAAACTATTTTTAAAGCTAATTAACTAGCTAGGAAGTAGTATTTAATAATAAAGTGAAGATCGAAGCAGCATAAACATGTAGGACATGATACAGTCCACTGTAGTTGTATGCAAACGATGAGTTTGAGTTTATGAGGGTCGAGAAAACATATTCTAGTGTTTAGTACTACTGTAAAATTTATTTAGAAATTATTCTGTGTGTTGTCTTTACTTTCTTTTTGGTAAAGTAAAATGTCTTGATATACACAATGACCAGGTCCAAAGAAACCCCTTTGGAATTCAATCATACCAGGGTTATTTAAATAGATTAAGTGATATTTTGTTTACTATTGAAATAATACAACAATTCATCCCAGGACATTTGAAGCAATTCATTATGATCGATTCTCTATATGTATAGATATACTTTTACCTATAAAACTTTATAAAACTCTATAAAAAGTAATCACTTTGATTATGGTGAGTTGTTATTTCAACAGAGTAATAAATTCATATTAAATACTGTGTGCGTACCTATTCTTCCCAGATGAAAATCATGGCTCATGAATTATATTTAATTATACACATAATTATAATAACTATGTGCACTGAGTCTTATAATAAAAGACAGGTGAAGAGTTCAGTAGAGAAATGACCAGAATCTGGAGAAAACTGGAGTCTCACTTCCTAATTTATAATAAAAAGGAAGGAAATCAAACAGGCTTCAGTTCCATGTTTCTTTACACTTAATTTCTTTGAACAATGCGCTGCATTTTCCTTCAACTTAACAGCCATCGTTCTCATTATCACATCAGCCTGCTGTCTGTAATTCTTCACCCAAAAACATTTACATGCGATCACTGTCTGCTTGGATGGAGTAAGAACACACCTTATGAAACAATACAATATGTGTGTTTCTTCTCTCCTCAGCCAACTGATAAACCCCCAGAAATATTTAACAAATTCATTGTTCTCCTCTGGCATTGAAGCAGATTAGCAGATCAAGCCGGAAAAAAATTAATTTATGGGAGGAAAAAAAGCAGAAAGGAAAGGGAAAGAATTAGCTTAGCATTGTTAGCTGTTTAGAATATTGCCACTCAGTTTTGACATGTGTGCAAACAATAGTGTTTTTTTTTTTCGTTTTTTTTTTTTTTCCCTCGCAGGAGCTTCCCTAATTCAAACAGATATGCTAGCAGTGTGGGTGGAGAGAGAGGGAGGAAGAGAAACAGAAAGACGAGAACGCGTTCATTAGAAAGAGAAGCATTCACCACCGTGACATGTGCCGAAGCGGAGGAGCCTGTGCATGTATAAATATGTATAACCTGAGGAGATACGGAGACTGACTCAGGAGAGGGAGGTGCAGCCGATCGGCTGGTGAATTAATGATGAATTGTGTGTGTGTGTGTGTGTGTGTGTGTATACTGTATGTGAATGTTTGCGCATCCATGAGAGGGAAATACTAAGATAGAGAGAGAGAGAAATAAAATCTGGTTAAAACCTGACCTTTTCACTTCAAATTAGTCATCACCTTCGATGTCCTGAATAACAAAAGAAACCATGCAATCACTGGTGTTTAATCAGGTGACCCTGGGAGCATGTACACTGACTAACCAGATAAATTGCTTGTGATTTATACAGTATTTGAGTTCAGTCTCTGGAGGTTTAACAATAAAGCCCGCTTGAGTGATATTCAGATTTATATCACGGAACTGTTGAATTGTCAAACCTGATTGGTCGAAAGGCGATGATTAATTTTCTATAACAGGAGCTCGGATAGTAGTAATCACAGGCTAGTTCCTAAATCTGAGTGTGTCTATAGTAGCAATTCATTCCCTGGGAACTGTAAGGTTAGTCTGCATTTTTTAAAAATGTATTTGAAAAACGATTTGTTTAACAAAGGAAGTTTCCTGGATAGTGATGTTTCTTTAAGATTTACGGTCATAGACTCCAATGTCAGCACTTTAAAGGTCAGTAAATTCCACTATGGGAAAGTCTTTCTGACTTTGGACTTTCATGGACTTTCCGTTTCTTTGTAACATGACAAGCTTGTTTTTAAAAAAAAATGTTTTTAACCTCAAGAGATAAATTAAATGAAAACAGGAAGTTGTATTCCAGTCATGGCACAACATTCCCTGTAACTCTGCTGTAATTGGTTAAAAGTAGAACATTCTGATCATTAGCAGACCAACAGTGGGAAAATGTTCCAAGGTATAAAGAGGCTTAAAGCACTTCAAGAGGTGCTGTTACTGATAAATAATCTACATTGTGGTGGTAACTAGTGACTCTGTTTTCCGTCGGACCACATCGCACCACCCTGTCACTGATTGTGTTCTTATAACAGCATGCGCCCTCGTGTTTTATTCCGTAAATAAATCTCTGACACGCAAGTCAGACAGTTGTAAAGAAATCATCAGCTGCCAGATTAAATAAATAAATAAAAATAAATAAATGGAAAAAAAAGAGTAGGCGGATGTTTAGGAGAAATGTTATGTAGGTCAATTGAGATAGTTGCTGAGGCAGAGCAGCGTCTGCTTAATCTGCCACAGTGGCTGGCTTTTATGTTTTGTTGTTTGCTGAGAAAATTCACTTTCTAAACTCCAGCCTTTGAAAATTTCCCTGGTGGCTGCATGCAGCCAGCGAGCAAACCAGAGGACGTCCTTTTTGATCTGTAAGACAGGAATGAGAAAGCAAACCCTGCTGCAGTCATCTATTGGCTTGGTAGAAAAAGGAAGTAAGACTGGAATCCGGCGATCCAGAGGAAGTCCAAAAAACCTGAGCAGGAAACAGACACCCCTGTATTTGACACCCTACAAACATATTCACATACAAACACACACATACACACACATCTCCTCTTGGCTTTAGGCTCAGCTAAGCTGATAATTACTGCAACAGGTGGCAGTGCTTCTTGTCATTCCCTTAAGCCTGGTGTTCAGCAAGCCAGACGGCTTTGGAGTCATTTACCACTTCTGCCATTAAACCAATTAAAAAAGTGGGAGAAAACACGACCTCTGTACAAGCAAAGATGAACAGATATGGAGAGGGGAACTCCTGCAAGACGAGACTCTGACCCTTTCTGAGGGTGAGGCAGAGAAAGGCCACACATATCAATCTTTTTTGTGTTTGTGTGTATGTGTGTATGTGTGTGTGTGTGTGTGTGTGTGTGTGTGTGTGTGTATGGTTTAGAGGTTTAGATTGATATCAGATCTCTTCCTTTGGTACCTAAGCCAGCTCTGATACCTGGGACTCATGACTGAGGTCATGTTTTAAGGTTGTAGGGTCATTTACATGTAACTGAGACTAGATGCTGTAGTTAAGTCACAGTTTCCAGTGTATGAGTGTTTATATGTGTGATTTAAGCTGGATGCCAAGTAGTACAAGGTAAATATTAGGGAAAAAACCCCCACAAGGAAAGTATATTTACCTGACCAAAAACACTCTTTTAATCTCAGAATAATCTGAGAATTTGTCATACACACATACACTCTTTTTGGTTAAAAAATAGAGTACAGATTTTATAAATGTTTTACTGAAAGGTTGTTACTTTTTATAGCGTTCCGTTTAAGATTTTTTTTCTACCCCCAAGTACACCTTTACATGTAATTGTTGATTTTTTACTCCTACGACAACAACAACTACTACTACAGTAACACTACTGCTACTAGGTGGCATTGTGACTTAATGATTAGCACTGTCACCTCAAACCTGACAGCATTTGAACGGGTCTTGTTTCCCACAGTCCAGAGACACATGGTGTTTGCTGATTGGCATTTTCAGATGTACCGTATATCTGTAGTGTATAATTGAGTGTGTGTACGCCTGTGTCCTGTGATGTGTTTTCACACCAACCAGAGTGTATGTTCGAAAAAGGATTTTTGGATTCTGTAGTCAATTTCAATTAAACAATTCATAGGTTTAAAATTCAAATTTTAGCTCATAGTTTATTCAATTAAAGCTCATAATGTAATTTGTAATTAGATTTTATTCGTTTAAACTAATTGTACATTGTTAACACATTATTTACCATTTTATAGATAATAATAATAATAATAATAATAATAATAATAATCTTTCTCCTCTTCATCATCATCATTATCACCATGTTATTTAAAGACATATGGTTTAATAACCATAAAGCCACAAACACAACCAAGAAACATTAATTTCCATGTATACACAAAAATGCCAGTACAAATAAGTGTAGATGAATATCAAATTTAGAAATATCCTCAGTGCTATTATGTCCTGCCTAGTGTTTGGTCTTTGATTAGCATTGTTATATTCTCAATTATATATAAGATTGTTAAGTTTAACACACGAGATACACTAGTATCTTCTAGTATTTTGTTTTGCTCTTATAATTTACATATTGCACGTGTTTGGTTCAAAGCATTAAAGCCCATTTTCCCCAAACAGAGCTTTTTTGATTACAGTCTCAAGTATCACGGTGAACTAAGGTGTTTCCTCTACAGGCTCTGGATACCCCATGCTCTATGAATGGGTAATTGAATAAGTCTAAATCAACAGACCTATGAATTCACATTCTTAGGCTTGCCATGGGCTTCTTTTATTATTAATAAACAGAGCATTGATTCAATGTTTCAGCTCTATTCTAAAAAAGATGGAGATGTGCATGCTGGAGGAATTAGAGCATACGGTTCACTGGGATCTTCCTCAGTCAGACATTTCAATCGGCCACCGTCCACAGCAGCAAATAAAAAAAAAATAATCAAAAGGAAAATACCAGAAGAGCTCGGTAGATGTGTGTCTGTGGGTGGTCTTGTGAGAAATCAAACTGTTCACCAAAACAAATAAAGACAAACACTGAGAATGTATGAGCTTGCTAAGGACACACACACACACACATACACACACACACACACATATATACACACACACACATATATACACAGAGGTTATCAGTGAAGCCAGCCCTCTGGTACGTCCTGAGAGAGGGTTCCCGCCTCACACATGATGCCATTATCTCTGAAGCCTGAGCTGTAGGAGGTTGTTGTTTTAAGGCTAGAACGGTGTAATGTCAAAGAAGTTGAGTTCTTAAAGTGTTCCTGTCGACTCTGTGCCATCTTCGTTTGACTTCCCTTGTGGACAGTTTTGGAGAATTACAGAGAGCTTAAAGTATTGTCTGGAGGGGATAGACAAAAAGGTCAATGTCTCCACTGCACAAAAAACTGTGTTTTTGACTTGCATAGTTCAATCTCTGGATTCCTTTTTATGCCTTAATTATGAACCACTTGACAAGGATGCCTCATGAAGCATGAGAAGATTAGGAGGCGATGATTTGCATGCTTCAAATATATATGGATAAAGGACACAAGGATGTTGTCTGGGTGAGTCTCAGTCAAAGAGCTTCAGTGATAGAGAGCAAGGAACTAATGAACTACCAGCTAAACAATTAAGATTTAAAAGAGGTTGTTGGTTAAAATAATAATTAGCTTTTTGTTCACACATTTAAAAGGCATTTTATATTAGAAGAAGCTTTTGTTTGTCACACATCATATTGTTTTCTTTGACGCACTGTGTTATAGGTACTTGCTGGTTGGGATACATTACAGCATGGTGCAATTCATTTCTCCACCAGGAAGATTTTGTTCCAATCCAAAAAAGATGCAGTCAACCATGATCTGGCAAACCTGCGGCAGATAGAGTTAAGGGATCAAGGCAGCGCTGGCTCTTGAACCCCTGACCTTCTGATCAAAACTAAGAGAATTAACCATTGAGCCACCTCTATGTGTGAACCGTGGTGCTGAAGAAACATCACTGGACAAGAGCTCTTGCCTGCTGACTGACACGATGATGTCACTGACCCCCGGTGACCCCATTTGTCTTGTCCATAGATCTCTTGTACAATAATACGCTTCTGTCTATTTTATCAGGTTGGGGTGTTTTTGTGCTTGAGTGAGTGTGTGTTCACAGTTGAGCCAATGTGTTCATCTTGCAAACAGGACACATTCGTGATCAATGTCACGTCACATCAGAACAGACTGGTTAAATGTCAGCAAACAAGAAAATCCAGTTTGGATGATGCTGTGAACGTCATCTCCGATTTGGAGAGAGCGGATGTTGGAGACACTTAATTTGTCTCCTGGATGGTTATTAGTTCTCAGGCCACAGACTGACCCTTGTGAATGTAGCCTTTATCGATTATGCATCATGCAGCCTCTGACAGTGACACATGGCATCACTAATATCATTTGGTATAGCACGATAATGTACGTCTCTCATCTGCCTGATAAGCTGAGGATAAGGATGATGGATGCAGTTGTATCTGTTTGAGAGAAAAAAAAGATGTATTTGCAAATGAAACACAAAACATGTTGTTAATTTACGTTTTGTGTCAGAGGTCATCAGTTAAGATAAGCCGTTATTTGTCGCATGTACATTACTGCACAGTAAAATTCTTTCTTTGCATATCCCAACTTTGCTGGGGTCAGAGCTCAGGGTCAGCCATGACATGGTGCTCCTGGAGCAGACAGGGTTAAGAGTCTTGCTCACGGGCCCGAAGCTGAGGCTCAAACTGACAACCTTCTGCTCTTCTTGGTGGACCTTTAGAGGTATGAATTGAGGACTTGAAAAAAAACTGTTAAAAAGCTGATAAATGTGTGATATTAAATAGCCATAATTCAGTGACACTAGTTTTCTAAACAGTTCTGGTTTTTGAAGTTTGGATTTTGTTTGCTCTCTCTGGCTTCACTAGTGAATTCTTGACATAGCTTGTTTAATAAAAAATTACAATTAAGGAATACAGTGTGTCATCCATATAGGAATCTCTGTAGTCCAACTAGGGATCGTGGAGGCAAGTAGTGACCATTGAATTAATTTCCATTTTTATGACTGTGTTCAACATGACCTCCAGTCAACATTCACACAATATGGGCAATTTGGAATGCCTATTAGCCTAATCTGTACATATTTGGACTGTGGGAGGAAATAGGCACACCCGGAGGAAACCCACCAAGCATGTGGAGAACATGCAAACTCCATGACATAGACCACAAGGGTGGGAACCGAACCTTCAACCCTGGAGGTGCAAGGTGACAGTGATAACCACTAAGATACCATGCCGCCACATACAGTGCTGTGAAAAGATATTTGCTGTGGCATGACCTTAAACAACCCTGACCTTAAAACCTTCCAATGTGGCTGAATTAAAACAATTCTGCAAAGAAGTATCAGATCAGTATCAGTATCAGTATTTTTGTTGGACCAAAATTTTTTCACAGAAACGTGAAAGACTGCAGTTGTTGCCGCCAAGGGAGAGACAACTGGTTATTAGTTTTAGGGGGCACTTACTTACTTTTCAAATAGTGCCAGGTAGATTTGGACAACTTTTTTTCTTTTTTATAAATGAAATCATCATTCGAAAACTGCATTTTGTATTTATTCAGGTTAGTTTGGTGTAAAATGAAAAATGGGTTTCATGATCTCAATCATTTAAGTGTGACAAATAGGGGGGAAAAATTCACAACCCTGTAATTGGGCAGAGAAGAATAAATCAATCACCTACAACAATCACACAACCTTCGGGTGAACTGAATAACATTGATTATAAATTATATAGCAGTAAACTGGTAACAGGATCATGAGCACCCAAGGCTCACCCATGCCAATGGGGACCAAAGGCCAACCCGTGTGGTTTGATAGAAAAGCTAATGTAGCACAAATTGCTGAAAAAGTCAATGTTAAACACACCGCAGAGGTCTTGTGGAGTTCTGCCCCGAGGGGCCAGAGTTGTCTCTGTGGCACAAGGGGATCTGATACAATATTGAGCATAATGTTTTGTGTTGTAAGGTTATGGCTGATAAGTGTAGACTTATTTTCCCAGCATTGAATTCAAAACAGGTATCTCATTTGTTTAGAGTCTGTGGCACTAGTACACAAGTGGTGGTAATGAAACAAAAATATTTAGAGGCATAAACTGATAATTAATGGTTAAATATCAAAATAAAACAAGTGATTCATTTACAGTATCTTACTTGCTTATCCTGATGATTCTAAGCAAAATATTTTAAGACTAGTACAGGACTAATTCAAAGTTACTGTGCTAAACTCTACTGTATGTTGGACATTTAATTTTTAATTTGTATTTTTAATATTTATTTATTTATTTTCACAGTACACAGACTTATACCTGTGCTCAGACTGGTCAAGCTTAAAAAAAGACTAGTCCAGTTCCTTCTCATTTCTAGTAGCTGCTGCAATTTCATGGGTGGTAAACAGAACTAAGGTGTGAACCAAAACCCCATGAACTACACTCCCTCACGAGCTGCAAGGTTGTCTACGGAAACCTGATCATCCATGTTGAACATGGTCCGGAGTGGTCCTTTTTCTTTCCTTTATTTACTTTTCACAGAGTAGCACAAACTGTATTTTGCTCTTTTTGCTTCTGGAAAAACTCCAGGTTTTGTGCGAGTGGAACAGGGAGAATTTTTTTCGAATAGCTAAAAGGACATAGAAGAAAGTGCTGGAACATCACGATGCTTACACAACAATATTGTCCATGTGGAGCCGAGAAGGATCGTAAAATATTACAAAGGACATATAATTTGTGTTGTAAACATTGAGTATTCTCATCTGCTGTTAATAAGATGAACGCCGCCAACTGTGGTGATGTTATTAGCTTATGTTCCCATTGCTTCAGAGAAATGGAAATATCATAATAAACATTTTTTTTTGCTTAATAACTCAATGAAATCCAGATGAACACAGAACTGCAGGTTCTATTATTGAAGCTTTCTTTGGCTCTGAAGAATGCATCCTCTCTTTCTTTATTTCTTACTCTTTCTTTACTTGCAAATTTTAAAAAATGACATTTGGACTATTGTCATTGCTCGACTTCTATAGTACTGAGACAAAAAAAGAAGCCAAATGTCATTTGGATTTGTCCCCTACCAAAAACAATTCCTAAAAACAATTCGCTCAGGGATTTCTTGGCACTGATCAACTGAAAACAGGCTGCCAAGCGAGGAGCTGGTGGGACAGTCCAAGCATCATGTTCATTCGCTGTGACACCTTATCTTCATAACATTTTCGCCTGCCACTGCCTCAGCCTGGCCCAGGAGCCGTCTGACAGACGCCTTTTGTTACTGTCAGACTTCCAGAGACTAGACCTGTCTTATCTGTGGTCTGACAGGACTGAAATAAAACAACTAGGCAGCAGGATGGTGGATGGTGAATGCATTGAGGAGGAGGACCAGAAGAAGGACGGGGTCATATTTAATAGTGAAATCAAGAGTTGCAAGATCAGCTGTTGAAGCGAGGGCTCAGAATTCTTTTTGTTTCTTTTTTTCTGTACATAATGACACTTTTCCTTTCATTTTCTTTCAGTTTTATGTCAGACCAAAGATAACAATACATTGCATCGTATATTACAGTACAGCGCTGATGAACTCAGAAGGTGTTGATTAATTTTCAAAAACAGCAGCTCTGACAATACGGCTGCATGGTTTATATTAACACATTCTTACAGTACACTAAGACAGACATCCTCCTTAAAATGCTTTATTTATCCTTTAGACATGTGGGTGATACGGTCTGATAATCTGAAGTGTTCTGCGAGAAGATTTATTTAGCATTTTTAGAACATCATAATAATTCGCCCAGTTGACCTTTTCAAACCATGTCATTTGCGAACAGAGCGTTTCGGACGTGTCGGTATTTCTGAGATATGTATTTCTGGGAAGCGAGGGCGGGCTGAGAGTGGAGGTCTGACTGGATTAGTAAGGCTTGAATAATTGAAGTAATGGATGTCTCGGAGCACAGAGGAAGCTGGATTTAGCTCTCAAAAGGAAGCTATATTAAACTGCACAGGTAGAACAGCTTTAATCTACAGTGGGAGCCCAGTGGAACATTGAAGTGCATAGTGACTGTCTTAACTAACCTTCATGAAGCTCGACCGTTTAGATTTAACCCACTAATACTCTGGATTATTATTCAACTTCATTGGAAAAAAATGTAGTTATGAGAGTTCTGCTGATTCGATCTTCTGTTCGATACAGTCTTAGACAAAGGTGAAAGTTTTAAATTTTAAAAAAAATTTTTTATGGAAAGCAGATAAATTTAGAAAGGCATGTAAAACTGGAATCATAAGCACACAAACTTGATGTCTCTCAAAACGTACACTGTGATCCCAGCTGGTTTTTGTGCTTCATCGGAATGTCCAGATAAAGAAAGTTAACTTTTCAGTAAGCTTTTTTTTTCTTTCTTTTAAATGGATTGGGTTGGGTTTTCATTCCTGAAAAAACATTCCAACTATGACGTCTGCCAAGATTTCTGTGGGGGACGCGATAAAGCAGAGACGCTGAATGTTCGAGTGTTCAATCTCATGTTTTTTCTCAATTACCCATCATTCATCTTTCACAGTTTGGACTGATTTCCAAAACATGAAAATTGGATGTAAAACAAAACTGTGGCTGTTTATTGATATATAGACGCATTTGTTAATTGAGTGAGAAACACTCTTTTGCTAAACGTTGCAGTCGGCTTCATCTATCTGACAGGGTTTTTAACAGTTTACAGCAAGTTTACCTTGCGCTGGCATGTTTTTCGGTACATGGTAAAAAGAAAAAAAAAAATCACCCAGAAGTGTTAGAAACAAGTCTCAGCCCGACTGGCAGATCCCAAACGTGGAAAATTTGCTACAGCTGGACATTTAACACATGCTTACCTCCCAAAGCTGCTCTGTTCCTTCAAATGATTTGCTTTGCAAGAGAATACATTTATCATTGCACACAGTGTTATTTCTCAGATAAAGCTGGAATGTGAGTGCGTATGATCTCATAAGTGCGAGTGTCTGTGAACGTTCTTGTCGGTGTGTGTTGGGCTTCTGTGCGTTGAGTGTGTGTGTTTGTGTGTGAACTGATGGACCTGATCTGCGAGTCACTGTGGGGGTGCTGATAAGGTGGACTCTGGTGAAAGGCCCTGATACAGACAAAATGACCTGGTAGAAATGTGGGACGTGTTGCTGACATGGTCTATATTACAAAGGAAAAAAGTTTACAGTGCACAAATAAATAAAGTGCAGACATGACATTAGTTTGGTAGACAATGAGGCAACTTTGTTTAAAACAACATCCGGCTTTGAGGAGCTTTATTGTATTTCCACACATTGTTTTCTTATTGGATTCGCACCCTGTGCAGTGAAAGCTACATAATAACCTGATATCTTATTCTATTTAATTACCACAGTGTAATAATCACTTTGGTTCAGCAAACAGATTTTAAATTAAGCTCTCTCTTGCACCGTAATAAAGCGCCTCCGTGTGCTGTCTGTTCTGGCAGGAAATAGCACCAAGTCAAATAAATATAATCCTTATTTATCTATCAACTCCTAGAAAAATGAGGACTGTGGTATCTGCTCTTCAAATATTTAAACTGGGGCAAAAATGTATGAAACATAAAAAAGTCAAAGGTAACTTAGGATGAAAGAACACAATACTGGATCAGATCTAGATATAGAAAGTTAAAGCTCTGTTCCAGCTTTCTTCTCTGCTGCTTTATTCATGACTCACGTTCTCAGTGTTTTATATCTAGCCTAATAAATAAGCAATAAAACATGACAGAATGTGCAGTTTTATTAAAATCCTCAGTGACACCCAGGTGTGAGGCAGAGTTATAGATACCGAGTTACTATTTCTATTCCAAAGTTGATTCTTTTTCTATTACAGCATATCCTGAAGTGTTTTATTTCTCTTTCCCTTATACCACAGCAATAACAAAAAGGACACCACACAATCCTGGAGACTCTTTCCATTAATCTTATTTAAACATCTCCTTACAGGAAAGCATCATCATATTATTATAGCAATTGTACAGTTAATTTTTTAAATCGGATTATTTGGTGTGTCCGGAATACACATACATGTACCTGTGAATGAAATGTATAGAGCAAGCAGATTAATATAAACATTTGATTCACCCTGGAGCTCGAACTGCCGGCAGAGTTACAGATAGAGAAAATTAATCTACCAATTAGAATCAAGAATTCAAAAGCACTTTGGTGTGATTGATTGATAATGCAATGGAAATTGAAAAAAAAAAAAAATCTGAATAAATAACCTGAAAATGGAGTCATGTATTCAATTCAGGGCGGAATTTCCACTCAGGTTAATACATAAGTTGAACAAACGTTATTAATTGATATAATAATAACAAGAGAATAATCAAATTGTTGACTTTTGTAACTGATAGTTATCACATTTCTTTATATAATGCATATTTACAAACATCTGTTTACCAACATTCTGGTGCCAGACACCACAGTACAGCCCCGGAGGTCCTGTGGAGTCATGCTCCAGGGGATCAGAGCTGCCCAGGCGGCACAAGATGAATCTACTCAATACTGTGCAGAATGTTTTGCATTCTAACGTTAAGGCTGATACTGTACAGTACTATACATAAAGACATCCATATATAGTATTTACATATTACACATACTGTACATCACATGTACATTACCACTACACAATTACTGTTTGTTACAGACATATATTACCACATATACCCTATTTAAATACCTAATGCGTACATAACACATCCATACCCCTGTCTACAGAACTTGTATAAAAATTTCACAACTTTGGTTAGACGTTAACTTCATTACTTTGGCTTTGTATTCAGATTTGAAAGAATTTCAAAAGACTGAAGAGTGTGGTGGGTGTTCGAATAAGCTTTCAAAGCACAAAGACGAGAGAGAAATTTTTTTTGTGAAAGTACTTTATATTTAGCTTTAAGCCTTAATTCATGCAACCAATGTGACTAACTGCTCAGCTAGCTGATTTTTTTTTTTACGCGATCACTACATAGACCTACTGCTTCTACATGAACCTGGTTTACATGTAACATACCCATAAATGGTGATTTTCTTTAACAGTGTGTCAGCTTTAAGGAGCATATAAATAGAATCCACTATCAGAATGAATGTTGGACGTAAATCCACAGGAACCCAGTGCCGGCATCGAGCTATTAACATACGATTTTCTCTTACTGACCTGAAATCACTCACTTCATCGAAGCACTTTTAAATTTCGATAAGCCAAATCAGGCGGCGCTGTGCGTTTAAATGAGGGGTGAGATAAATTCTCCACTATCAGCCCATGACTGAATTAGCAATGCTGACTGATCAGCAGCTGTTTACACTCGTCATTCCTGCTCTGCCTTTGTGCAGTGCCTCTGCTCTTATCTGTCTGCGCAAGCTTTTACAGGCCAAACCTGGTTTCTGTGAGCAGGCCGCAGACACGCGGACACTATCAGGGTCTCGTAAACATGTCGTGACGTATTCCACACCACACACTCACTTGCCGGTTAATGGTTAAGTGAGTAATGGGGAAATCCCCTCAGGTCACTAATAGACCGGCCCTGCATGCAGCTTCATAATGGCAGGTGGCGTGAGAAAGTCGAGACGCTTTATAGGCCTCTGAGGGTGTCTGGCTGCTACGGCCCACACGGGAAGTGTTTATGGAAGACGATTGATAGTGTTTAACTTAGATACACTGGTTTTACTTAGTGGACGTACAGCATTTTGTTTGAGTTGTTAAACTCATGCACTGTCAGTCTTCAGTCCTGATGTCACGACATGACAGAGTTTAACACACCTGATTCTAATTTATTTTTCTATACTGGTTATCCAGTGTGAGGATCCTGGGGAACTCATTGCATAATGCAGGTGACACACACACACTCACATACAGTAACAATATGGAAACACCAATCAGACTACCGTGCATGTCGTTGAAGTAAGGTAAGTTTCTTCACATCTGACCAATTCCAGTTCCAAAAATAAATAAATAAATAAATAAATGTATTATTTACAAAAAAAAACATATATTTTCCATATTCATTCCAGTTAGTTCCATTTTTTTTTCTCTGATATTTGATCTTTCTTCCAACATGTGGACAATAAAAGAAAACAAAACATGCAACACGTAAAAAGTTGATGTGAAAATGTAGAGTATATAAATCTTTCGTATAAAGTTGATTAAAGAATTAATTCATTACTTGTGAAGCTTTTGTTGCTCCTCTGAAAAAATCATCTCTCAAATCCTTTCATGCGCGCTCAGGTGAAAACCGTGCAGCTTCTCTGTATACAAATTATAAATAATATAATTTCAGAGCTAAATTCATCATTTAAAGCTATTGACACAAGAATTGGGGATTTTTTTTCATGACATGTTTCATGTATATGTTTATTGTCTTCGGATTTCCATAAAACTAAGTAAGTAGACATGTGAAAGTCTTATCTTGTTTTACACATACTTTACACTACATGTGCAGTCAAAATGTAAAAAAAAACAAAAAAAACAACAGAAATATTCCTTTAAATAACCCCGGCATGTATGTGGATCCGGGAAATGGTCTCTGCACTGTGATCTATTATGCCCAGTTATAGTAAACTATAGAAAATGTCAGTGGTTTTGAGTGCACTGTAAAATCTAAGGCATTGATCGGCCTAATGGCAGACTGTACGCAGCTCTTACTGTATGATTGCTTCATCCTGAGAGTCGGCCCCTATGTCTTGACCTCCATTTCACATAACTGGAACCTTCTGAGCAACACTGTTGGCATTGCAAGAACCCCCCACTGGCAGGGAGAGTGATGAATCAGTGCCCGCATGCAGTGTGTGTGAGAGCACAGAGAGAGCTAGAGAGAGAGAGAGAGAGAGAGAGAGAGAGAGAGAGAAATAGAGAGAGAGGACACTCATCACTTCAAGCATTCCCATGAGCTCTTGCAACACAAATGACATGCCGCCAGCAACTTCATGATTGGGTCAATTTGTTTCCCATTGTTTTCTGTGATACACACACACACACACACACAAACAGTGGTGTCGAAACGCAGTGCATGCGACAAGAACCATCTATCAGCACCGTGCAGGAATGCTAGAGCTTCTACCGCAGCACCATTATGCTCTAATGATCTTCAGGTCTTCATATATGCCTCATAGTGACGGGTGTTTTTTGTTTATGTGCGAAACAGGCATGGAAATGTTACACACGCACCCACACAAACACACACTTGCACAAATGGCATAGTCATGACGCTGTTTGAAGTCCACGCATTTTCCACTTGGATTCCCCCAGCAACGCAGTTTCTATTACACATTTGTTTCTTCGCTCACATTCCTCTTCATCTCTCCTACTCTGAGATCTGACTCTTTCACATTGCCCTCCATTGTATCCTTTAGCTTCTCTATGTCTTCTTTCTGTCTCCATCTCTGCCTTCCTTGTAAAATTCTCTGCATTAATGCTGTCAAACCAGAACTTGTAATGAGTTTCTTGTGAATAAAGGAGTAAAACCAGTTGACATTTACAGAAGACTTCAAGCACAGTACGGCAATGAGACACAGTTAAACATTTGAATTTCGGAGAACACTGCAGTCGTTCATGTGAACATTCAGGGAACTGTGCACACAATCATTCACCAACGCAACCTGCACATTACAGGAACTTGGCCGGGAGTTATTGCGACATCCCACATACAGTCCTGAGCTCTCTCCAAGCCATTTCCACATGTTTGCACCATTAAAGGAGTTTAAAGGCCAGTGTATCAGACGTGAAGCAGCCAGTCTGATCATGGCTGTGGTATACTGAAAGACTCTCTACCAAGCACTAGTGATAAGTGCATTATTGTAGCAAGGGATTATATAGAGAAATAAAGGAACTCATGACTGTGTTCTGTCCCACTTTGACGTGAACGTCCCTCATAGAATTTAATGATCAGCAAGCCAAAAGTTAATTTTGTCCTGATGTTGACATGTTCGTTTCTTACATTACCCACAATGCTTGCTGATAGCGCCGCCAGTGGGATTTAACTCTTGTCTTATCTCCACCTAAAATGATCATTTTACCTATTTAGCTCTTACTTCTTCATCTTTACACTCTGCTTAAACTGCAAAAATCAGCTTCCAGCTTTTGCAACTTTCATGCTAACGCTTGCTCATGCTTGGTATCTAGTAAATCTTTGACAAGGTGAGATGAATCTTTGTCTTAACAGTGTGTTGCCGCATTGTATTCAGGGACAACCTTTGCACCAATGTCTTCACTGAAACATGTCCTTCATCATTTTCAGTAGGCTTGTGTCTTTTTTTTCTGCTGCTATTTCACACTATTGTGACGGAAATAGCAATGTTCTCCATGACATCAGGGCAGCAGACATCACTACTACTGTATGTTCTTACAAAAATAGCAAAAACGTAGTTCCAAGTAACAGCTTAGCACCGGAATAGCTACTGTAAGCACACCATGTGTTTCAGGCTGGAGTTTTAGTTTAATAATACAATCACACTTCTCTAGTGTTTCATATGAAGAGCGTGTATAATCCGAATAGAATATTCTCTGGTATCCTTTCTCTGGAGATATATAACAACTGATCTCTCATCATCCCTTTGTGTAATTCTCGCCTTCTTCTTTCCTTCTGGACAATAAAAAAGTGTTACCCGGCGATGCTCCGGAGTGCGGCACTATATATTTAACTTCCAGTCACCTCTCAAAGCTAAGCATGCTTGAAATAGGGAGAGGGGAGGAGAGCGTGAGGAAGAAAAAAGACAGCAAAACGAGCATCATGAATCTTGTGGAAGCATAACATTTTCGTGTGTAATGTGATGTACAATCCTGAATGGGACACATCTGCTGAATCCTGCAGGAAATGTCTTGCGGTGAGAAATGCACGCTTGATTACTGTATATAACTCAGCCTCCTCCCTCACATGCCTCACATCCCTCTCTCTCTCTCTCTCTCTCTCTCTCTCTCAAAATTATGCGTCGTGCAAACACTGACTTCACACTCGACTCCTTTTTATCTTATTTTCTCCTCGCAAAATGTCTCTATGATTTGTTTCTCTTTTCTTCCCTCTTTCACAATTAAGTATTCATTTAATACAAGTGTAAATGTTTAAAATTCTAGATTCCTTCTTTTTGTCTTCCTCATCTATTCCATCTTTCTGCCATTCCTTCTCTTTACTAGTGTGTGTGTTTGTGCGTGGTGTGATGAAGATTGTCATTCTTTGCCCCTGGGGGGGCCAGAATTTTTTGTTGTGGTATTAGTCATGAATTGTTTCTTCGCATCTGCGGATTATTACAATTCTTAATCTCGTTCCACTGCCATCCATGCAAATGTACTTCTATCCTTTGTTGACGCTCCATTTGTTTTAGAATGATTGTTCTCCTGTTCTTGAGAAAAGTCACTCTTTTGATAGATTAACATGGGCAATAATGACAGAAAAGTGAAGCTATTTTGGCAGCGAGCTTTGCCTGATTATCTATTCACTCACTCACTCATCATCTATACCGCTTTATCCTTTATACAGAGTCCCTGGGGTCCTGGAGCCTATTCCAGGAGACTTAAGGCACGAGGTGGGGCACACCCTGGATGCAGTGCCAATCCATCACAGGGCACACACACATACACATGGTCACACACGCCGGGCAATTTGGGAATGCCACTTAGGTTAATCTCCATGTTTTTTGACTATTGGAGGAAACCGGAGTATCTGGAGGAAACCAACCAAGCACAGGGAAAACATGCAAATCCATGCCTGTCCGGGAACCTGTCCTGTGCAAGGCGACAGTGCTAACCACTAAGCCACTATGTCATGCCCTGATTATGTCTAGGTCATAAAACATTGGATTTAAAATGAGATTAAATACGGTGACATCTCGATTCTTCTTGATTTTTTTTCCACCTTAAAATCATTTCCTCCTTAAAACTCTCAAACAGTTTAAAGACTATGTTTGTCTTAGCCATGGTTGAACTGTGAGCAATTGAGTGCACACACCTGCACACACCCTCATACACCTTTAAACACACTTACAAAAAAACCACACAGGTCTCTGAACTCAGTGTGGTTTCATGTTTTCCTCAGTCTACATGTTGGAGTCATGTTGCTTCAAAAATGAATAAGCTCTGCCGCATGCTTTAGAACCACACTGAGATAGAAACCCTTCCAGGCCTCAAACTCACATGGGTTTTTATTTTAAGCAATAAAAAAGGACAAAAAACATATATAATATACATATAGCTGTCTGAGCATTTGCATATTAATAAGTTTATAATTTTATACTCTTCAAGCAGAGCAAGGATTATCATTAAAGTGAGGTAAAGAAAATCAAGAGGAAGGCAATATTATCACACTACTGTATATCCAGTATGAGTGGGTTTCAAGTCAAACTTGGACTTGAGATGAAAATTCTCATGAAAGAAGGTGTAAACCTTTAACATTTCTAGAAGACTTCAAACACACTATGGTGATAAAATTCTTATGGTAGCTGCAGTAAAACATTTGAATGGTGCAAAATTTTTGAATAAGGCTGTATGTCTGTGAATGCTGATCCCAGCTGAGGCTCGGAAGCAGTGGCTCAGTGCAGTCGTTCCTGTGAACATTCAGTGAGTGGAAAGCACCTGGTTTAAATGTCCTGGTTCGATCAACAAAGGTGTTCCGTTTTTGAAGACAATGCACGACCTAATACTACCCTCCACACCACTTACATATTACAAAAACATGGTGTACTAAGAAAACTTTCTACAATGATGGTATCCAAGCACTAGTAAAAACGCTGGTGATAAGTGCATTAGTGTACCAAGGGATTATATAGAAAGATTAAATTAGTTTACATCACATAACTGTGTTCTGTTATACTGCACAAAAGTCAAAAGTCCTGGTTTGACTTGAACACCCTTCATCGAACATCAGTTTTACTTTTGTTTATAAAGTAAACAATAAAAATACCCATAAAAAATAAACTTGGTGAAGAGGGAAGTTAAGGGTGTTCAACGATGCCCCAAAGTGTTTCCTGCTGCACAGTTATCAGCCATGAACAGCCACGAGCACAGAGTCTGCAGCTCCTCATGGTGATTAGCCTCAGCGCTCTCCTGTTCCTCTGCTCAGAGCTGCCTGCCCTTCCCATGGTGTTTGCCCTCTTTAAGCACTGCCAGGAAGAACTTGTGAAGAGTTCACACCAATTATAACCGGAATTACTTGGATTTCCTCAAATGCGGTTTGGGAAAACTAGCTGGAGATGTTAAACTGAATTTATAAAATGTTTACACATATTCAGTGTATATTGGTAGCAAGTCAGTTGCATACTTCATCTTTTGACCCTGGTTATTTGCAAATGTCTACATTTATGAACATGGTATTGGCTATGTCCAAAATCAGCCCAATAATCAATTAATCATTTTTTTTTTTTTTATGTATTTTTATGTATTTTTTCCAGATTTTCTCCCTATTTTAGTCGTGGCCAATTCCTCCCCGTCACTAGGGGGCTCCCACATTAAGGCTA
>JAQMYJ010000033.1:28461911-28485439 GCA_030014305.1 Clarias laeviceps
CAATGTAGAAAGAAATAAAAATCAGGAACCATCATGGAGTTAGAAAGTGACCCCAAACTTTTGAACGGTAGTGTACAGTATATGTATAGTCAGTAATTTGCATGAAATAAACACAGCATGTAAACAATTTAATCCTTTCATAATGACATGTTTTGCACATACGGTATGGCTTCAAGAGTTAGAAAGTGACCCCAAACTTTTGAACGGTAGTGTATATGTATAGTCAGTAATTTGCATGAAATAAACACAGCATGTAAACAATTTAATCCTTTCATAATGTCATGGTCCTATGAGGAAACAAATGTTTATTCATATACAGTGCTGTGCAAAAAAATCTTGAGGCACCCCTCATTTTTTCCCAAAGAGCCGGACTTTTTTGTACTTTTTAAACATAGTCTTGAAGAGTTCTCCAGGCTTCCTGAAGGACTTGTTTGGTTTTCATTTTCAGTCCAGTCCCTGTACCTGAGCAGATTCAAAGGAATGTTTTTTGTTTGTTAAGCCACACAGTGACCTAGTATAAAAACAAGTATAAAAAACATGGCATAATAACTTAAGGTATGAATCAGTGGGAAACAGATGCTGAATAGTTGGAACAGATGAGAGGGGAAATGAGGTTGCTGCTGAGATTGTACCACGAACAACCAGTTTAAAAATTTTTTTTTAACTGTTCACATTTCTATTCTATTTCAGTTCAATTTACAAAATTTAATAAAAAATTAATCAATTAATAGAAACCTGTGCACTGAACTGAAACAAAACTACATGGGGAGCTGCTCATCTAGAAATGAATTAACACATTGCGATTGATCACATTCAAAAGTGTCGTGGTATAAAGCAGAACATTGCAGAATACAAGACAGTTATAATCTTGAAATGTGTAAAAAAAAAAAAAAAGAAAAAAAAATCCTTAACAACCTTGCATTTATTTTCTCCAAATTAGAAACATGACAACAATTTTCCTATATTCAAGATACTGATATTGTTTTGCAGACCCGGGCGATGAGATAAACTAAGGAAGTAATATCCATACTTGTTACGGTATACATCATGATCTGACAAATGATTACATGATTTAAGTCATTTGACGTATGGTTAGAAGTTGTAACATTTCTCATTGCTTCATCAGTATGAATTCAATCATAATTTTGCTTAGAATTATTTTGTTTTTTGATTAGTTCTCAAAGTGAATTGAGAACTGCATTAAAAGGTTTAATCCAAACCTTAACTTGTTTGAAAACAAGTAGGCTTATCCCATGAATAAGGGCAGCTCAGACCTAATGTGTTCTGTTGGTAGACATTCATGAATTAATGCTACATCATTGTCATAGATATACAAAAATATTACTTTACAAGTTTAAAAAAACCTTCATGGAATATATATGTAATTAAAGAGTCAGTGTAATTTATTTACAATTAAAAACCTCTGCTCTTACACACCTAACAAGCTTCTTGTTGCTATGACAACATCAGGGCGGACTACTTTACTCCTGGCATGTGCATAAATTTGGTTCGTATTATCAGGAATGTAAATGCAGATTTATCTTAGGCTGAGTTAATGTTAGATTTAAACCGTTCATTTGGAAGCAGCAACTGGAGTTAAATCATTCAGACTGCTGAAAATGTTGCATATGCATTGTCAGTTTGTGTGTGTAAGCTGAAAGCTGGTAATGTTCTGGGAGGGGAAAAAAATGATCAGTTTGTTGGGTGTAGCATTCAACCATATGCAATCCTGATTGAGATTTAGAATCATCTCATATACTGATTCGGATCTGTATGAATATTGCGTGGGATCAGATTTTTTTTTGGCACAGACTGTAGAACAAAGTGTTTCGAGAGAAAAAGTTTCAAGCTGCACTTTATGGAGAGTGTTTCTTAAAGCCGAGCCAAGCAGTCACATCTTATTTGTACATCTCTTCATCAGTAATTCAGCCCTCAGAGTGCCTGGATTCTGTACAATGCTCGCAGGCTCTTCACTGTGCCGTGCTTTGTAGTAGGCATCCTCTTGAGCCATAATATTCCCTATAAATGAAACATTTATTTCATATCTCCTTACATCAAACAGGCCTCCTCGCTGTGGCTAATTAGCCATATCCAGCAGGTATTAATGGAAGCTTTTTTAAGCACTGTCGTAATCTGGCTCTCGATTGTCGAGGAGTTGTTCACTTCTGCATCAGAATTATGAGGGACAATTCAGTTCAACAGCCATGTTGAGCTGCTCTGTATTCTGCCATAGTTGCAGGAAAACACTGAAAAACACACACACACACACACACACACACACACACACACACACTTCTCACACCTGCCCACACACATATCAAAAATATAAAATGAGATAATTGCATGTAACAGCACAGGATGTGCCACACAATCATAGCAAAGCGATGCCACTTTATCTGTTTAGGGTTCATTGTGATCAGGGATAGAAAATGCTGATGCCTGGAGCTTAAAATGCAGAGAGAGAGAGAGAGAGAGAGATAGAGAGAGAACACAGCAAAAACAATGAGGATGAAAAAGACTCCTCTTTCCTTTTTTGTCCTGTTTGTTATTCAGACACGGAGGCGAATCAAAGCAGGCTGATTTCAGGAGAGCAACATCTTCAGCAAGAGAGTGAATCAAGAATCTTAAGGTCACCGTCTGAGGACAGAAGGACAAATGCTGATGAATCACTCTGGATGTCATGCATTCATATAATTCATTGAGTGCTGATATTTTGGGCATTTTTGTTTTAAAGCTGATATAAGAAGACATAGGAGACCAAATTAAATGACCACAATGACTGTTGCCTACATGCATTTTAATCACCATCAGGAATTGTTTTATCCCGGTCAGGGTCATGGAGGATAGGGAATCTACCCTGTGTATAGTCAGTATAAGCTCTTAGCAATGCCTGAGTCCATTGGATTATGCACACACTCCCCACCACTCATTTACACCTGGGGGCAACTTTTTATTATAAGTCTCCCTAGAGGCATGTTTTAAGGATGTGGGAGAAACCTAAAGAACTCGTAGGAATCCACACAAACAACTCAAACTCTCTGAAACTCAGAGTTGGGGATCCAATCTACCACTCTGACAACTATACAGCCGCTAAAAAGTTTGGGATCACTTGCAAATTTCTTTGTTTTTGTTTAGTGATTTATTTTCTACATTCTACAACAATACTCTGGATTTCAAAACTATGAAATAACACATATGGCATTAGGCAATTACGTAACAACAACAACACCACCATTAGTGAGTTCTTATTTTAAGAAACGGAGGTCAGCCTTTCTGTAATAGTCCTTGCAAGAACAGTATTGTCAAGTGCATTTGCAAAAACCCATTAAGCACCATGATGGCTCTCATGAAGACCTTCCCAGGAAGACAAGACCAAAACTTACCTCTGGTGCAGTGGAGAAGTTACCAGCTAGAGTTACCAGCCTCAGAAATCACCAATTAACAAACAGCACCTCAGATTGGAGCCATTATGAAGACGTTACAGATCATAAGTAGCAGGCACATATCAATATCAACTGTTCAAAGGAGATTATTGCATCTTTTGGATACCTTTACAATGTAGAAAGAAATAAAAGTCAGGAACCACCATCACTCCCTATCACAGGTGTTCTACAATGATTGTTAATTACACTAACTGTTGGACATAGCATGGGATAAAGTAGGTCAGGATGGAATACAGTACTGCAGAGAGAGCAGTTACCTGCCAAAATGTACTTTCAAAACCAGCCACAGATGCATTTTAGCATGAAAACAAATTATTTCATTTTAAACCACACTTAATACATCTACTTAATAATTGCTTCTAAGTGGTTCTGAAATGCCTCCATGTTGTTTTATTTATGTCTAAGCTTAACAAACTTCCGACCCAAGGCTGAATTCCAAATCCTTCTGTAATCCCTAATCAAGGGCACTTTACATAGTGCACAATGTTTCCATTTTATGCTTTTTGGAATTTAACCCTAGAACCTTGAAGTTAATTGAGCTGATATTCCAAAGTCGAATAAGTAGAAATATAAAGAGAAACTTATGAGATTTACAGTACTGTCCAACACCGCCATGGTTTATTCTCCCCACCATTTGGCTACATACAGTAGTACCAATATTTGTTCTACCACTAGTAATTAATTTCACCAGGATTATAAGGATATGTTTTAGCAAGCAAAATAACTAGATCATAAATGGTGTTTGTGGAACTGAGCTATGATGACAACCAGCACAACAGCGCTCCTTCTTGTGTGATATTGCTTAATCATCTTCCATATGCTATTAGCTGATGGACATTGCTTAATGTTTTCTCTGAATTTCAGTTCAACTCTAGATGAGTTAATGATGAGCAGCACAGACCTGATTTAGATAATATTATCACTTCACAACTTCAGGATCCCCGATTCCACACTGAGCTCAGGTTACTACCTGTGTTGAACTCTCTGTAGGTTTCATCTAGGTTCTCCATGTTCCACCAAACATATCGGCAACTTTAAATTGCTCCTAGGTTTTAATATGTTTGCAGTGGAATCCCATTTATGGTGTAATTCTGCTCCGCAAAATAGCAACCCTGAACAAGAAGAAGTGATTACTGAAGATTAGAAGACCCGTAAATAAATAGTTTAACAAAAAGAAAAAGAATAAATAGTTTTAAAAAAGAAAACCGCGCCAAGTATTTAATCTTGTTAAGAAATTTACATTATGTCAAACCAACCTTGCATTAACGGATGATGTTGGACATCCAGTCACAGTAGGATTTCATTTCCATAAGCTGTAATCGGAACAGGATTGGATGCAATCGCTCTGAAAGTAGTCTGACTCATAGGTTTTTTTTTCTTCTTTTTTTTCTGTAAGGTATCTCAGGTTGGTGTAAACACAATACATACACCGTGTTTGCATCAGTGCAACATTCAGGAGAAAGTTGCAGGCCACAGGAAACATAATCCAATAACTTCTAAAAACATCTTGAATAATAATATCCATCTCCAAAAATAAGATGGTGACAGCTTCCTACACTTCACCTAGCGAGCTCGCTGATTTACATACTGAGCAAGAGTAGCAGAATCTGTTCGTAGCTCGGAAAAAGAAACAGAGAGAGAGACAAAAAAAGGTGTGAGCTAGGATCATTTGTTATCGCACGTAATATCAAGATACGGGTATTGTCAATGCAAACAAATAAGGCTTTTTACTCTTCACACATAGCTGAAAAACAAACATTGGAGGAGAAGGAAATCACACATTCAAGGTCAATATTAATTGAATATGAAGTGAATAAGCGTGTTTATACTGCAACAATATCTAATTTATTCAATTACAAATAACATCAGAATGCTCAGTTTTAATTAATATAGGCGGTTTGTGATAGCCCCCCCCCCAAAAAAAAAATTAAGTCAACATAACCCTGTGAAATACTGGCTGTAAACAAAGTCACAGTTCTTGATTCATTTCTAAAATCACAACACACACACACACACATGCAGTGTAGGAGTCAAGGATTTGGTTTGGTTACCACGGCAACGATTGTAGCGCTCCCAACGATTTCTCATGGTTTCAGAAAGTGAGACACCATAGTGACACACAGTTCATCCTGAGTCATTCCTGATTGTCACGCAAACGGTAAAGGATTTAGGGATGATGAATGGATGATTTTGATGATGATGAGGATGATGCCTGATCGAGTAGAAGGATCTGAAACTGCCTCCTGTCTGTGCATAATGAATAGCACATACTCTCACTGCGTACACGGTTCAGTAGAGTTCGGTGCACATCATAATGTCCTGCTTTGGATAAAACAGTCTTTAGAGACTAGTGCAAAAATGATGTTTTCTGGATGCTTTCATCGCAAGTCAGCTGAGTTCTCTCAAAAAAAAAAAGATGAAATTAGTTTTTTTCTGGCTATAGTATGCTTTAACAATTCAACTTGAACACACAAATGTCTATGTCTGTTTTTTATACTTTTATACTTTCCAAATACATAGACTGATCAGAAACAACAACCCCTCTCAGCTGGTCCACTAGTGCTATGAGTTGTAAGGCGGGGCCTCCATGGATCAGACATTTATGCCAGCACATCCCCTGGATGCTTTTGAATTTTTAAGGCCAGATGAACAACCTTGAACTCTTCGCCTGCTAAGCCCCATACATACGAGCCTGTGATCCTGTCACCAGTTTACAGTTTGGTTACGTAATTGATAATCAGTGTTAATGTTATGTTGTGTTAATGTTATGGCTTATTGGTGTAGGTGTTGCATGTGGTACTGTGTAAAATCTCTATTTCTCCTTTGTGTAGGGAATAAGTGATTAGTCAAAAGGTCTTGTTTTCAAAGCTTAGTCTTGGTACAACTAACATAATTTCATTTCATGAGAAAAATTTGTTTTATTCCACTTTGCCAGTTCAGGGTTGCAGTAGTACAAATAATTGCAACCTTGAAAATCAAACCAAAGGTTTATCATGAATCTATAAATTGGAGAAGAAAAAACCAAAAAAGGAGAAGAAAAAAAACAATATTTTTTTTATTAAATTACAAATTTCTGCAACATGGTGCAAGTGAAATTCCAAGCACCAAATAATAAAAGAATAGTGGGAACATTATCACAGATGTTCGAAGAACAAAATCTTTAATGTTACATCAAAAGAACATGGAACCTGATATTTATTAGTAGGTATGTCTTCCTGCACAGATCAAGTTGAGAAAGCTGAAAAAAAGCTAACAAAAAAGTCAGTGTGCTTTAATATTCCTAAATGTGTGTGTGTGTGTGTGTATGCACGATTGTGCGTGATTCCTTCACATAGAGAACAAATGTCAGGCTTTGATCAGGGTTTCAGATAGTTAGGTGGTATAGAAAAGACTAATTGATTCGGTTTGTAATCGGATAAAGGCTGTCAAAACGTCTGTGATGCTCCTGCAACTCAGGTCAGGGAAGTTTTCATTCTACCATTTGGGTGTTATTGTTACATTTTAAGGCATTTAAACAAATCTGGTTACCATGATGCCTGGTGTTTTACATATATACATATTGTCTAGAAAAAAAAAAAAGATTATTATTTTGCATGATTAGTAGTTTTGGCTTGTTTTAGTAATTTAATTGAACTATGATGGGTTAAAAAAATTATAATATTCCAGTCTCGCGATCCTACACATGTTGAAACTCCAGATGAATGATTTCATCAGGCCTCACAGGCAAAATGGTAGATAACCAGACAAAGTAAGAATACTGGCGTGGTATGCTTACTTGCTTACTTATTGATTTCTTGATTGATTGTTTCATTTGAAAGACACATTAAGTTGATGAGTTGATGTGAGCCACACAGGCCCCTTGTTTTACAAATGGGGTCATGAAAGAAAAGTGTATCTTTTTTTTTTTCCTTTTGTTTCATTCTTTCATTTCAAAATCAGTTTCAAGTCATCAGTTTTGCTCTAAACATGTAAATGTACTCTGTCTGTTACTCCTATGTGTGTTGCTGGGAGTTATATTTAAGCAAATAATATTAAAATTACGATTATTTTTAATATTTCGTACAATATTAAAACGACGAAAATCTAAATTTTTGCCTTTATTGCCATCCCAAACAACAAAAGCCCCCCAAAATTAAAACCCCACAAAAATATGCTAAAACAGTTACTTGACATTGACTGGATATACAAGGATGACAATAAACAGCAAGGAAAAATTTAAATGCTGGTTATTTGGTCAAAAGGTTTAGAAATTTCCAAACCCAACGTCTTTTAAACAATTCGCATGCACAATGTTTAATATTTAAAGTGAAAATTAAAAGATGTTTTCTAATACCTAAATAATAAAGTGCAATAATAATATTTTGCTCCTAACTTGGCTGAACAACTGTCTATATAGCTGTTATCGTCCTGAAAGAAAAGTTATTGTGATAAAACATTACACAGACAAACTTCATGTAAGTCAGAGAAAGAGTTCTAGGTTGGGGGTGAGAGATGTATCACATTTTTGCCTTCAAAAGGCAAACATTAATGAATGCAGTCTGTGTATACCAGGCATTTATAAGGTTAATTCAAGTGTCACTCACTATGGTAAAACAAAAGTGCTGTTAAAATCAAACAGAGTTATCTTTAATTTATTTTTTACGTTTGGCCCTCCCTGTCTAGCACTTTTTTAAATTAAGAACTATCACTATGTTTAATAGGTTCACACAGGGGCACAAATCATTTTGGATAAGATAAGCATCTGGCAGCCAGACTCTAGATCCTGTCTAACATAAACTCTGCAGGATGTAGGAGTACGGCTCCTCGAGCATGCACTTCCAAAATCACTTTAGATTTTTTTTCCCTCCCCCTTTTGAAGAACGGAATGTGGGGGAACTGCTATCCAACACTGTGTTTAGTTCTTTGTATTGCAGTGCAATAGGGCTGAAAGCCAATATTAAAAGAGCAATAAATCACCACAGATTGTTTCCTGCTGGAAGAAAACTCTTGGCATTTCCAGCACCTTCCAAGAGCTGCTGGTGAAATCGATCAACGAGCTTTGTTTCATCTGCCACATCTTCTCAACTGAGGACAGATTTCACATCACTGAACATCAAAGAGGGAGTGTAAGTCTTCCAAATAACCAGTACATTATTTTATTAACTGCATTCTCACCACAGCACTGTTGAAGTCTTGACTCTGTTTAGATGTCGATGATTAATTTTCTATAAGAGCAGCTTGCTCTTAAGTCACTGCATATTAAAGTCCTCATTAGAAGATATTATTTCTGACTTGCACAGGATAATAATCTAACAAAGTAAATCTTTATTTCACATGGAACATGGTGATATGCTATTTCCTCTAAGGAGACATCTATTATTTAGCTTTTGTGAAAGGATTCTCGAGTATCAGCATTTTGTAGCAGCAAAAAAGTTTTCTGCCGTGGCAACGTCTTCAGTATAGGAAACATGACAAAAGGGAGGGTGTGTATGAGTGTAAACACTGGAAAAATGCATTGAGATAAAAGATCTAAAACACTGGTGCTATGGGGAAAAACCTACTGTAGACTGTATGGAAAAGAACTGGACAAACCCTCCATGACGTCACCCATTAGGCAGAGCTGACTCTGCCTAAACCCCGCTTAATCCATAAATGAGCAAATAAGTTGAACAAACAGACCCTGGCTTTCGTTGGGTACCTGCCTTCCCATCTAAGTTATCTCCGACAAGCTAGCGAGCTTCGCTTGAGGTTGACTAAAATGCTATGGTGGCTAATGGCTAAGGACATTTATATGCTAATCCATTTGTCAACCATACACTGCACATTGTCCCATTTCAACTAAAAAATGTCCTGCTGTAATTTAAACTACAACAATTTCAGTTGACTTGTTAGCTGCAGTGATGCATAGCAGCTAGCGGTTTGGCACCTGCATCGCAGCTGTCACTGAAATCAGCATAATTTTATGACTTAATATAATTGTAACTGATAGGTTACATACCCTTGTATAGTTGTTTTTTAAATTTTTTTTTTTTTTTTGTACCAGATTGTAAAGATGTTTATTTTTATTGTTCTATTTAGTTCATTTGTGTGTATTTTAACATGACGGTATATGGGGATTGACTCGCTTTCAGGGTTAGCCCCCAGTGCTCATTTAAGGAACTGCACATTTTGACACTTCCGTGTCAGAACTGGAGGTTGCCCTTTGGGGGGAAAAATCTTTGTGATACCTCTGCTACATGTCTGACCACACACTGTTAATTATTTTCCAATAAAAGCATGATCCATTGTATTTTATTCTTTTCATATTATGATACATGAACACAATAACTTATTCAAAGCTCCAACCCTGCCTAACAAAATAAAGTTTTTTCTTTCTTTTTTTCATTAACATATGACTTTGGGAACCCCTGAACAATATTTTAAGACACTGTTTACTGCTCTAAAACATTCATAAATAAATTTTATTAGTTCAGTCTGATGTGTTACAGATAAGGAAAACATGCGCTAATTTGATCCTGGAAACAGATTGAACTACGTATATATACGACCGAGACGTTTCCAACACAAACCCTGTGTTGTTATTTGGTCTCACACCTCTTGCGTTTGAAGTGTAACACTCTCTCCTGGAATTTACATTCATCTGAACACAACTCTATCCATGCATTGTATCTCAGCTGTATGTGCTACAGAGATGCTATCGTGATCAGAACAAATGCGGCTCCCTCTGTTTTATTTCAGCCGGCTCTTTCATCTGTGGCCAGCCTTATCTGTGCACTGAGAGGAGAATAGGAAGTGTTGTGACATTTATCTTACTGCTTACGTTTCCTCTTGTTATCTCTGCCGATGAAGAACCGCACTGTAAATGTTTAAAACGTCAGAAAAAAAAATAAAGAGCATCCAAAACAAGCTGAGAGCACAGCAACGCAGAGTTTCGTAAAGAATAAAAGAACAAAGAGTTTGAGAATAACGTTAAACAGCTGTCCTGTTGTGTGTGTGTGGGGATAAATGAAAGGACATGCTTTTGCAAATGAGAGATGATATCACTTATTTGTTTGGACACACAATTGTCCTAAGCTTATCCCCACACAGGGGCTCGATCAAAACAAGGCCTAAATAGACTTTTTTATGCCATGTTTCTTCTCGTTTGCCAAGTTGGATGAGGGCTAGAAGGTAATATAAGCTAAAAGACAGTTGATATTCTTGCCCTGAGACATTCCTAAATGCAACTGATTTGATTCAGATTGCATGAGAATGTTAGTAGCCATTGGGTAGCCTAGCAAACCTTAAGCTTAAATTCCTTTCCATAATCTGCACCCAAGCATGGCTTTGATGATTCCAAGAGAGAGAAAGAGCGCACAAGAGAAAGTGAGTGATGGGAGAAAGAGAACATCTGTGTATTGGAGCAGAGGGAAATTCTGGTTTGTGAGAGGTCATGCTTCATCATGAGATATTTTTTCATGTTCTTTCCATATCAAACTCAGTAACAGCCACAACTGTAAAAAAATAAATAAATAAATACATCCCTCTGTGGTGTCAAGGCCACCCATGGATAATTCACCTGATCTCAGGCTCCAATCCTGAGAATCCTTGCAGGAAGTGGACATTTCTCTGTTTGTGTTCAGCACTAAGGTTTCCTGAACGTTTTTCAATCCAATAAACGATGTGTGTTGCTATGGAAAATGGATCGGTGACTTTTCCAGCAGGGGAAAGTCACGGGTTCACAAAATTAGAGAAACATCATGTTCCTTGTTCCCTGTTACTTCATTTCCTCTGATGAGCAATGGCTGAAACTAAAGCAGTCAAGCTCCATACCACCTCCAAGAACTGGTGATCTCAAAGAAAATCAACAAAAAAGCCAAGATCGTAGCCATTAGCAATGACTCATGGATGTGAGCTAATGGAATGTAAAACCAAGAAAATACCACATTAAAATGCTATCTGTCTATTTGGAGGAATCATTGATGTGCTGTACTGTCGGTTTCCTAAATGACTAAATAGGTCATCAGTTAAGTAAACACTTTCTTCTTCCATATTAACTCTATACAACATATATTCACATGTAGTTCATTGTTATTTGTTTATTTGCCCTTTTCTTCTCTCCTTGAATAAAGCTCTGAAACAATAGGAAGAATTAGCAGTCTATGTAGCAGACAAAGGCAATACTTAGCAGTTAGTATACATACTAGTGCCAGATTAACTGAGGTCATGGGCAAGAGGTGCGAAAGGAGGATGCTGATCTGGATGACTTGTACTTGAGGTCTTTAGTGGCAAAGAATTATTTTTTTTTCTTACCCTCAGTGATTGGCAGCTGCAGCAGAGGCAGCAGATGGTCAGGCAGAGGTCCAGGGTGCAGAGGTGAGGGACCTGGTGCCACTCATAGCCTCTGTGGGCCGTCTGAGCCACTGGCGGATGGGGGGAGGACACGGGCAGGGTGATTCACAGCCAAATGCTCACTGCCACCCGCCATCAGGGATACCACTGAGGCATGTGGAAAAGGGTTATTAGGCATGCACACCTGCGGCTGTGGTGTGGGACCGGACTTTGTGTACGTAGTGTGTAGAGGAGATGTGTTGTCACAATACCAAGGCACGTATAAGACACAATAGTGAAAAGATTTACCACTGTGTAAGATGCCAGATTTTAATTTTAGTCCAGGATGGTGATGCTATTTTACATCATTTCACTCCAAATTCTGTTCACACACTTCTTAGTAAAAATCACAGGTGTAGT
Organism: Clarias laeviceps; assembly: GCA_030014305.1. Classification (NCBI taxonomy): domain Eukaryota; kingdom Metazoa; phylum Chordata; class Actinopteri; order Siluriformes; family Clariidae; genus Clarias; species Clarias laeviceps. The sequence continues at coordinate 28,474,064 of JAQMYJ010000033.1, forward strand.
TCAAGGCAGATCAAAGACAATACACTGTTGGAAATGTCTTTGTTATTCAACATCTATACACAGTAACCATGTACTATACTGGACATAGACACATCTTTCATTTAATCCTGTCTCATTGGACAGCATTTTAACAACAACAAAAGAATGCTACTCGTTTTACAAACTATGATTTTTTTTTTCCTGGTATTAGTTACAGTTGCATTAATGTTTACTGAATAACATAGCTAAGTCATGTTTCCTACTACACAATGACTTCTGTCATTTTACAAAATCAAATGTAAGCATTTATCAGTTACAAGGTGAGCAATTTCCATGTTTGCCATGTTTGTTGAAACCTTTGTGAAAATCTGGCCAGGTTACAAAGAGTTGTGGGATTGCCCACAACAAAAACTGTCACTTTGAATGAATTGTCATTTGTCATTATATTGATTGACACAGAATTAAATTCTATTGATAATTCAATTGATAGGCAATGAATTATAGGCCAAAATGGTTACAGATGGTAGAAATATGTCCAAATAACTTCACTTTAACTCAAATGTACCATTCCACATTAGGGCTTTAAGATAATATTTTTGCGTCAGTCCTTTAAGTGTAATCATGTGCTTCAGTCAGCCTCAGCAAAGCAAGTCAATAATTTTAGAAGTTGGTTTGAACATTATTATTACCTGCTCACAAAAAGAAATTCCATTACGTCTGGAATGTAAGAAGCTGAATTGGTTAAACTTAAAATAATATTATTAATTTAGATTTTCTGCTTTATTCTTTACTTTTCAGAGGGCTAAATGGAAACAATTCTCTTGCCTTCCATTATCGAGGGATATTTTCCTAGTTAGCTGTTAGACGTGGTGCTTGTACAAAGTACATAGAGAGCCCTTCTCTTTCTGCTGTTTTGCATTTAAAGCAATATCACTTGAGAGTGAATCCTGTTGTGCTTATATTCAGCACAACCTCTAGTGTGATATTAGTTTTATACAACAGTTCCACAACCACCATTTATCATCAACAGATTATGATTTGTTTGTTTATTTAACCAGTTATTTTCCTCACAAACACATATTCTTAACTGACTAATTAACTAATTAACTAATACTGACGGAGCTGGCGAAAGTAGTTTTGCATTTTTACAGGTATTATAGGTGAGGAGCATAATACAAGGTGGTGGACAGTCCTGTTTATCTGGTAAGTTTCTCTTTCTTTTTTTTTTTTTAAATATCAGTCCCGTTAACTCCGGGGTTCAAGGGTTGAATCCCAAATGGTATAAAATGGAAAGCGAATGCACTATGTAGGATGCACATTATCCATTATATCCATTGTTCCACACACCAAGTAGTGCCCTAAGGGTTTAATGATCATTAGAACACCTGTGTGGCAGAGTAAGTCATATAGTTAAACATACTAATGCTGTTATCTATATACACTATATCAGCATTTATGAAATGCTTCTTGTCTAATCAAACTGCTTGGATGGAACTGTTGTACTATATAATGTAAACTATAATACAGTATTACACAATACAATGCTATACTATAACTATACTCTACTATACTATACTATACTGTAGAATACAATACTATACTGCTTTCCCAAACATGTTAAAAAGACAACACCAGACAAAAAACATGACACAATATATGATATATATTTAATATTTATTTTTATATTTATGTTTAAAGGATTTAAATATGATGATGCAGCACTTATTATCCCAAGAAACCATGTGAGAGTCACTGGCATGTTCATCATCATTTCTATGAAAGCATTGCATAAGCAGGAGCATTGCACTAATCAGCTCAAGCTTTCATAAATATTTGGGCAAAAACACAGATACTGCCTAGATACAGTAAGGCACTCCCTTCTAACACTTCTATTTGTAAGGTATACTGGTGTACTAACGAACAATCCAGCAACTCTGTATGAAGGACAGTGTGTGAAGGAGGACACTTACTGCCCCAGGCTTTTCATTTTACTAGACTTTTTCCCTCCCAGTGGACAAAATGTGTATGGGCATGCATGTAAAAATGTGTGTGTATGTCAGGCTCTTTAAATAGTGCATCATGATGGAGCGGCTCTATGTGGCTGTGCTCGGTGGCCTTTTGGCCTCCCCTCATCTTGATGGGGTCCTGAGCTTCTGACTGCGAGCCATGGCCCCAGCACAAAGAAGAGTGATCAATATTTGAGCAGCTGCACTGCCTTGCTTTATGCATCTCTCACCAGGTCTCACATGTATTTTTTTTTGGTCCACACCCCTCTTGCACTATCTCAGATGTGTGGGTCCAGTAGATGGATTGTGTGTGAGAGATAGATAGGTGTGTGAGAAGTAAAGTGAAATACAGTGTAAAGAGAAAGACAGAGTGAGAAAGGGAATAGGACAGAGAAGTGATATCTTGCCTAAACCTCTCTTGATACATTATAGATGAACTACCAGATCCACACACACACACATACACTTGAATTCTATTATAGGCAGTATTAATTCAGACTCTTCCCTTTGTGTGTCTTTTTCTCTTTCAGACACGTATATACTGTCTTTTCATCTTGCAGATTTAGCTTTTCTACGGATAGACCTCCAGCCGGTTCGGCTCTGGGTAATTATCTTCCAAACGGACAGATAAAAGAGCAGGCGAGAGATTCTTAAGGTTTGTCAGCACCTAGCATGGAGGTTCTGTGGTGTGGGTCTAGCATGCTGTGAAGCTGCACTGCTAAACATTATCTAATAAAAGAAGCCATTGCTTCTTATTATAGACCCAGCAAGATAGGCGATGTGTCGCGTCTCCTAGAAAATGAGAAAAAATGAGATGGATGAGACCTGAGTTTTATTTTAGAGAGAGAGCGAGAGAGACAACAGTCTTCCATGATGATCATTCTTTGTGTTTTTCCGATGTTTCAGATTTCTCTTTGTTCTTTGAAAAATGAATAATAGAGGTGAAGACTTTTTGGCATTCATACCGGGTTATTCGCTGTGATCCTGTGGTTGACAGTTTTGTACTTTTTATGTAACCAAATGAAACTGCACCACCGCTGGCTATAAAGAAACTAAACAGAATACTATGAAGAAACTGGGGCTGATTTCTTTCGAGCACAGGCTGTAGATCCAAGCAGCCTATTAGTAACAGTTACACATGTCAGATGATTGTATACAGAATGAAACAATCCCCTCAGGGTTATCATTATCAACCTGAACACTGTAGTGACTCAGAAGGTGGATGTGATACTTATACTGTATATGAGTAAATAAGTTGGACAACGGATTTACTTTATTGTCTTTTATTCTCCAGAGCTCCAATGGAGATGGAAAATGAAAAGTAGATACTAATCAGATATTGTCTCGTCAAGTACAAATTACACAAAAGGCAGAATACTCAGTCATGTTTTTGCCTGATTCTTTAATCCAAACCAATTCGTAACTGATTCAGGATAGAATTGAGCACAATTTAAACCTAGCAGCTTTATAATGCTGTTATTTTAACTCAATACCTTCTGATCGCTATCTGACAGCTTTAACCAGTAGCCCCACCCGTTAACAATCTGCTTGCTGTGTTTAGTACAGTATTTGGAAGAAGCAGGGCATGAAGCCAGTAGAGCATAATGGACTTGAAAGACAATTAAAAATCATAAATCCAGCAGCATTTAGGGAGCTCAGTTTGTTTTTTTTCCACATCATTCTTATTATTCAATCGATCATACCTTGTGCTATAATGCATTTCCCAACCCTAATAGTTTCACTGTCAAGCACCTGAGATTTATACACTATATATCTCGCACTCATTGATCGCTCACAAATTTAAAAAGGTAGACTACACCTTTAGTTGTCACATACTGTAATATACCTTACCTTATATCCCAGTTAGAAAGCTAGGGTCAGCGAAGGACACAGGATACAGCACCCTTGGAGCAGACAAACCCCTAAAACTGGGGCTTGGAACTTCCAACCTTCTCATCAGTATCTCAGCACCTTAACGCACCAAGCTACCGGTTAAGTTGTACCTAAGGTTTGACTTGTGAATCCTTTTCTCATATCTAGCACTTAAACACGGTTATTATTTGAGTATTTAGAAACTTGTCCCTTTGATCATTCAGCTCATACTTTGGCCTAAGAGCAAAGATGGAAATACAGGCACAACAGTAGATGAATCATGTTTGCGGTTGACTATCTTAAAAGCCTATCAAGAAAGCATGTACATGAAAGAACTCCTAAAACGTCCAAGGAATTCATACAATCGTATCATTTTACCAACAGATAAGAGTGCTGCTGACAAAAGCTGTGGTGTAGAAAGAGCTCGAGTAGAGCAGAAGTTAAAGGAGTGTGAACTCTTTATGCTTTTTTCCCCCTTTGGTCTGCTTGATTAAAGCTAATCATAAAGAGATCTCTGGCGTTTTTTTAAGGTCCTCCAGAGGTGCTGTGCTTGCTTTCATCTGATCCTGATAAACAGAGCATGAAGGAGCACTGACAGCTCGTGTTTAAGGATGTGCTTCACATTCTACAAGCAGATGCAAGAGCTTTTATTTCAGTGTATTTGTGTGTTTGAGAGAGAGAGAGTTGGTGGTTAAGGTGCATGGTGTTGGCTCAATGAATATACACTGAATGTTTCCATGGTAATGTCTGTTAGGTCCATCATAGCTATTTTTCAGTTAATATTAATTGACTGAATTATTATTCAAGCCTGAACTGTTTGTATCTTTGTACACTCAGTGTTACGGAACCACTAAATAACTAACTTCTCTTTTCACAAATAAAAAATGTAGGATTGAAGGCCAGCTTTCTTTAATATGGACGCCACAAGTACAGCACTAACTGTGTCTATAAAATGTCCTTGCCAAGCTGTCTATGGCTTTCAGTAACACACTTATTCAACCTATTTAGGTTTGGAAACTCATACAAATCTATTGTAAATGACAGATCTCTATGATGTCCCTAACTAACAAATGACTCTTGAATTGTTTAAAGAAAGTGTGAGACACCATAACCTGCCTGTGTCAAGGTCTGGCCCAACACATCAGGGATCGCCATCACTTGCCTCAATCCAACATTTGAACTAAAACCCATAATCTAATCTGTACATGCAGAGTATAGACATTGAGCAAGATAGGAATATGTATTTTTGTATAGTAATAGGAGTATGCAATCTTTGTGTCAGTGAAATATTTTAATTAATCAATGTCCCACCATGATACAGTAACACTACAATAAAACATTTCTTGCTATTACAGTGTCTAACTGGCTTTCTTTTGAAATATATAAAATAGCAGGTTTTTCAAGTATTCAGACAACTGGGTTACTACTGTAAGATATTTTTTAGTCATGTTTACATTTTTATTTATGATTGCAGTTTTACCCATTGTGCATCTTTAAGAATTCTATTTACATCTTTTTGTCATATTCCGGAACACGTCCCAAGCTTGTGACAATATGATGAAATGTGTTTCTTTGGTTATCTCCATATTATGAAATAAAACTGAGAAGAAAAAAACATAGAAAAAGCAGAAGTGTGCACTGAATGCTAGATGTTTTCGATTATTGCATCATGATACAGTCTAAGGTCACATGAAAGAATACTGACATTGTTTATCACATGATAGACTGAATAAATAGGTATTTTTCGAGGTTGAAATGGTTTTACATAGTTATCTTAGAAACAAGGACTTTGCTACAGTGAAATATACAGTATTGTACATTTAGGACACATTAGGACATACTGCATGAGAGTCGATGAAAATTATGTAGTGCTGTCTTTTTCACATAGTAGTATAACATGTATTTGCAGTGTCATCATGGTAAGCACTGTGGCCTCACACTTCCTGGGTGTTGGGTTTGAGGGTTTTGGTCTGTAGACCTGCAGATTAGACTAAATGGTGTTATCAAATTCCCAGTAGTGTATGTGTATGTGTGCGTGTGTGATATCTGCAATGGATTGGCACCCTGTGCAGGATGGACCCCACCTTGTGCCAAGTCCACTGGGATAGACACCAGACCTCACATGATCCTGTAAACTCACTCACTCATTGTCTATACTGCTTTATCCTGTATACAGGGTCGCGGCTGCCTGGAGCCTTTCCCAGAAGACTTAGGGCACAAAGTGGGGTACAACCTGGACAGGGTGCCAATTCATCACAGAACAATACGCATACACACACACTCACACACTCATTCACACACGCCAATTTGGGAATACCAATTAACCTAATCTGCATGTCTTTGGACTGTGGGAGGAAACCGGAGTACCCAGAGGAAACCCACCAAGCATGGCGAGAACATGCAAACTCCATGCACACACAAACCCATGGTGGGAATCAAACCTGGCAGGAAATCAAACCTGGACCCAGCTTGTGCAAGGCGACAGTGCTAACCATTAAGCCACTGATCCTGTACAGGATAAGCAATAAGGAGAATGAGTTATTGTTAAAATTGGATCATATTTCATTATATATACTTACGTTCTTTTGAAAAAAAAAAAAATCAAACATCATACTTATTAATTTACTAATTTCTCATGTTTTATATTTATTTATTTTTTATATTAAGCATACATCCCTAACGCTACCTTTTTTCCTGGGTTCCTGTCATTTCACATGAAGAAGTACTTTGATCAGTGTTTAATTGGTTGAAACGATGGAACAGAGGAGCAGGTCCCAGGCTGAGAAAGACTCTACAAATGCAGGAGACGTGTGGGGCCCGGACCAGATGACTCATCTGTTTGCTCCCTTTAGACAAGCTTAATTGGCAGTAAGGAGAAATGGCTAATTAGTGACGGTGGAGTGATTAAGGACACAAGGGCAGCAGTAGCTTTCAACCTGTCAATTAAAGAAAGCCAGACATCAGCAGTCTCCTGCACAATAGCAGCGTCTGACAGGACGAATATGCCTTTAGTGGAAAGGAGCGTCTCTCGCACGACGTTCGGCGTTAGCGAACTGGATGCTGCTTCAGCGTCTTCTCGGAAGTAATAACAGCTCAAACAAAGTGGCTGATTATATGCTGCTAGGCGCAGACATATTCTGCATGAGACGTCATTGTAATAATTGTTATGGGTTTGAATATTGAAGATGCTTTTAAATGAATTAAGGTTGAACTCGAGGCTCAGATGCTGTCCAAATGAAATGTTTTCAAAACATACAAAACAGCTCAACTTTTCTTAAGTATAGATTACCACATTGTCAGATCCTTGATATTGACTGGTCAGAAGGTGTTCATTAGAAGGTGTCAGTTCTGACAATAGCTTTTGCCGGATGGCAAATTACAGGTTTATGTTAATGTGCTAACTCTAATATGTTATAAATACAGCTAGTAACAACTTACACAGTGACTTGCATGATGGGTTCTCCACACAATGATGGGGTTTAATAATACTGACATTTTCAATGAAAAGATGTTTATTAGAAGTTTCGTATTATGGACAGTATGGAAGTTATCTTCAGTATAACATTGGAAATTCATTGGCATTCCATCAGGCATTGCAAAGTCATCAAGATAGATGCTGTCTTCATGAAAAGAGATAAAGAAGACATGGAGGGGTGGCGGAAGAACACCTTGGAAATGTTTATAGTTAAAAAATTAGAAATTAATTTGATTCATGGATGTTCCACAGGGGTGAATGTGGCTATAACTCGATAAAAGCTATAACATATTGTTCTTTGATAAATAAATAGGTTAGCATTGGCAGACTGCTGTCCTATTAGAGGATTACACATTTCTGGATGTGCTGTTGTAGGAAAGGAGGTAACGGTAACTCCGCTTCACACTGAATTGCATCCCTATTGTTGATTGCCTGCTTATTACAGCACATCCTGTCGTGATTTATCCTTTACATACCACACACCATAAAACACCTAGAAATCAGAGGAGGCCCTAAGTGAATTATGGGTAATCTACTTTCTATTGTATTTGTGTTTTGGATACTAACCTACTGCAGTGCACTGTGGGATGTCATGGATGGTCTATTCTACATTTTCAAGTTTGATTTATTAAATTATTCTCTAATGAGCAAAATATGTGGTTTTAGATATACAGCCAGTTTTTTTTTGTCCATAACAAGCATGCCTATATCCTTGCTTTTTCACCAAGGTTCAAAATGCATCCCTGTGCACAAATAATGACTCATGTGGCTCTCTAGTTAACAGCTACTTTTCACTCCAGACTGAACCGGGCCTTGTTACTGAGCAAACGAGCTCCTTCATTTTAACACCTACCTGCTAACTGTGAGCTGTGAGTCCTCAGGGTGTACAGCATCCTACATAAGTGTCACTATACTATATGTACAGTATGCATGCTCTACCATGCAAGGTCACATGACTCACTTGGTAGGTAACATGGCCTATCAGCTGCTCTGGCACACATTCAGGGGCATTCTGTTCCTTCCTGGTTTCCAAGGCAACACGGAGCGAGAGAGAGAGAGAGAGAGAGACAGTGCTCAGCAGGATGCTCGCTGCATGGCAGGCACTTGTTTACTGGCGCTGAGGGCTCGAATATTCGCTGACGTGCTTCCATAGCGTCACTACCCTCATTCAAGCCATCTACACATCTGTGGAAATGTAGCACAATAATTACAGTCTCCATGGCAATGCCATTAGAATGAACCACTCACCCCCTGCTCATGTTCTTTTCTTTCTCTCTTTTCTTTCTTTTTAATCTTGAACATTTATAGATGTAACTGTTATCTGCAACAGGGTATCAGATTTATGCTCTCCTTTCGTCTTCATTATACTTTTTGTCACTACTGTGGTTAAGCATCAATGCTTAAATTACACAGAAACGTGAACTGTGTTTTGCAGAATAATCTCTCCTGTTTATAAAATGCAGAAACAGTACATAAACAAGACACTACAGGTAGAAATGACCGTTTTGGTAAAGTAATTTTTTTTTCTAGATTTTTGATAAATTGAGTCTATATCGCATGAACTTTTCTGCTTTTAGTAATAAAACAAATCTAAAACTCAACAAAAATTCTGCTTATCTCAGCCTTTATGTCTATACACAAGCAGTCACATCTAATCGTATTATCTTAAAGTTAGCAACCTTGAATACGGCTGTGCTCTGTCATTAAGAACAAACACATCATGATATATATATATATATATATATATATCTTCGAAAAGCTGGTTTCCTGCAGGGGCAAGTTGGGATTTGTGTATAAATAATGTCTAAGACACAGGTTATCTTGGTCAGGGTCACACTGGATCCAATGCATATCCTAAGAAAACCAGATACAAGCTGGGAAAACACCCCAAATCTGACAATCTACAGTACTTATCAGCATGTTTTTAAAAGGTGGATGGAAATGGAAGAACCCAAAGGAGACCTACGTACACACGTAGCTTGGCTCAGGATAAAGCCAAGGACCCTGGAGTTTTAGACAATAATGGACACTGGCAACAACAAAAGTCTACAAACCAAATCACATTTTAATCTTTACAACACTCAAACTTAGCAAAGCGTGACTGTATTTTATCATAATGTAACTGTAAAATGTATTTACAAAACATCCTCTACATGATTGCAATTTCTTTGTAAACACACGCAGAGTCGGCTCTCCCACTCTTGATGAACTCGTGTTAACACATCTGGTGTTATGCATGTAATTGCTTAATTATGTTAATTTCCCCTATGTATGGAGACTTTTGGGAAACCCTGTAGTGTCTATGCAGTATTTTGAACAAAATCATATTCTTTGAATCGATGAAAAGTGGTTAATATTTTGGTCATTTGTTTCCATGAGAACAGGTAAAGTTATGTTAGAAAAGGTTTGGAAAGATTATACAGAATAATATTCAATCAAATAGTTTCGAGAAAAAAAAAGGTTTCTAGTATGCAGATTCAAGATTATTTATTTATTCAGTCACATTCAAGTTAATTTAATTTAATTTAATTAGTAAGACGATTACCTACAGTATATGCTCATGTAGACAGTAGAAATCGTCATATTTATTAAAAGATTAACCTTGAAATTGATGGATTTAAGTTATAAAAACTGCTTCTACAAGCTTATACAAACTGGTCCTACACATGATCTTGTTGACACAATGTACAGGAACAAATCATTTTACAGTGCCTCCAGGAAGGTCATATGAAGTACTGTATATATACCATAAAATAGTATGTAGTCCAAAGTAGTACTCCTTGTGCCCATTTTAGATGAGAATTATCTTTGTTCAGAATTTTGTTTTACTGCAAGAGGAGTCTACTATGGGGAAATCTCAAGAACATGACACATAAATGGAGGAATATCAATAAAATCTACAGAAACCTAATTTGAAATTGAGTTAATACCCTATAAATGTATAATCCGTTATAGATTATAACTGGATTGAAACTGGATTAGAGAGATGGCTAAAATAATTGAAACAAAAGTAAAATTAAATTCTAAATTACATTCTCAAGAATAATAATCACAATCAAGATAACAAGAATTATTTATTACTTTATGCAATGAACCTGCTATACATCAATCACGATTTACTATGAATACCATGAAATCCATTATTCTTTAAAATCTGTTGGATCCGGCTGAGCATAGAGTCAAAAACACGTCTCCAGTACTCTGGTGTCACTCGTTTAATCTTTACCTGCTTGAATACTTCCTGAAAATAAGTTACAGAAGACGGTTTATCGTATGCTACTGCCTTTTTCACCATTGTCCAGCAGCTTCAGGTCTGGAAATGACCCAGGCCATGGCTCCAGAAGCTCAACACCATTGTCACATACCTGGTTTCTCACTAGTTTTTCAGTTAATTAGCACAACCTTACAGCCAGATAGGCTAAAACTAATTAGTGAAACCACCTGTTTTGTGGACAGGGAGAATTATAATACATGGCATATGTTGTCTTAACACTTTTGGCCACCAGTGTATAAAAATAATGGCAAAGTAAAATAGAGATGTTATAGGAATGTTTGTCTATATAGGAGATAATCTACAGAACCTTAACAGCTATAACTTGTAACATGTATGAATTAAATCTTGCCATTATATTACCTTCGTTAATTTTGATCAATTACATTGGATATGATTTCGCAGCTGCTCTAAGGTCAACATCTTAACATTAAGTTTGATTGATCTGTAGTTGCTACACAGTGGTCTTTTGTGTGTTAGAGGTTCACACACATCCTGATTTTAGATGCTGCCATAAGGTCAAAGTCTTCGACTGAACCCCGGGGTCAACAACTAGTGTAATAAAATGGGGCCCGAACACAGAAATGGCTCAGAAGATGGTGTCTTCTGCAACTTAATTCAGAACATTTGTATCATGTGCTTTTTCTGGATTTTTGGTTGATATTCTGTCTCAATCCTTTACCATAAACCTATGATAAATTATAGACCCTTCATTTCTTTGTAAGTGGGCAAACTTAGAAAATCTGTAGGGGATCAAATACTTATTTCCCCCA
>JAQMYJ010000033.1:28494923-28524380 GCA_030014305.1 Clarias laeviceps
TGGAGGCCTGAGAAAACCTTTCACTCGCCTTTCCTAATAGGTTTATTTTTTGCACGTATCTTGACAAAAGTATATACAGTATAATGTATACACCAATCAGCCATCACTTTAACACCACTACACAGCAGCAATGTTTATCAATTATACTGTATATCAGTAAACTGATGACAGGATCATGGGCAGTCAAAATTCTTCCATGCCCACTTACCAAGACCTGCCTGGCCAGTTGAATCATAAGAAAATGTCAATTCTTTGCCATGATAGAAAGGCACCAGAATACCCACTCGGTCACATATGGTGCACAGCAGGCCAAAGACCCCAAGGCCACCAATCCTGCCTTCAAACTTCCCAGCTCCCAATCCACTTGAGCACCAATAGGATGCGCAGTCTGATCCCTGGAGCCCTCACTCTTTAACTCACATCACTCAAAGGATCTACTGCCAGTGTCCTGTTGCCAGACACCACAGCACACCCCCAGAGGTCTATTGGAGTTAGGTGGCAAAAGGGCAACCTACACCATAATGTTTTGGCTTCTTGATACCCCTTATCCTGTACAGGGTTGCAGGAGGCTTGGAGGCTATCCCAGAGAAATCCAGGCACAAGGCAGGGTACACTGTGGATGGGTGCCAATCCATCACAGACCACGCACGCACACACAAGCTCTCACACACTAAATGCAATTTTAAATGCCAATTAGTCTAATCTGTATGTCTTTGGACTGAAACGACACCACTTAGAGGAACTCCACAGAGTCCCAAGGTGGGAATCAAACCCTCAACCCTGGATGTGCGAAGCCACAGTGTGAACAACTATGCGTTTGTGCTGCCAACTTATATTGAATTTGCATTTAATTTAATATAATAATAATGACTATGTTTATTGACTTTGTTTTTACTCTTTTTATAACATGCAACAGTTTTACAGCAAATGTCAGCCAAAACCAGCTGTTTATCAAATAATAAGGCAAGGTCACAACTGGTCCAACATCTCCAAGGGATCGAGGAAGACATGCGTCTAGACTGTTTTGTCCTCTGGCATCTACTGTAGGTGGTGGAATGGAACTTCCTCTAGATGTTCGTACAGATGAGTCACTTGCAATCATTAAACAATGTCTACAGACGTATCTGTTACTTAATTCCTCCAACAGTGTTTGACTGATGGTACATCTAGTGAGTAACCTAGTGAACCAGTATAAGCATATATTTATTCATAGAAACTTCAAAGAACTTATGTAAGCCACTCTGGAATCTTAATGTACTGTAGTTGATGGTCTTTTGCCTTAACCGCCACTGTTTTCAGAAATCAGACATTCAGGTTTATGATACACTTTATTACTATTCATACAGTAAACACTCGCCTTAACAGAAATATAGCATGCCGGAACGTCACAATTTGTATAAAATGTTCCAATATGCCATTACAACTACAGAGATATAAACTCCAAAGAAATCTTCCTATTCAGTCAGTTAACAAAATAAATTTTATTTTAGACAAGCATACTGTGACATAATTTATGACAGCATTATATTGCTATCATATTTAGCCATAACCCATCGTGATGAGTTATCACCTGAGGTGTACGCTCTATAATTTCAGTTTATCATCTGGTGAAAATGCACCTTAATCAGTGCAGAAAATATGAGCGCTGCATTAATGAAAAATTATTAACCGGTGCTGAAACGTCTGCAGCTTTGCTCCTTGACCTCCTCTAAAGCTTGGTGAATTGCTGAAAATTTGGAGAAAAGCACAGTAGGAAGCATTTGTGCTCCTCGTCCAAATGGTGTCCTTTCAATAGATAATAATAGCTAGCTGTGCAATTCTCTCTCTCTCTCTCTCTCTCTCTCTCTCTCTCTCTGTGTGTGTGTGTGTGTGTGTGATAGTGATTCATCTAGAAGACCATGGCAGTTATTGTGGACCCCATCTAGAAGGAGCCATTTTGGGAAAGACGAGTATGTGGCATTCTTTCGCTTTTTTATTACACTCTTGGGGATTCTAAGACCTGGTCACCATGATCAAAGCAAGACTTATATCTCAGTGTGTATATGCAGGCTTTTCTCATTTAAAACTAGGTAACAGGAGATGCATTCATTTACACCTTGGGATTTCTGAGCGACTACTTAGTTTCCTGCATTGCTGACCCGCTCTACATCAAGAACTGCAGGCTGGAAATTTCATTAGATCTTATTGTGTCCATGTCGGACAAAACGCCAGCAAGAGACACTTAATTTTCCATCTATTTCTTTAATAGCGTACCAGTCTGTCCTGAAGTGTTACATCTTAATTAGAAACATGGGGTGATATATGATGTCACTGGACATTATGAGAGAAAGAAAAAAAGAAAAACGCAATCATAATCCACTTTAATGAGTTTGTAGCGTGTATAATAAAAACAGTGCAGATGGAGACTACGGAGACGGATAGAGGGAGAGAAATAGTAAGACATTCTGGATGCTGCTTTTTTGTTTTTCTTGTGGTTGTGTGTGAAACCATGCTTGTGAGATAACACTACGTTCTAAAGCATCCCTCCCACTCCCACTTTACACCATTTGCAATCCAAGACAAATGACAATAAAGCCAAGGTAACCATAGATACTTCAAGACCTAATGCCTGTCTCGTTCCCTCTCTTTCTCTATCACCTAGAGAACGCTACTCTCGTAGATTCCTGCCAATGTTACATGCCTTTTCTTTATTTATATCTACTTTTCTGTTTTTCTTCCACGGCTCTTCAAGGTTGTTGAAACATAAGGTCCATTGGGAAAGAATTCAATAACTTTTTTTTTAAATAGATTATACGTTTAACAAGTCTTTAAAAAGAAACTATCTAAGGAATTAACCATTATAGGAAACACTGTTAAAGAAAACTAATCAACTACAAGCTGATGAAATGCACCCCAAAGCTGATTATTTTTCAATAAGAGGCTGTCCTCACTCACTCTCTCATCGTATATACCATATATAAAGGGTCGCCGTGGGCTTGGAGACTTAGGGCACAAGGCAGAGTACGCCCTGGACGGAGTGCCAGTCTTTCGCAGGGCACAGACACATACTCATTTTCACACTGAGGGAAATTTGGCAGTTAGCCTCATCTGAATGGTTTTGGACTGTTGGAGGAAACCGGAGTACCCGGAGGAAACCCACCAAGCACAGGGCACAGAGGCAGGAATCAGACTTGGATCCTAGAGGTGCAAGGTAACAACTACACCACAATATTTATTTATTACTGAATCATACTTAAATTTGTTAACAGTTAAACTTTTTTTTTAAACTAATTTTTGCTATCACTTTCCCTCACTATATTTTAGCAGCTACAAACAGTCACTAAGCCAATAATGCACCTTGCTAAAGATAAACAGCTTTATTTCTGATGTACAGTATGTGGATATCAAGAGATGAAATGCATTTTTGTAATAACATTTAATTATGTCAGATTAGATCAAGCTTACATCATGTAAAGCTCTAAAAGCTAGTAAGAGAATTAGATTAGGTTCGAGCAGATGAAATTCTACTTCATTGTTATTGCTCAGAGTGTGGAATTTGAGTCAGACCTGCAATTAAACAAACTTCACACCTTTTGACCAATCAGAATTGAGAATTCAACCACCCTATGTAAAAACAATAAAATAATATGTTTTAAATACAAAGTATTGCCACAAAGACAACGTAGTTTAAATAAACTACAGAAAAGTTTTTAATCGGAGAATAAATGTCTATTTATTCTTTTTTTGTGTGACAAAACCTTTAACTTGAGAGCTTTTATCTAAAACTTTCCTTCCATAGGGTTTATTATTCCTGCATATCTTTGTTCTATCACACACTGCAGTCAAATCCCTTAAACCGAAATGACATGCATGTCAGAATGATTGGCGCTTTGGGTCAGAGCCTCACACTGTGTTATTGTTACTTGTCATTATTCCTGTTCGAGAGGTCACAGGTCAAACTGGCGCCCTAAGGTGATGCGAAATAACATGTCCTTTGAGCACGCATTCAGCTGTCACATGACACAGAGAGGACATTTATGAGGACATTTCCATTACATACAACCCACTGAGAATGAAGATTGGACTCATCTCATGTCATCATTACAAAAGATGTGTAAAATCTGTATACCTTGAAATTAGAGAGAGTAAAAATGAACAAACCCTGTCTTTTTTAGATCTAGAGGTCAAAGGTTATACTCCACCCCGAGGAGGTACACGACAGGGATGAAGCAGATTTCCCCCGTACCTCCCCATCTGTCCCACCGGTGTGATTGAAGGTGGTGGCCTTACTAATTTCAGGGTAACCCACGTCTGCCAGAGGCCTGGGAGGTTTACAAGAGATTGACACTTGGGCTGCAGGTCGTCCTGTGAGGTTAAGGCATTTCTCCATCTGCGTCAGACTGAGTGGAGTTTGCCCCTGGCATCCGTTTTGGTCTGGAAAACATTGATGTCTAATAGGAAGTAAATTATAGTAACTCCATTTAATTATTCTTGTCTTGTCTTTTCTTTTTAGCCCAGTGATGTCTTTCTCCCAGGCATCATTCTCCCAGCATGAGAATGAGTTTTTGATAAAAACTACAAATCACTTCTGTAGGTCATTGACTGATAAATACGTAAATGTAGACGTTTGTGACCAAAAGTTTGTAGACACCTGATCGTCACGCTCTTACAGTATTTGCTTGTTGAACATCCTTTTCATCCTTCCTTCTTTCAACTATCCTCCATTCTGCCAGGAAGGATTTACCTTAGGAATTTACCTGTGAGGATTTGCTTCTTTCAACTGCAAAAGCATTAGTGAGGTTAGGTTCTGATCTACTGAAGTAAGGACGAGATCATCATCATCACAGGGTTGTGGGAAGCCTGGAGCCTATGCCAGGAGACTAAGGGCACGAGGTGGGAAAGGGTGCCAACCCATCACAGGGTGCACACACACACACACTAACTATGGACAATTTGGGAATGCCACTGGACAGGGTGCCAAACCATAGCAGGGCACACACATACATTTACATTTAGGCAGATGCTCTTATCCAGAGCGACTTACATTTTTTCTTAAATCTCATTATACATCTGAGCAGTTCAGGGTTAAGGGCCTTGCTCAAGGGCCCAACACTGGAGTTCAAACTGGTGGGTGTGGGGTTTGTAGTCCAATGCCTTAACCACTGAGCTACCCCTGGCCCACATACACTCACTCACACACTCATTCACAATTTGGGAATGCCAATTAGCCTAATCTGCATGTCTTTGGACTGTGGGTGGAAACTGGAGCACCCGGAGAAAACCCAATAAGCACAGGGAGAACATGCAAATTCCATGCACACAGACCTGATGCGGGAATCAAACGCGGACGCTGGAGGTGCAAGTAAACAGTGCTAACCACTAAGCCACCGTAACACCATACAAGGATGAGATTTTGACATGAAAATATGAAAAGGTTTTGGAAAGTACAAATCTTTAGAGTATATGCATATGGCACATTAAACAACAACAGAAGGCAAGTGCAGAAATTAGAGCATCAGTTCCAGGGGGCAAAAAGAGCCACAGCAGTAGAAGTGTGTCTGTATCTGGCTCTGGCATCACAGCACGCAGTAGCTTTAACTAAAAAAAAAGAAAAAAAGATTGTTATGATTCTTGTAGCCAAAAAAGGTGTATTGTTTTCCTTTCATCAGTTTTCTCTTTGCTACAGTTTTGTGATCCATCAGGACACGGCATGCACAGGCAGTGTGAAGCTGGCACATGGTCTGCTGGAGTTGTATGAACATGACAAGAGATTCAGTGTTCTACATATTTCTCTCTCTCGCTCTCTCTCTCTCTGAGGAAACCTTTCCACTTAATCTCCTCAACCCTCTTTTAGATATAATGCACCTTCAAACACTACTGCCTAGAAGCTGTCTGCACATATCAAGTGTTGCCAAAGAGTTTACGAGAAAAGCCAAAGCCTCACTTGAAAGAAATGTAACTGCTGCCAAATGCAGGTGACAAGCTAAATCCACTGTTATTCTCTTTCTTCACTCTAATCCTTTATAGACTTCACCCAGAGAAGGCAGAAGAAGTTAATTAACAATAATCAGCTTCCAAGCCGTTCTTTTATTTCAGATTGTCACTCGACTGTGGCAGTTGCTTAATAAGTCTAAGAAATGTTGGCACTTTTTGAGAAATTAAAGTGACCTACCTCTAGACCTGGTGTTGATGCTGTTCTGAATTTAGTTATGAAGATTTGAAAGGAAATGGGTGTGAACTGAATCATTCAACTGTCAGACACGCAAAGAAGTCAACTTCACTTCTTACTATGCTGTTTGTGCAAACACACAACCTAAAACTGTTAAATGTACTGATGATGTTAATGGTAAATATATTTTTTTATGTTAGTCATTTTATTATATTTACATACTTAAATATGTTAATTAAACGAATAAAGTAAAATCCTCAGAGCAATAGTTGTTATAACTTACTACAGTAGATGATATGCTAAGAGATATCAAAAAGTCTGATATTAGCTGTGGATTCAATAAAATTAATAGCAATTCTCTTTACATCCACACACAAATTGGCCCAAGGAGTCCCAGGAGACTTACGGCACAAGGCAGGGCACATCCTGGACGGGGTGCCAGTCCATCACAGGGCACAGACACATACACACTCACACATTACGGACATTTTGGGAAACGCCAATTAACTTAATCTTCATGTCTTTGGACTGTGGGAGGGAACCGACATACCCGGCAAAAACCAACCAAGCACTGAGAGAACATGCAAACTCCACGCACACACCCGTGGCGGGAATCAAACCCAGACCCTGGGAGTGAAGGGCGACAGTGCTATCCAGTACACCGCTGTGCCGCCAGACCCCTTCCGAAAAAGCTAAATAAGATTTACAGTACAAATTTTAAACCTGTTTATGTGGAGTACAGCAATACAAGTCCATTTGTATGTTGCTACCATAGAAACGGTTTTATATGAGAATGAGTGTATGGATGTAACCCTGCCATTTATCTTCACGAACCTAATGAACAACTTCTAAACAATCAAGAACTGAACAACACAAGATAATGTAACAGTACTATATATTTATATTGCCAAGAAAAATATCTTACAATGTTATTTTAAACCTAATTGAACCTTACTGAACACTCAAAGTGTTAACTCTGACCCTACCTTATCAATGTGCAACAACTTTCCATAAACATTTGCTTAAACTCAGTTACAGGATTTAGTTTTTTTTTTCATTGGAAATTCACTTCTGTACCCCACTGTTCACCGCTACAGATTCCAATTCTGTATTGCCAGGATGAAGCAATCATTTGACTCTTATCTGAAGCTCCTTCTGCTTTCTTGCCAGCATTGCCTCGTAATGTAAGAATCCGTCCCCTTGACCAACACACCTGAGTCTACATTCAGAGGTTAGAAATGACAGATTGGCTTGACTGATTCTAGCCAACGGCATGATTTAACTTGGGGGACGAGGGAGGAATTGTGAAATAGAGATAAAAATGTGGTATCTTGAATATGATACAACCCCTAGTTGAAAAGATGCACACTCTTATTCTCAGACCTGATAAATCTTAAATGTTCATCTTCTTTTCTCGCCTGAAGCCGTGCCACCCTATCTTTCCTGCTACCTTATCTCCTGGATGATCTGTTGCTGGGCAGACTGGGAAACAGCAGGAGAGCTGTGTTTTAATGGGCCCGCTTCCACACTGAGCCCACAGACTCTCTGCTCCTATTTAGTGAATATTGACTATAACACAGTAAGGGATCTTAAAATTCTTTTTTATTCTGACTGATGGCATCAACTGCATAGGTCAGTGAGCAATCCAGCTGTGCAAACAACTGTACTTTTGCCCTGGTTCTTTTTTCAAACTAGTTTTAATTAATTGCTTCCTACATCACCATGACATGGGATTATATTTGAGAACAATTATGAGAGATGAACACAGTGGAATTACATTACATTCACAGCATTTGGCAGACACCCTTATGCAGAACATCTTTATTGCATTTATACATCTGTCCAGTTAACAGCTAGGGGCCGAACAGCGGCAGCAAAGTGGTGCTAGAATTTCTTAACGTCTTAATGTTTGATGCCTTAATCAGTAAGGTCCTAACCACAACAAACTAACATGCAACACACTGTACATGTCTGACAGGGAACAACTTTGGTCAGACTCAAATCCACAACCTTTGCATAGCCTAGAAGTTCAAAGTACTATCCATGGTGCCACAAAGCCATAATATTTAGGAAGCATGGTAAATAACCTATACTGATCAAAAATTAATAAAAATAAGTAATAAAAGTAACTGAGTGGTTACAGATGTAAGAACAATGTGCAGTAAATATAAAAATAAAACAATCACACATGCGATGGTGTGCGAAACTGTATACACTGCATGTGTTAACTTGATGTGATTTACAACCTCCTCTGGTTTCTTGGATAGGCATTAATAAATGTGTACAATTTAATGGGATAGTAAATTTTAATGGCATTTCTAACACACGATGCATGTCTGAATCTATTCATTTGAGCCATTTCTAACGTAGCAGGAACCTAAAGAAGGTACCTACAGTATGAATCAGATGAAATAATGCCCACCAAGGCCTAAGTGTTGTAAAATGAATGGGTTTAATATTAGTGAGCCACAAGGAATGGACTCTAATCACACTGAATGAGACACTCTAGTAGAAAGACGTGATCAGACACGTCTGTCCGGATTATGACCCTTATGATTATTTGCTTGCTTTTCTCCATAAGTTCCTACATTAAATGCATTTTAAGTGCATAAAAAATAAGCATATACTATATACAGAAGAAGGTTTTTTCTTTGAAAAAAAATCTGAATGGTTCGACAACCTCACGCCACATTTTTATACATTAGAAGGTTTTTTAAATAGTGAACTTTCTTACATAGTTCTGAAGGGCTTGTTATGCCTTTATTTATTTATCCTCATATTCCAGTTTCTCCCAATCAATATTTAAACAAACAAATAAAATGCATTGCACTGGTCAATGAGAAACATCCTAGAGAGTGTATTTAATTATTTCTAATCATAGGTCAGGTCAAATGAATACCAACGTAAGACACACAAAGAGAAGAATTTCCTCAATCTGTTTTTCGAAGCATGTTTCCAGAGTCAGCATTTGTTAACAGATATCTGAAACTGAAATTTATCCACTGTCACAAACAGATAATAATTAGCTTAATACAAATAAATAAATAAATATAATAATAATAATAATAATAATAATAATAATAATAATAATAATCTAAAGAGTAATTACTTACTCATTTAAACTGCTTCCACTTTTACTTTTTTAAACTTACATTTAGTTTAAGTTCTTATACAGAAACAAACAAATAACAAGCTGCGCTTATGACTTAATATTTGTTTTGACCACCTTACTCACATAATCTCCCTGCTGGGGAAATTACTACATTTATGTGCTCACAGTGACACATCACATCTGTTTCGGCTTGTGCAATTCAGTGGGAACTTTTCAGCCTGGGGCTAAGAAGCCACACACATCCCGTTCATCAGTTCTCTTTCTTTGCCTCACGCAGAAAGACATCTTTTGTGAGTATTCAGTGTTTTATTCACCTTAAGCCACACTATACTGTTGACTTTTTCAAAAGTCAAATATTTTAAATGAAGCATTCTGTATTACTTAAATGTGCTGTTAGCATAGATGATCTTGCTATCATCCAACACACTGATATCATGATGATCAATT
Organism: Clarias laeviceps; assembly: GCA_030014305.1. Classification (NCBI taxonomy): domain Eukaryota; kingdom Metazoa; phylum Chordata; class Actinopteri; order Siluriformes; family Clariidae; genus Clarias; species Clarias laeviceps. The sequence continues at coordinate 28,504,631 of JAQMYJ010000033.1, forward strand.
TATGATACAGGAAAAACAAAAGACACTTGATTTATTATCAAGAAACTCTTGATTAAAAGTTCAAGGGATAATTATGAATGGATCATAAATTGAATGGATCAAACATCTTTAGCCACAATAGGACTTAATTTTGTCATGTATGCTATAATGTTCCCATTACAGAAGATAGTAAATTACACCAGAACCCATCAAGCAAAATGTGTGCCTTTAAATGAAAGACAAACAAAAGAAAAATCATTATTAGTTAATAAGCACTTTAGATACATCAGAAGTCTCCGGAAATAAGGCATCTTTAGTCGTTCATTTTCATTTTAAAGCAATTTCTTAAAGCCAAGTTGCAATAAACCAACAAGGGATGTTCAAGTCAAACCAGGACTTTTGATTGTCCAAAACACTAGAACAAAGTTATGAGAGTAAAACTATCTTTATTACTGTATATAATCCACTGCTACACTAGTGCACTAATCCCAGGGTTTCACTAGTGCTTGAATACTATTAAGTATTTGATTGACTGCCTGCTTCACTTATGAAACCCTGGCCTACCAGGAATTCCTTTAATAGCCCAAATGTGGAAATTTCTTGGAGCGAGGTCAGGACTGTACGGGAATGTGACAATAACTCCCAGCCCAGTTCCTGTAATGTGCAAGTGATGTTTGTCAATGATTGTGTGTACAGCTCCCACAGACAGATGCATCGCTTCCACAAGTTGTGGTGACAAGCTATCCAGTGATTTGTAAAGTTCAGGCATTCCACTTGCTTGAATGTTCATGGGAACGACTGCAGTTAATTCACGGACAGACAGCCTTCTTTAACATTTGCACCATTCACATCTTTTATTACAGCTAAGAGTCTCATCACCGTATTGTGCTTGAAGTTTACTGTAAATGAAGGTTTTATATCTTCATTCGTGAGAAAGTCCCGTTTTTTTTTTTTGAACACTTGTCATGCAATCCTTGACAATACAGTGTGCTAAAAACATACATTAAACAGTGCTGCTTGTAAAGACAAAGTTGTAAAAACCTTAATGTCACAAAGAGAATTCACAGATGAACAGTAATAGGCTTTACAGACCTAAAAATGTATAGATTATTATACCTAATAATAATAATAATATGTATAAACAGTTTTCACATAATTACAGTTAGAAAGAAATTCTCTAACATAACTAAGAGCTTCATTATTTAATGGCTAGGATGCAAGCACTACCAGTTACAAATAAATTCTAAAATTCACTGGTAACCAGTGAAGTTAGGAAACGACTGCATGTTTTTTCAGCATTTGTTCTTCCTAAGAAGACAAGCGTCCACATTTTGGACTCTCTGGAGATGAGACAGCTCATAGAGAAGGCAAGTAAACAGTGGAAAATAGCTCATTTTAAAAATTCCCCCACACTTAACTGAATGATTCTTCATCATCGCTATTCCAAAGCAAATGATAACAGGAACTAACTTCTCAGATGGTAAACAACAGTAAACTTAACTTTAAATGAATAACAAAAATCACAGAGTACCGATGTTAAATTAATAGGAATTATTAGCAAGAGCACATTGCTGTGGTATAAGATGAAGTAAACTTTTAGCAAAACTGTTTTAAGAATTTCACGGTGGTAAAGATCACAACACATTCTGATTATTTTCCTATATTTATTCTGTGCATAATCCCAGTCTTATCTCCTACTCGATCAAGCTAGCACTTCCTGTATCCTGTTTACATAGCTGAGTATGCAATCCTGGTATAAACTGTATAAACTGCTTCCTGATTAGTTAATATAGTTTTCTGAAATATTCTGGTGTTGATTACAGACAAAAACAGGTGAAATTTCTCCAAAGAGAATATTTTAACTTGTAGCTAGAAGCATGTTTAGCCAAGGCATTCAGTACAGTTTGCTTGCTCGCTGCTTTTAATTAGCTATCCATAGTGCTTAAAGTAGTTTTTTATTGAGTAGTTGCAGTGGAGTACATTTGTTTTGGTTATGATTACATCCTCCCGTTGTTTTATAATTTGAATTTTGTAATTTACCCAGCTGCACAGTTCCCCGTGGGGTGCTGGGATGGAGGGATTAGATTAGGACTTGCCTGCTAAGAAAAGCTGATCCGAGCCAAAACCCTGGGAAGATTTACAATAGTTTCAGCACTAAATCCCCTTTCTAGTAATGAAAGAAAGTGTCTGTGTATCTCGTGCAAGTTTTATAAAAGCTTACAAACTTAGAAATGAATTTAGTACACTATGTAAATTGCGTTATCATTCTGGCTTGCTAGCAGCAAACACTGGTTTACTGAATGCCGACAGAGAGGGAGGTAACAAAGAAAAATTACTTTCTTATTGTAATAAGTCTGATGTTTCAGATTCTTTCCTTGAGTTTCCTTTCTTTCACTGAATACCGATGACTTTTACTCATTACTTTAAAAAAGAAAAAAAATCTCTACATTTACACCTCGAATTTAATCCGTTCTTAAGGCAAAAATTCATATTGAGAAACGCATTTTCCCATAGGAAATTATTAAATGCAGATAATCCGCTCCAACCACATAAAATATTACAAATATTTACAATTTCCAACACTATAATCATATAAGACATGTAAATGAAATCAATAGACATTAAACCTCACTTAACCTTAATGTATGACTCATGTTGCCATCAACTGCATTAAACAACGAAATTAAAAGTGGCTCCATTTTCTTCTTGTTACTGTCCTCAGTAACATTCTTGGGACCCATAGTGCTATGTCCTCACTAAATCTTGCACTAATGCAAAAAAAAAAAAAAACACACACAAAAAAAATGTGAACTTGCTTTGCTTGGTTTCCATTGAGTCAAACAAGTTTTCAACGGCCTCTGAACGTTCCTGGCGTTTGGCTAGGTTTGTTCGCTCAGGCAAAGCTTTAAGGCAAATTTCTTGCTAAATTTCAGTTTAAAAGGCGAAAATTATTAAGGCAAGGTGTTCTCTCGTTCCCTGGGCGTATGCTAAGGTACCACTGTACTTCTCTCTTAATACATTTTGGAACATATAACTACATTTCTCGATAATTATACATGTGTGAAGGTAAAAGTCTCTTTACATCATCAGACCCATGATTTTAATTTCTCTGCTGCTATGTATGCATTGTATTTATTTTTAGTATTTAGCTAGTCTCTATCATCAAAGTTATTATCATGCTAGCTAACATTTGTGGGATTAGGAACATAATGTTTTCTCATGTTGCTTGGCTATTTGGTCAAAGAGGAACTTTCTTGTACTAATTGAAGTGTTATTTCCTACCCCCTGCACAGTGTTCCTGAAATATGCCCTGAATCCACTGGTTACTGAAAGTGAGTGGGTGACTTTTGTTTTCATATTACTTTTTTTCATTTATATTAACCCTTGTTTCTTCTCCATGTATTTTCCCTATTTTACCCTCCTCATAATCTGCTCTTCAGAACCAGCCATTTGAGGCTGTAGTTTATTCTGTCCACACAGCCACGCTCTTCATCGACTCTTCCAGAGGCAGTAAACTGAGACCACATATGAGAGATGAAGTTTCTGTGGTTAGAGGGTTTACACAGCACGGTCTGACCCTGCTGCTCTCATTATGTAAGAGCTCTGTGTGTGTGTATGTGTGTGTGTGTCATGCTGAAGGCCAAGATCAAAGCACACTGAGCCTCAGTTCCTCATTCCTCTCTCATTCCGCGTTCACCAAACTCTTTACTTAAGGATACTGTCATCTAAATAAATACTGTACTGTAGAAAAACATCGCAATATACAGTAGCGTCAAATTGTTGCCTCAAGTTAAAGTACAAAACTACAAACTCTTACATTGCAATAAATTATTAAAATAAAATATAAGAAAGGTTTACAAAGGATATTGGTTACTGATTGTAAACCAGTGCTTCGTTCACTAAAGAATAAGGAACGCAGCCAAAAAAGCATTATTTTGATTTTATGAAATCGTACATAGCATGCTAGTGCCGCTTACAGTACCATAAGGTCTGGATGAATGCTACTAGCTAGATGTCACAAGACATGCTTCCTAGATCAATACAAAGTGTACATACTGTAGCAGCAGATAGATTAACCTTGATGTCAGATCTGTAAAAAATGTAGATCTATTAAGAATTTTGAGTAATTGCTAAAAGGTATTTGATGCAAATAAAGTCACGACTCACAAATACATTATTATTATTTTTTATATATATATATATAAAATGTTTTGAAAATGTTGTAGAAAGTAAGGACTGGACAAATATATTGAAGTTATAAACATGTTAGGCCGAATTAAGTACCAAAAAAAAACAGATATTATAAACAATTTCTTGCATGTGGAAATGTTTGTACATATAATGGGACCAGGAAGCCTTGTTTTGGCTTGACCTGCTAAAGTTCAGGATGCAAGGATGACAAAAATTAGGAGCCCCCTGCTGTGTTCAAAAACACACTGACAGAATGAAACCTGATCTCTTCTCAAGTTCCCTAAAGTATTGTAAAGTTAAGATCGTCTTAACGAAGTTCAGACCTTTGTGGGACCGTTTTATGCTGAGCTTTGTGCTGATTGTGCTTTGTGCATTTGGGAAATGGAGCCCATGTTGGTATGCACTTAAAAGAATATATATATATATATATATATATATATATATATATATATATATATATTTCTTAAGTTGTGGTTTAGTTCAGTCATGATGGACCTCATCTAACTTTTCTGCATGTGCCAATTACTACTCCTTTTTTTAAGCTGATATTTGACAACAAAGCTTTGCTTGAGAAATTATATTAAATAAATAAATAAATAAATAAAAACTACTCTCCCATTAGTACTGCCGGGAAGGAGAAAAGTGTGCGAAGTGATTAAACTGCAGCACACAGTGATGCTACATTTCTTTCTATCTTAATAAAGATGGAGCTGGAATAATTAGCTTACAGACTCCTTTCCCTGCTAGCCAGGTTTCTCTCTCTCTCTCTCTCTCTCTCTCCTCTCACTCTTTTCTCTTTATAATCAGTGAATTGATCCAGAGCTTCTTTAGAGAAGGGGATTCTCCCTTTTTTTCTAACACAAATATGTTTCAAGAGGAGCTTTGGTCTGTCTGGACTGTTTCCATGGCAACTGCCCTATTTGTCTGTGCGATTGGTGGTCGGGTGTGTGTTGGGGGGGTGGGCATCAAAGAGGCGTCTGATGAGCTCAATTAATGAAGCAACATGAAGCAACACTGACGGGGGAGGTTAAAGGGGGCAGTTATTCACCAAGGACCACAGAACGCAGAACTCGCACTGCCCGGGGAAGGGAAAAAAAAAAGGGAAAAGAAAAACAAACTCCAAACTGCTGGAGGAAGGAGAGAGCTCATCATTTCAGAGTGTCTGTGGCAATAAGGGAAGAGTGTATGCAAGTGTTTTTTTTTTTTTTTTTGAAGAAGGGTTTTTTGCGCGTGTGAGTGAAAGGCGGAGGCTGGAGTTTAACACACTGTCAGAGATGTTTGCGAGAGTGGCGTAGGCTATTGGGGCCCTCCGTCACCTGATAGATATGAAGCTGTCAGGAGAAGAATAGCGCCATTCACCGAATGCCACTTATTTTCTGGCGCTTTACAAGAGCGCGCGTGAACAAAACAAGCGGCGGCGGCAGCTGAGGAAGACACTTTTTCACACTCACTGTCTTTGACAGACATGCAGCAATTACATTGATGAGGCGAAGCAGACACGCAGCAAAACCAATTCATTGGTTATCCCCAGTCATGCTTCTGTGTTATGTGTGAGTGTGAAGCTTCGCTTGCTGATAGTGTGTACAAGGAGATTCTCCTTCAAGATGATGGATAAGATTATGATCTTAATGTGACACAAAGCCTCCTTAACTTCACCTAAATAACCTCACAACCATTACTTGCATTCTTCCGGTGAGGAGTCAGGATCGTCATCCCTGAGCAGATCTCAGCACAACACAGTGTGGTTGTTTTGGACATGTGTAAAGTGTGTGCTCTCTCTCAATCGTCTGCCACGATATCAACCTGGCTGTGAGGTGGCACTGCACAAGGCTTGTGTTGAGGGAGGGGATGCTTGGACCCTGGCTGCTAGGCCACAGGGCCGGTAATGTGCTGTCAGGCGCTGGTGACAGGTGCAATGAGAGAGCTATAAGCGCGAGGGCAGCAGTAATGTAGAGGTCTGGCCAGGCCCGATGAGAACTGATGGCTCTTGGATTGGTTATAGCCGTCTTTCCGTACTGCCCAGACTACCAGCCTTAGCTCCCTGTGGAGGGAAAATTAATATCATATACAGGTAAACTTCAGAAAAGGGACCCACTCTGTCTGTGTCTGGCTGTGTGTTTTATATGCGTGTGTGTGGTTGCCACGTCGTATAACTTAAAGGAGTAATATGTTATATGTAGGGCTTAATATGTGCCATTATATAACACTGATGACAATATTATTATTATCAACATTTTAAATTTCATCAACATTTCATTACATGAGAAGCCTCATCTTGAGAGTCTCGCTAATGTTTTATTCCTTTTATCCCCCAGAGATTTGCCAACAGTTACAGTACAACTCATTCACAATCATGTTATTCCATTTATTCGGTTCAAGTTAATTTTGTGAAAAATGATGTGAAACATTGGCGAAACTAGTTCTTGGTACCACTCGGTACCACATTATAACAGCTATAAACAGTCGTTCATTCGCCAGCTTCTCTTTTTCTTTTGCTAGAAGTAAATACTAAAAATAGCTTGTTGCGTGATTGAAAAAAACATAAAACCCATCAAAGACTTTCTTTTCTTTTTACTGTTACAAAGCACTGACCCTCTCTTACAGAAAGCCTCACTATATCGACAATTACACATTTTTCAACCAATAACAGACATTATCGAGCATTTATATACAGTGTTATAGAAATTATGTCATCAAAACAAGCAGAAAAACTATTTTTCATAACAATGATGCTGTTGTTAGAGCCGCTGTTTTGGAAAATCACATATTCAGAATCAAGAATTCAGCAGTGTTGTATATTATATAAATACAAAAATGTAATAACTCTTGCATACAAATAGAACCTTTTTATTAAGAAATAATAAGTAAATAAATAAATAAATGCTTACTTGGGGGGTAAATAAAAAAATCACTTGTTTTACTGAGAATAAATAAACAAATAATAATAAATTATAAATATAATAATTTTTGTTTAATTAAGAATAAATAGATAAATAATTAAACATTTTACATTAAAATAAATAAATAAAACTATAAATACTTATTTTACTCTCTTTACTTGAGAATAAATAAACAAACAAATAAACATAAACAAGTACTTGCTTTAATTGAGAATGAATGAATGAATGAATGAATACTTGAATACTTGAAAAGTGAGAATAAGCAAACAGCCAAATAAAATGAAAATAAAGGAATGCTTGTTTTAGTAGACCATAAATAAATAAATAAATAAATAAATAAATAAATGTTTGCTTGGGCATAAATATAAGAATTTAATTAATACAATTTGTATTTTTGAGAATAAACCAGCAAGTAAAATAAATAATTACTTGTTTTACTTGAGAATAAATAAATAAATTAGTAAATAAATACTTGTTTTAATTAAAAACAAAGAACCAAACAAATAGATAAATAAATAGTTTTAATTGAGAATAAATGAATAAGTGTTTGTTGTAACTGGGAACAAGCAAATAAATAAAATAATCATAATACTCATTTTAGTTGCAGATAGATAGGTAGATAGATGTTTGTTTTAATTTAGAATAAATAAATAGCCATGTTTTAATTGTGAATAAATAATTTTTGGCATACATACTGTATATTTAATCCTGCACATGTTTAGTAATTGCTATAAATTGTTCCCTAACTACAGTGAAACTACTTTCATACCTTCATTATGTCTTAATAGTTAAAACTTTACCTGAACATTACCCGACATATTCTTTTGCATTTTGTCCGTGCAGTATTTTATTGAAACACGGCATCATCATCGTCTTATACTCTCAGCAGTGAGCATGTATATAGTGAATAGAAAGTCAGCATTCAGTTTAAGTTTTTTTATAAATAAAGTAGCAGTCATAGCATAAAATATAAATATGTGTAGAAAAATAAAAATGGGTTGTGAACATAAGTATGAGAAACTGTTATCTTATCTCATGTCTGATGTGATGAGCGGTTAGTTTTCATTTCCCTTCTATAACAGTTTTTTTTATTTTATATTACATTATTAGCATCCATTGCATTTAAAAATTAACATTTGTTCATTCATTTTGTCCTGGGTCTCCTACGGTGGATCTGGAGCCAATACCGGGAACACTGCGCATGAGGTGGAAGCGCACCCGGGGTTAATGTTTAAATGTAATTATTTAAAATAACTTGACAGCCCTAATGAACTTGTGAACTGCAGGTGCATCTTTGTATAACTGGTCCTGTGTAGAGAGGTCTGTGCATGGAAATGCTGCCAGAGGGTTTGCAGGTGACCCAGGTTCTGTATGACTCCTTTTCACTCTCAGACAGGTTGGTGTGTGGAGCTCTGGCAGCTCTGACTCTGGCACCTGCCGAGTGTACGTAGTGTGGGCCTGCAGCAGCTAAATTAAAAGCCTGCTTGTTCAGGAAGAGGAGCAGCAGGCCTCGAGCCCAGCTTCAAACTACGAGCAGGTGTCTTCTGCAGTATGGAGGTGTGTGTGTGTGTGTGTGTGTGTGTGTGTGTGTGCGCACGTTTGTGCGCATGTATATACTGTATGTGTGTGTGGTTGTTGGTAAAAAGCTTCTTAAACCTCTATACATCGTGAAATTTTTTAATATATTTTTATTGTGTGTGTTTAAATCACACATCTGTGAAAACACTGAACCTTAATGCTGTATAGATTTTTATAGCTCTAAGGACAGGCCTGGTATGAGATAGTACAGTGATTCAACTCTGAATCTGTGCATTCCTTCAGGCCTTTGATGCCGTCTTCACTCTGGTCATTAACGCAGTGTAACCTGTTGCCCTCCGTCCTATTGATTTATTTTTTTTTTCCCCTTCCTAGAATTTAGCGCACATACTGAGTGACTTCATCGTGCTGTCTGACTCCCACACAAACTCACTGCGAAACCATCCCGTGCTCTTCTTTATGCGGCTGGAGTAAGATTAAGCCTTTGTTGCTTTAAGGCGCTTGTGAATGAGTTGGTGAGAGAAAGAGGAAAATGAAAGGTATGACAGGGATCTGCTGGGTTCTTTTGTTCCTACCCTTCTGGTAAGCTTTAAGCAATACATAAACTTTCGTAGCCTTTTAATCCCAAGCTGAACTCGCGCTCACCTCTTCATTCCTCCTTTAGATTTTATTCTTGGCGGGCAGAAAGCCAGGGCTTTATTTAGAAGCTGTAACTCATGCTTGGCTCATGTTTGGGTCCTTATTATTGTAAAGTGCATTTTTTGTGGTATTTATTCTCTTTCAATTATTGTTGTTACTGTATTGACTGAGAGGTGACTATTTGAAATGAATAAAAATAGAGGTAAGCCTAGATATAGAAAATTAGAAAATAAAAAAGCAGATTTACCTCTGTCCTTTTTATAGAAAATGTTAAATAATATTTCCTCATAGAAGCTTTCACCATATTAACCAGGGGTTAAAAAAAGGATCATTTTTATACTTGTATACGTCTCACACCTACTGCTGATGGCAGACATCTGCTACTTGCTTAAAAGAGACATTATGCCATTTTTAACGCAAAGCAATTGCAAGCTTTTGTCTCTCCCACACCGAACCCGCTCTATCTGAGATGGAGACTACATATACGGTACACATATACAGTCCATGGGCCAGAGCTGTGCTCTCAGTTTCAGCTGGAGGCGGAGTTAATTTCAGCGCCGGAAATATTATAAACAGAAGAATAAATATGATTTTGATTTCCTATATCCTACACAACAAAATGTTTAGCAGTGAGATATCAATGATTTCTTCTTTCTTCTTTCGCCAAGTTTTCATGTGTTGCAGTACTTAACACGTTCCAAACGACTTTTACTTTCAGCCTTTCTACGCAAGATAAAACCCGTTTTATGTATTTTTCGACTTCACTGTTTCGTTAGTGAAATATTGATGGCCTGTGCGGTGTTAGTTGCTTCCTCTATTATCCACCATGTCGGATTCCTTAAAACCCTGTTCATGTATCACACGCTCGCTGTAACGTGTAACAGCATCTTCATGTCTGGTCCTCCTTAGTCGCACTCAAGAAATAGATCATTAATATACTCTTAATGCATCACAGTGTCTGTCTGACAGTGACTGCCATCTCCGCTGGCTTTCTCTTCAACTGTGACAAGAAATTTAACACCCTGGAACAGGTCATCATACTGCCGCAGCCTCCATCGTCCCAGCAGAGAGTGAGCAGCGAGCGGAAAAGGAAGAAAGGAGGAAATAATTACAAATGAAGAGTGACGCAGCGATGAATGGAACATATGCCGAGCCGGTAGCGTTAGCGGCGGTGTTAGTGGTTAGCCTTAGCACTGCCAGTCTGAAAGAGGGGCTGATGAGGCTTCAGTGGACCTGAAAGGGCTCATTTGAGAGGCTGATGTAGCTGGAGAGAAATCTTCCGTACTGTCATCCTCACTAAGAGAGAGAATCTAACGAGGAGAGTTTAGGAGTAATACATAAGGAATAAAACACACCGGAGCATGCTGTCCTAGGAAAATAATGAAGATGCAGGCCCTTCATTCTAAAAGACTTAATTTCTGCTGTAAATGCTAGATTTTTGATTCTATAGTCATAGAACATAGCACAATTCTACCTTTCCCTCTTTTACAACTTCAGCTCGCGGAATACATCAGCACGTCTAGACTTACATTCTTCATTCTCATTACTACACACTTTTCCTATTAGTTTCACTGTAGCAGCTGAATAATTGATCAAAGTTACTGAATAATATGATTAATAACTAATAAGCTGAGACTTTAAATGAATAAGCCGGAAAAAAAAAAAAGATTAAGACTTTATAAAATATCAGGGAAAGATCAGATCAGGAGAAGAATTTCTGCTATGAGTTTTATCAAACTACATGTTGGGGAAGTGAGGACATGGGTTACGCAAGAAGTAAAACGCTGCAGACAAACAAAGTTTAGGATAGTGTTATATAGCTGTTACCACAAGAGAGTTTTTCTACAGTAGTGCACCTTTGTCACGCCTGTCTTGAGCCAGGTCTCATTCTTCATATTAACTCTAAAAAAATGATGTGGATTAAATAAAAGAAATGGGAACAAATGTTTTACCGCGACAGGCTGCAAAGTGACTAAAGATACATTTTTAAAAATTGCTTGTTTATTTAACAACCTCAGCAGCAATCTCATTTTCCCTCTCGTCTGTTCCAACCACTCAACATATCTTTATCTGCACCTGTTTCTCACTGGTTCATGCTTCATATGTTAGATATTTTTTATGCATGAATGATTTATTCATTCAACAAAAACAATAACTAATACTTCTGAAACTGGTCAAGTACAGGAACTGGACTGAAAATGAGAGACAAAATCTTATCAAAAATAAAAGCCAAATAAGCTCCTCATCAAGCCTGGAGAACTATTCCTCAAGACGACATGAAAGTCTGGCTCTTTGCAAGCAAAATATGAAGTGACGGGGGCTGGCTCAAGACCTTTGGGCAGTATTGAATATCCGCACTTATACCAATAAAAACTTGACAAGGATTCAATGATTTTATTAATTTTTTAAAAAGGTGCAATACAGTCGCTCTACCAAAGTACCTGGATACATGGAAGTCCCTCATATACTGTGAAACGCTGTGGTATTAGCAAATCACCTCCTCACCGGAGTGTCTCCAGAGATTTTGGGCTCCTTGAAAACCTAATATACTGTCACTCGACCTTCCTGTGGCAAGTGCAGCACTTTTTAAGTGTCATAGCACTTTTAAGGGTCCCTGTCATTTAGGGACCTTTGGAGTCGGCCTTAATAAACCCTGTTTCGTGGTTGCCCTGCCTGCGTCCTCCTATATACTTTAAACTATTTCTAGCTTACTTGTAAAACCTAATGCAATTTTAATAATTGTTATTCTGTAGTGTTGTTGAGGGAATAATGACAAGACGGTGCCCCAAGAACTTTCACAAATTGTTGTGTTGTGAGCACTCTCGATATTGAACACAGCTCTGGAGAGAAACTGGGGCTCTGTAATATGTCAGGAGGATACAGCAGGCTATGTTTGAATGTCACTTTACTCACATGGATCCAGCATAGTGCTCGACGCGCAGTCAAGTCAAGGATTTTTCTTTGGAACTTTTTTTTTTTTTAATATTCTCAATCCCCAGTAGGTTGAATCCTCAGGTGCAGAACCTGCAGATAACAGAGGGCCATCTGTACATTATTTTTATTTGTTACAGTTACATTTATTGTTGTGAAACATCAGCGAAAGTTATTACCTCATCACTCATGTCATAGCAACTCTAAATCTCTGTCTCCCTCTCTTTCTGTCTCCCTTTTTCTTTCTCTCTTTCCCAACATAATACTAAGAAACATCACAATTCTTACATCACACAGAGCTTTCCTTTTGCCTCTTCCAGGACTCGTACTGGAATGTCTTTTCATGAATGTCAAAAAATAAATGTCCTCATTGCAGAAATCTCGTCCATTGCAGTCTACAAATCACACCTTTTAATAAGCTAACATGAAGATAACGCCTAAAAGATATAAAATAAAATTGTGCTTTACAAGTCACTCACTCATAAATATACACCTGTGATTTGCCCATAACATTCCATTTATAACCATCTTATAAATGTTATAAATTATTCGCCACCACCATATAAACAAAGTTCTGATCAGATTCACGATTTAATATAATGTAAATTAATTTGGAAGCCAAAGCCGTTTGTAATATGGTGAGTGATTACTATCCTACTGATCTGTATGTCCCTGGAATGTCCTTTTCTCCAATTGTACAGAATATTTTTTTACAGAATCACATGATGGTTGAAGTTGCAGGAATTTCAGTAATGTTGCCATATTAACTACATTAGTCTTGTAGCTAGAGGCTAAAACTAAATAAACTAATCTGGGATGCCAAGCATCTTTTGGTTGATTGAAAAGAAACATGTTAAATGCTAAATTATTTTTAGATACGTTATTCCTTTGATATCCATCAAATCAGAAAGTGTAACATACATGTCCATTTCAACTTCTCTTTCACGTACTCTTCTTAAAAAAAAAAAAAAAAGCGTGTATGGACTGTTGTAGGCCTCTGGAGGTTTTTATTACTTTACCTTTTTTTCCTGCCAATCTCATTACTGCATCCATGGCCTTTCCTGCTTTGTAGTTCTGTCCTCTGTAGGTTTGTGTGTCTGGAAGGTTGGAGGTTATGTAGAGGGCCTCGAGGGTCTTGTATAGAGAACTAGTCCATGGCACACCAAGGCCTGGCACAAGGTCACAGGATGAAAGCAGGCGAGACAGGGCATGTGCAGGCTCTTGTCTGCTCTCCTTTATCCCTCACCTGTGTTGCAAACTAAAAGGGGACTAGACCTTGGAAGGCAGGTTATGGCTTAGAGGAAGCTCAGGCTGAGCGTGTGTGTATGTCTCAGGTTTATTAGTCATGCTCTTTAGTAGAGGTAGTGTGTTTAATTATTATTATCATTCTTCTTCTTCTTCTTCTTCTTGTTATTATTATTATGGGAATGTGAACTGAACACATGGATTTGTACACTGGCACACATTTTACTCTCAGATTAATCTTGGAAGTGAGAATGTTAATTGATACAGAAAACACCTTGTTGCTTTCCTTTATAACTAGCTAGCTACTGAGCTGATAATGAAGTGTTTTTGCACCAGATACAGTAGATACAAGCTAGTAATTAGCTAGAGTCGAGCTAATTTACTGAGACTTGCTAAAACCTTTTCTAAGAAAGTCTCCTTTTTAAAGGAACATACAGTATGGAGACATACAAAGGTGAGTCAAAAATTATCAATAATAATTTTTTTAATCAACTTTTAGGAAAGAAAATTAAATTTTTTCAACATATTCTTCTTGCTTTTCAATACACTTTGTCCATCTGTCAACAAGCTTTCGTATTCCCTCATTAAAAATTTTAGTCTGAGCTGCGAACCACCGTTGTCTTCACTTCTTCATCAGAAGTGAAGCTTCGTCCTCATGAGGCTACTTTCACGGGACAAGACAGGGGACAGTCCGATGGAGCAGGAGCAGGACTATAGGGAGGACACCTCTCAAAACCTCTCGAAATTACGTTTTTCAATAACTATCTCACTGTAACAAGCACTGTTGATTGTTGAACATTTTTCCTTATACTAGGCCCTTGAGGATCCCAGAAAACTACAAGAACCAATTTTCCAGCTGATGGTTGACTTGGGTTAAACTTTTTCCTCGTTGGCGATCTAGGATGTTACCGTTCCGTACTCTGCCGATTATTCTCAGGCTCGTAGTGATGAATCCATGTCTTGTCACCAGTAATAATTCTCTTTAAGAAACTTTCTCCTTCCTTAGAGTATTGATCAAAATTTTGTTTGCAGATATCCAAACACTGATAAACAATAAATAAATTACAGGGAATATAGGCTAGCTATGTAAACTAAATACAACAAAACAACACTCAACTAGATAGGTAGCTGGAATTTTCTTTGGGATCAATAAAATCTATCTATCTATCTATCTATCTATCTATCTATCTATCTATCTATCTATCTATCTGTCTTTCTGTCTGTCTGTCTGTCTGTCTGTCTGTCTTTAATGCATTTCTATCTGCTGTAGACTGTGCGAGTTTTGCTGTTGAGTTGCAAAAAAACACTGCACAGAACAAATAAAGCAAACCCATGTGATCTGCTTGAAAGGTCACATTCTGTCAGGAAACTAGCCAATTTAAATTAGCCGGCTTAAATCATTTCATAGTGAGCTCGGCTCAGTTAAAGCGTTAGCTCTTCTGTTAAATCTATCTCTTGAATCCTCTCCCATTTCCATATTGTTCCTATTTTTACATTATTTGGCTTTACCAGGTTTATCCTCCATGGCCAGTGTGTGATAAAGCCTGCGTCTCGGCGGTAACTCTACCTAGTTACTACCTACAGTAGCTGGCCTTTCCTACATGCCTAAGGTGTGATGATTTATGACATGCCATATGTGTTTAAACATGCCTTAACTCACTAATCCAACTCTCTATCACTGTCTGTGAAATACAGATTACAGGATTTTGTCACTAAAGGTATATATTTACACAGATACACTATATGGACAAAACTATTTGGCTAAACCTGCAATGACATTGTATCCTAATACATACACTTCAATATGGAGTTGGTCCCCACTTTGCAGCTATAATGGCTTCCACTCTTCTTGGAAGGCTGTCCACAAGATTTTGGAGTATTTCTGTGGGAATTCATGCCCATTCATTCTGTAGCGCATTTATGAGGTCAGGCACTGGTGTTGGATGAGAAAGCCTGAGCCGCAATCTCCGTTCCAGTTCATCCCAAAGGTGCTCGGTGGGGTTGAGGTCAGGGCTCTGTGCTGGGGCCAGTCAAGTTCTTCCACACCAAACTCATCAAACCATGTCTTTATAGTCCTTGCTTTGTGCACTGCGGCACAGTCATGTTGGAATAGAAAAAAAACTTCCCCAAACTGTTACCACAATGATGTCTTGGTATGCTGAAGCTTTAAGATTGTCCTTCACTGGTGTTAAGGGGCCTGATTGAAACACCTAAATTCAATAATTAACAAGTTTAACCAAATATTTTTCTACATTTAGGGTGTAAGTAGTGTATTTTATTTATAATTTATAGTGTATATTAATAATATTAATAATTCTAACAATGCATCCATCCATCAATCTAGAAGCCTCTGTAGTCCAACTAGGGATTGTAGAGGCCACTGGTGGCCATTGTATTTATTTCCATTTTTACAACAGTGGTAGGGCCTCCTGTCAACATTCACATGCACATTCACACACTACGGGGAATTTGGGACCGCCAGTTAGCCTAATATGCATGTCTTTGGACTGTAGGAGGAAACCAGAGTACCTGATGGAAACCGACCACGCATGGGGAAAACCTCCATGCACACAGACCCTGAGGCGGAAATCGAACCCCGACCCTGGATGTGCAAGGCAACAGTGCTAGCCGCTAAGCTGCCAATAATAATAATAATAATAATAAAATTAATTATCAAATTATCAAAAACATACACACATAGAGCACTTGGCAAATCTGAAACAGAAGCACCACCCATAAGATTTAATATTTTCATAAGGTAATCAACATCAGAGTTATCACTACAATTAGCAACATTAGCTGGCTAGTTTGTTTCTAAGCTACTTGCTAATATCTGTTGTTGTTGCCTGTGCTGTAGTTTCACACCAAAATGTATAGTTTGAACGCTTGAAGTTCACCACAGATGAACACAACCAGTATCTGCTCATGCCTCTAACTGTAAAAGTGTGTGAAAAGTAGTCTTTTAGGAGGTGTGCATGCTCTGACAGAGCAGAAACAGACAAGCGTTTGTTGTGGCATCCATTTTTTTTTTTTTACCCACACTTGAACATGCCAAAGTGGGAAACGACACCATTACAACTTGCAAATCACTGCTTACAAAGTACCACGATTCCAGGATAAATCTCACTGGAGCCAGCAGGTAGTCAGGAGGGATTGTGGGAAAGTGTTAGCCAAAGTGAAGATTTGACTAAAAGAAAAATTTCGGAATGGTTTGTTATTTACGTATTGATTAGGAATATCGATATGCCAGACATTTAGGGTTGAATTTGGCTTTAGGAACAACAGCAAAAAAGCTAACATGTTTTTACACTAATGCAATCGATCCTTTAGGAGGAGTTACATGTTTTTAATTCACGCTTGTGAGCACTTTAAATATGCAACAATGCCAATCATGAGACAATGAGAGAATAAACCACTTCTGTTATTCTGTGATCCTGCTTCTCATAACGAGGGGCTTTGTTTTCAGGTTGCAGCATGCTTGCCATAGCATTGTAGTATGTGTGTGTGTGTGTGTGTGTGTGTGTGTGTGTTACACTCTCCTCAGCCATGCCCTTAGCACTGTGTGGCCTTGTGAACGCTTCAAAAGAGACATCACTGCTGCATTCGCTATTCCCTCCTTCCTTCTCTCCCTCCCTCCTTTTGCCCACTCTCGCTCTGTCTCCTCCTCTGCCGTGAACCCATTTGACTCCTCTGCTCATTTTTTCTCTCTCCCTCTCTCTCTCTGTCTCTCTCTCAGGCATGGTGTGATTCATTGGGGAAGCCATGCTTTTAATCAGCCCATTAAAAATGGATGGCAAGCAGAGGGCTGGTGTAAGAGATCTCATTTGGAGCTCTGTGTGTGTGTGTGTGTGTGTGTGTGTGCGCGTGTGTGTGTGTGTGTGTGTGAGGGCAATGTGCTAGTGTGTTATGTTTCTGCTTCACTGTGTGTGAGGTTTGATGCTAATCTACTTTGACTGCTGGAGGGGTCTCTGTTCGGGCCACGTCGCGCGCCGAAGTTTCTCCCTCACAGTTCCTGTACGTCCGTCTGACCTTTATTTAGATGAGCTGCTTTATTCTTCACTCTAACAAGAGCATTAAATAACACAGCCGCTAGTTTACTCTGCTGCTTCATTTACCATATTCGTGATCATTCCGTAGAAACTGTACACAACGGCGTTGTCTTTTTTTGTCATTATTGAACAGCACATGCTGGTTTCTTAACACGCGGCACTGGAGCCAATCAATACGTTCAGTAAGGACCTACCCTTTCTGTTTTGAACTCATGATGTTGCGTTTTCAATTGTGCTGTTTTGTTTTGGATCGTGGTGGTACTCTGCCTGGCCAAAAAAAAAATTATGTGTTGAAATGATTCTTGATGCTCCCAGAAACACTCTTTGACTTGAGTCTTTGCCAAGTCCTGGAATATGCTTGTGCCACCAGGGAAGAAAAAAAAATCCAATGAGGGAAAAAAACCTGGTCATTCAGTACATTCAGGTCATCAGCTGACTTCATTTTATTGCCAAATAACACTGATGAGTCTAGACCTGACCAGCTGAAGCAACCTCAGATCATAATCCTGCCTGCTTATACAGAGGGCACTATGCGTGATGGGAGCATTGCTTCATGTGCCTTCGTTCTTACTCTCACACTCTGGAATAGGTTTAGTCTATTCTGACCACATGACCTTTTCTCCATTGCTCCAAAATCTAATCTTAATGCTCCCTAGCAAATTGAAGCTTTTTTATCTGATTAGTTTCCCTATTAAGTGGTGTTCTTATAGCCACACAGCTGTTTAGTCCCAATCCTGTGAGTTCTTGTTGCATGTTGTGCGTGGAAATGCTCTTACTTTCACTATTGAACATGGCTGTGATTTCTACTGTCGACCAGTTGTTTAAGTGACCGACGATTATGTTTTCTTTCCAACCACATTTCTTCTATAAGGTTTCCATATCCTTCCAGGTTTTAAAAATCCTCAACTGCTTGGATGTGTAATGAGATAAAAATGTACCTTTATGAAATGGTGACTTTTTTTGCCCATGTTTTTGGTCCTACTGCTACTGTTTTCTGTTTTGCTGTTGTTCCGACTTTTTACACTAAAAAAACATAATTTGCACACAGCTCTTGAATTATGACTGCATGATGTCATTTCTTATGCTGCGTTCACAAACCCTGCAGATGTTCTTTGGGTCGTTCACTAAACGTCAAACTTCCCAGCTCACAGCATTCATCAGGACTATGAAAATGGTATAAAAAATGGACGCTCAGCATAGGGTAATGAATATCCAAATGAATTAACCTTTCAATTAATTAACCATAATCATTTATTAATTAATCTTACAGCACATCATACGCTAACAGAAATCTTAAAACCTGCTCCTTAATATTACTTTGCAGAATATGTAAGTTGCAGTGACAGCACAGAATTATGGCTCTTGAAAAATGTAAAAAAAAAAAAAATAATGAAATCTGATTTTGAAAACTTATTGGGAAGTAATAAAACTCATGACGGTTTAGTCTGTGGGCAATTTTTATATATAAAATACACTCATTCATGAAGGGGGGGTTCATGTCAAACCAGGACTTGTGATGAAATTTCTCAGGAATGAAGATGTATAACCAATTGGCATCGCAGTGATGAGACTCTTCGCTGCAGTAACCCACAGCACCACTTGCACATTACAGGAACTCGGATGGGAATTATTGCCACATCCCCCATATAGTCCTGACCTCTCTCCAAGCCATTTCCACATTTTTGGGCCATCAAAGGAGTTCCTGGGAGGCCAGCGTTTCAGACATGAAGCAGTCAATATGATCATGGATCCAGTGTACTGAGATAACTTAGTTTTCTGGAAACCTTGATGGTATCCAGCACTATCAAAAAAATCACTATCATAATCACTTTGACTTGAACACCCCTCATATCCATAACCAGGAATATATAGTCTCTCTATAATCTGTGAATCAGGGCGTCTGTGGACACCTGTATGTGGAAGAGGACAGATAGCGCTTGTGATGTATACCAAAGAGCAAATCCAACATATAGCTGTGCTTTTCCACATTAACTTTAAACCTCTACGTTAGTTAAACTGCTAATTATAACTGAACTTTTATATTATCGACCAGTATATAGACCAGTTGCCAAGCAACAGTGTTTAACACATTTTAACCACCTGAATGGTTGAATACAGTAGCATTCAACTCTTCATGTCAGCCCATGGCACTTTTTGGCTCCTGGGGATCAGAAGATCTGTAGTGTATGTGTGTATGTGTGTGTATGTGTTTGTGTGTGTGTGTGTGTGTGTGTGTGTGTGTGTGTGTGTGTGTGTGTGTGTGTGTGTGTGTGTGTGTGT
>JAQMYJ010000033.1:28532811-28577977 GCA_030014305.1 Clarias laeviceps
ATATACACATGCCCAATCAACAAGTTCATGATACAACTCATTTAAATTTGATTTGCGATCTTTAACTCTAAAGCTAACAGAGCACAATGATGATGATTATGATGATGATGATGACGATGACTAAACAGTCAAAAAGAGCCTCTCCAGTACTGCAGCTCAGCCACTGCAGTTCGTTGCTCTAATCAAGTCAAGTACAAGTCAAGTAGGCTTTTATTGTCACTCAACCATATACATTTTAGTACACAGTGAAATTAAACAACGTTCCTCCAGGACCAAGGTGCTACATGCAACATAAATTAGCAACATAAATTAACAGGAACTAACTACGTAGCTAACTAAGAAACCTAATTAGCTGGCTAGCTGAGACAGGACAGATTGACATTACAACATGAATTAACAAAAAAACTAACTAGCTAACTTAGAGTCCTATAGTAATTAGCGGTTAGCTGGGACAAGACAGATTGACATTTTAACTATCAACATGTTTTTTTTTTGTTTAGTTTTTTTACAAAAGAGACAACATAATATACACACTATAACTCTTCCTCTATTTGTCGGGGCCATTTCCTTTACTTTAATCTATGATTTGTGTTAATTTTTACTTTCGGAATTTGTTTCACAGCGCTTTCTCAATACAAATCTATAAATCAACTGCATGTTACAACTACAATAAATCGGTGATTTAAAAATGTCAAGGTAATTTGTATAAAGTTTATGCAGTAAGTCAGCACCAGTTGTATGTATAGGATTTGAAGTTGATTAATTATGATTTGCTTCAAACGTGTTTCCTTAAATTAAATTTACACAAACTCAGGAGCTCTTGTTTAATGCAGATGTTTTTTGTTTTTTTTCATGAACACCACATTTCTTGTGTAAATGCTATTAACAACGGTTTATGAATAAATTTGTTTGAACCCAGCTTGATAAACGACAATTAAATTACTGTTTTTAGACTTCAATTAATGTGTCAAAATCTATGTCTTTGCTAATCGCACAACTTGTACAAAATAGATGCTGAACTGAATTGGTGTTTCAGTGTTTGCATATACAACCTGAAAATTCCATGTTGACAAAGGTTACAGATATACCAGAGAGACAGAGATGCTGTAATGAGAACAGTATGGACTCAGCACATCTGCCATGCATTTACTTTATATGTCACCACCATACATCATCAGTAGAACTTTTCACAAGAATAAAGTAAGCTCATTGTGAAAGCAGCAGGTGGAAAGCAGAGGTGAATTGCTTGACAGGGCAGCTGGTCATGTACTGGAAGAGTGGTTTAAACAGGCCATGTTGTAGCTCTACATCATTCAATGGTGCTGTCTGAACAGTGCAATGTGTTTGACTTCAGGGTGAAATAATCAGGGGACTTCCACCCTACAGTCGCCACATGCCGGCCCTGCCTCGGCTAATTACAGGCGACGGGAAAAACAAAGCACGACTTCATCACATGCATAAGGCTGGAGTAACATAGGAAATTCCAGGGTAATTGCATGACACAAATAATGGTGTTTTTAATCAAAATGCATCAGCAGTGGAAGCCATCATAATTCTAAACAGTGAACGATCAGCAGACCAGACATTAACATTAAATACATTTACACCACATCATTGCTGAAAGCTCCAGCTGTAAGGGAAAGCAAATGTTTATATTAATGCTTTCATTAATGAAGTAATAAGCTATCATTTCTATAAAAACAACTAACACAGAATTGTATGGTGGATAGTTCAATCAATAATTCCTTATTAATATAGCACATAAATAGTGGTTAAGTTGACCACAACCCAAATAAAGCACAACTATACAGTAACTCTCTCACTCGTTCACTCATCGTCTCTACCGCTTTATCCAGGGTCGCGGGGGGGCCTGGAGCCTATCCCAGGAGGCTTGGGGCACAAGGCAGGGTACACCCTGGACAGGGTGCCAATTCATCGCAGGAGCACAACTATAAGTACATGTAAAATATAAATAAAATCCTATAGATATATAGAAAGGACAATGCTCTACTGGGTATCATAAGCTCGAGAAAACAAGAAAGAAAGTCTAATCTTAAAGTGGGTCAGGTCAGTAAGCAAGCTTATATCCAGTGGAAGGGCATTGCACAATTTGGAAGCAGCCACAGCAAAGGCACAATCACCCCAACACTTAAATCTTGACCTGGGCACCTCTAAAAACACTCACATGTTAACACTCGATCTCATTTATATGGAGATTAAAGGTCTGTTAAATAGATTGCGGCTAGACAACAGACACCTACAGATTTGGGTGATCATTGATACAGTGACGTTTTCTGTGAGGAGATGCAGTGTGGGATGAGTCTCCACTTTCTGCACTATATAGGTAAAGCTCTAACCATGCTTTTTCTGATAGCGTCTTCGAAAGGGAGCATACTGGAGTTTCTTGATCAGCTGTTTTTTTGTCTTATTAATTTCAGGAGAGAAAAGAAAAAAAAGCAATAAAGGTTTATAATGGTTGTTAAAGTAACAGATAACAGGACCCTTTAGGAAATTAGCTAAGTTATCCAGCAGAGCCACCCACAGTTCTTCTGAGGACTTTGATTGTTGCAACTCCTTTTTTTTTTTTTACATGCGAAACTTTTTTTTTTGTCTAAAAAGTTGTTCCTTATATAATATTATGATTTCTGACATGAAAGATCAGAAATGATTTGTACTGACTCATCAATAAAATCCTAAAATAACAAAAAAAAAATCTAGGTGGTAACAGTAACTGTGTTTTGCATCACGCTGTGTAACAGCAATTTGTTGTTGATTACTTTCCAATAACATTATGTCTGAAGGTGTTTTACTCCTTACACATTAACTACCGAGTCCTCTCAGCATCAACAAAGAGTTAAACAAACTTACAAACTCCTGTTAATGACTCATGCAGCAGCAAATCACATAATTGCTCAGCAGAAGCACAGATTTGTTTCATGTGGCATCTCTATTTTCCACCATGGAGTCTGTCCCCATGGGAAGCCTGTTTCTCTGTAGTCTTGCTGCCCAGTTTGCTGCCTCAGCCTGACTTCTATTACTCTCTCTGGGGAAGAGAACACTCTGAAAGCAGCTACTCTTTAATGTGGTTGAGACTGCAGCCCAGGCTTCCTGCCATTCTAGGATTCTCGTACTCATACATAATCTTTCTCTCTCTCTCTCTCTCTCTCTCTCTCTCATTCTGCAGTCTAATCTGTCGCTCCTCCTTTCTTTCATGCCTCACTCTTGATAGTAAACACAGTCTCAGATGCGTCAACAGCACAGCCCTCCATAAGGCGCTCTGATCCTCCCGACTTTGGGCTCTTGATTGGAATCCGTTTTCACTGATCCCCACTTAACAAATGTCCTCGCCATCCTGCAGTCCAATTACTCACACACTCTATGTTTGTCCCACATTGAAATCAGCAATCCTTGTTCACCTATCATTCCAGGCACATTCATCGATTTGTTTGTTTGGTTTCAGTCCTTCCTTCTAGGCTGCATCCAAATTCTTTGAGCTTTGCTGTAAATCTAGTTTTGTATGTTCCAGAGATTGGATTCACCCCAGTGTGCATGCTCTGCTTCACATTTCTATTGTTCCACGTGAACGAGGGTGAGGAATCTTGCTGGATGTCTGGCGTCTACATTTCAGTTGGTTATATTGATTAAAGGATTACCAGTTCCTGGAAAGACAGGGGGATTTAGCAGGACTTCCGTTCTTTTAGCACTGGCTAGCTGGCTTTTCTTGAGTAAACTCCCTGAAGTGATTGCTCATTCACACCGATGAGTGTCTAAGGAACCTTGGAAGATTGAAAAATAGCCAAGCAAACATGTGGTTTCCACCTAAATCTAGAAACTTCATCAACTTATTTGTGTGGATGCATGAATTTTGGTATTGTCTAAGTTGATCCTATTTACATCATGTAGTCTAAGAAAGTGTAATTGGGCCAAAAGGATTCGGTTTATCATCATAACTGGCCAATGGTAAATCTCCAAATAGCAGGTTGCTACCACTGGACTTGCTTTTTCTTCCAACTACAGTAAGTAAGACAGAGACACATACAGGAAAGCACACTTCTCAAAGCATTCCTGCCAAAACAAGATTCATTTCTATCAACACTTGTGGAAAGAGGGCACTGATTCAGCTATTGACATGCAAATGGAAACTTGCTGCAGAATGTGAAAAATGACACTCAGAGACAGGTTATTAGATTGCTAACACAGATAGGGTTTTTCTGCATGGCGCGGCTGTTTGAAATATCAATAGTAGGCCCCAAATGGTGCAGAATACTCAAAGGATGTCAATCAAGTTGGAAATAAAAACACAGCGATGCACTGTAACAAGGCTGGATTTGGTGCTACAGTAAGTTGTAGCGTGCAGTGATGCTGTAAATGTGGAGATTTTGAGAAGTTGTTGAAATTCATAATGCTTAAGTTGTTGAGACAATCATGGAAAGACTTGAGGGATTTCTTTATATACAGTATATATATATATATATATATATATATATATTGGTGCTTCAGTTCTGTCCTCTTTTGGTTGTGGAGACTGGAGACAGATCTTGTTTCGTTTGAGCAGAGAAGAAGGTTTATGTGTCACATCAGGAGTTGTAATCAGATCTACCTTTGAATGGCACCAAATTATGGCTCTTGAAACTTATGGCGGAAAGGCTTGTTAATGAACAAACCTGCTGTGATGTATTTCTGGATGCTGGATGTAATTTTTTATCAATTTGGCTGTAATTTAAATCACAGGTTTATGTCAATGCACTTCTTTTAATACGTTACTGTTTCTATAGCAACAGGCTCTTGTACTGTATGAACATATGGCAGATACTTTGCCTCTAAGCCTGATAATAAATGGGTTTCAAATCTGTTGTAACTTAACAAATACAGGTGTATAATTATGGATATGGTGAAGCCATACATATTTTTCTACAGTACATTTAACATTTATTGAACGAGCATGGTAACATCAGGTGTTCCATAACGTTATATGTAAATACAGTATAAATGGTAAAAAGCATGACATTTTTATTTTTTTATAAAAATTGTAATCACTGTAATATGACTGGAACAAAACACTCGTGTATCAGATCACTATGTTGGGGATTATTTCCCACAACAGCCCATTACCTTATTCTTTATACAAGAGGTGTTCAAGTCAAACCAGGACTTGATGAAATGTCTCATGAAAGCAATTGACATTTACAAAGACATCAAGCACAGTGCAGTGATGAGACTCCAACTGTAGCTGCAGTAAAACATTTCAATAGTGCAAAATTTTTTTTTTTTTTCTAAAGAAGGCTGTACATCCTTGAATTATGATCCTGGTCGAGGTGGTTTGGAGCCCATTGTCGTTCCTCTGAACATCCAGTAAGTGGAATCCCTGGTCCTTGAAAAAAAAAAAAAACTTGTTGCCAGCTTGCGGATGAAAAAGCATCTGTCTGTGGGAACTGTACTCACAATTATTCACCAACACCACTTGCACATTACAAGAACTCGTCTAGGAGTTATTGTCACCTCCCCCGTACAGTCCTGACCTCACTCCAAACCATTTCTACATGTTTGGGTGATTAATGGAGTTCCTGGGAGGCCAGCGTTTCAGACATGATTCCGGCATACTGAGAACACCTTCGACCTCAATGGTATCCAAGCACTAGTGAAACACTGGGATAAGTGCATTAGTGTAGCAGGGGATTATATAGAGAAATAAAGGGAGTTTTTACACTTATAGCTGTGTTGTTATTCTGAACAATCAAAAGTCCTGGTTTGACTTGAACACCTCTTTTACAAATGCTTCCCTCTCTGTCTAAGCCTTCTTCTATTCAAATAATGCTTAACTAAAATGTGCACAAAGAAGGAAAACATTCAGAGCAAAAACAAATGTAAAAATATAAAACAGTTATAATAATTCCTGGGTTTTATATGCAGCCATTAACTGTTTAGCTACTGTATATTCGCACCTTCCTTAGGCCTTATCTTTGTGACTTAAAGATCCAGCACCTACAGTAGGAACAGATGCTATTTTTTTCCTTAACTGAGTTGGAGGAATGCTGTGTTGTGTCTTCAGCATTTATTACAGTATTGCCTTTGCTGATGTGTGGATACGTGAATGCGAATGTCAAATCAAAACAACTTACAATGGCCCTTCTATCATTCGTCGTTTTCATCTTGCGATGCTACAGATGTGTCATTCAGCCTGACCTTTAACAGTGCTCAAATTTCATCACCTTAAATGCAGACGCCTTCTCTCCCCAACACACACACACACACATACACACACGCTTGTGTGTTTGCCTTCCACACCCATCCAATCAGCCTTGGTCTTATCTCTCCCCTCTAGTAAGGCTTATCTCCTCTCTCTCTTCTGATGACAATCTCCTCTGCCTCGGTTTGTCTGTCCCCGGCCCCTCGGCCTAATCCCCCTCCCTGATAAACTTGGATATTTTATTCACATCCACATCCCTCCTCTCTCTCTCTCTCTCTCTCTCTCTCTCTCCCTCTCTCTTTCTCTTGCTTTCTCTCTCACATGCACACAAAAAAATTAACAGAGCTGTGAATGTAACTTGATGTGTGATGTATTGTTTCACAGAAATGATTTCTCAATGCAGGGCCTCATTTCCCTCGACCGGGAGTTTGATTTGTATTTTGTATGTGGCTAACGCCTGTCTTAATCCAGCTGAGTATAAATGCAATTGAAGAATTGCAGAACGAACGAAGGGGTGTTCACCTTGGCGCGCACCGTGACAGAGCCGGGATGCACGGCTGGCGTGTCTGCATGCATCAGGTGGGATATGATTGGCTGTAGGCCATGGAATTTGACCAATAAATGAAGAAAAGCACTGAAATGTAGAATCTCATTTGGCCCAGTTTAGGCTTCCTCATAATTTAAAACAAAAAGCCGCAGGGAATTGAGTGACTCCTGATGGTGCTAGCTGTTCCCTTTTTCATTTTCTCTCACTCTATTGCTGTCTGTTGCTCTCTCGCTCTCTCTCTGTGATGCATCAGGTGTGTGTGTGTGTGTGTGTGTGTGTGTGGTCATGTGTCAGAGTGAGTTAGCTGTTAGCTGGCAGACTCTCGCTGAACAACAGCAGAGTCAGCTGGAGCAGATGGTGAGTGGTGTCTAAAGGCACTAAAGGGAGAAAAAGAAAAAGACAGAAGACATCCCTCTATCTTACACCCAGAATTTTTTCCCCCATCAAACACAACCACACATGCAACATGTTACAACTATGCTCATGCTAACCTGTCTGACTGATGGCTCCCTGTACGAGCTTCTAAACGAGTGCTCCCATTACCGTTCGAGAATCTGGAATATGAAGACTAATCTTGTGTGGCTAGATGTTCCTGCCATTAATCAGTAGCGTCTCCACTCAGCAGGCTCTCGGGAGCTGTTGAACACGGACAGTGGGAGACTTTGAGACTCTTGGCTTCAATAAACCTGCTTCATTCCCACTCTTAGGTACACTCGTCATCATTCAAACTGCTGTATATCAGCAACACTTT
Organism: Clarias laeviceps; assembly: GCA_030014305.1. Lineage (NCBI taxonomy): Eukaryota > Metazoa > Chordata > Actinopteri > Siluriformes > Clariidae > Clarias > Clarias laeviceps. The sequence goes on from JAQMYJ010000033.1 coordinate 28,540,297, forward strand.
ACAGACTGAAAACATTCAGATCGGGTATAATCATATAGAGCGTATTTATGGTACGTATCTATGAGATCTCCCACGGTTCCAATCTCGTTCCACCATGGCTGCATTGCTTTCAATCCACATTATTCTTATTCTCCCGTGATGCCTCGTAAAGACTTACAGTAAATAAAATAGGTCATGCCGTCAAAAGATGACGTGAGATTCTCACAGGATTGAGCCTTTGTGTGTAAATCTGTCAACACTGAAAGCTAATGCTACAAACCATTGATAGCTGACAACATTGAACATTTTTAATTATTTGTTAACAATTGTCATTATAAATATTTGATCAATTAATTAATTAGCAATAAAAAGCTGTAGGAAAGAAAAACAATAGGGTATTTTTCTGTTTTTCAGGAAAATTACAAGAAAAAATTTTTAAGCAATGTGAATGTAAAACTACAGGAGGCACGGTGACATAGTGGTTAGCACTGTCGCCTTGGTACCTCCAGGGTCGAGGGTCCGATTCCCACCTCAGGTCTGTGTGCATGCAGTTTGCATGTTCTCCTGTGCTTGGTGGGTTTCCTCCAGGTACTCCGGGTTCCTCTCACAGTCCAAAAACATACAGATTAGGTTTATTGGCGGTCCCTAATTGCCTGTAGTACAGTATGTGTGTATGTGTGCCCTGCAATGGATTGGCACCCTGTCCAGGGTGTACCCCTCATGCCCTAAGTCTCCTGGGATGGGTTTCAGGTCCCAGTATGGCGGAAAAACAATATAGAAGAACAATAGGAGATGATTTAATCAAAATCAGGTTAAATCTTTTTATATTTGTGGAACATCTGCAAGACAAGTTATATGCTATGCTATCACATCCATTAATGCGGCTAAAACAGTCCCTTACCTATGTCTTTGTTCCCCCTCTCATCATTCCTGAGAAGCGCTCCATCCTGCTGATTTTCAAAAGAGCAAAAGTTGACTGTCAATGAAAATGTGTATTTCATAGGCAAATCTGATTAAAATAAAATCTTAACACTGATTATTGGCACATTTCATTAAATCCCATATCATTTTGCTTGCAATGTTTTGCTGATATAAAACTAGCGTGACTAGACCTTTAAGAATATTGACTCCAGATAACCTCCAAATAGAAATGAGATTCCTGCGTCCTGGAGTGTAGAAGACTGCTTGCTCCAGGAAGCAGTCGATAAACTGGATGGACTCAGCGTGAGCGCTGCACTTCATGCAAAATAATGTGTCCCTTCGAGAAGCCGCCATGCTCTCGTGAATAGCGCCGGCTCATATCACCCCTCAGCACCAGCTACCAGAGAAATTCACAAAGCGATAGAAAAAAGCAGAACTTGGGAAAGAAGTATATAAGTATATATGATGGCATATATATAGTCTCTCTAAAGGTCATTCCTCCCAGCATAACTAATACGGTTTCATTTTTGAAGTTTGCTTCGTATAGGGCTTTAAGCAATAGACACTGATAGTGTACAAAGCAGCTTTACAGAAATGTGGACATAAATTTAAATAAACAAAGACAAATCCCTGAGATGGCACGAGGAAAAAACCTTGAGCAGAACCAGACTCAAAACGGAAAACATCCTCGTCTGGGTGAAACTGGAGAGAGCAATTATTAATCATTCCAGTATCATAACAGTCATGGCTGGTGGTTTTTAAACTATGGTGAGCACAGGTGTCTGTAACATATAATAAACAAGCTGTACTGGTATATAACTGTTACGGATTGAGTTACCGACCACTCCTGGCACACTGTGAGTCACTGTCTGACTGGTGTTAATATGTTTACGTTTGAGTTGTCAGTCATGTTCTATACTGTTTCAGCGACTAACAGTGTAATGAACATAGAGAAATACAGTTCTGTACAAAAGGCTTGATCCACCCCTCATTTCTTCATGTTAAATGAAATTATGTAGATTAAATTAAACAAATGGGAACAAATGTTTTACTAAAAAATGCCTAAAGATATCATTTAAAAATTGCTAACCTCAGCAGCAACCTCATTTCCCCCTCTCGTCTCTTCCAACCTCTCAGCATTCAGCATCACCAGTATACTAATCACCGGCCTGATCATCTGTCATCATCTGCACCTGTTTCTCACTGGTTCATGCCTTAAGTTAAATGTATTTTTTTTAATGAATAAATGATTCAAAGATCACTGTGTGGCTTAACAAGCAAGAAGCATTTATCTGAAACTGCTCAGGTACATGAGGAAATGAGGTAAATGAGAGCTTAAAAAAGTCTTTCATGAAGCCTGGAGAACTGTTTCTCAAGACAACATTAAAAGAATATATACATAAGAAAGTCTGACCCTTTGGAAGCAAAATATGAAGAAGCAAGGGGTTGATCAAGACTATTATTATCCAGTAAAACCCATTAAAACCCATTGAACTTGGCTCTATCACAGAAGCCATGCATCACCGAATTCCTATCAGAGCAGTCTGAGTGTCTATAAAAAGAGACTTTTAAGTGAATAAACAACAGGTGATTAAAGTGTACACAGAGTAGTAGGATGGGCACAGAACATATTTTATGATTACAGCATTAGTTCTTTCAAGATATTTGAGCAACGGTGGCTCAAACAGTTAAGACTCTGGGTTACTAAAGGTTGGTGGTTCAAGCCCCAGCACTGCAAATTTGCCACTGTTGTGAGCTCTTAAGCAAGACCCGTAACCCTATCCGCAAAGGTGCACTGTACCCTGGCTGGCCCTGCACCCTGATGCCAGATTTTTATCTGGGAGATGCTGAAAAAGCTATTACTCTGTACTGTAAGGTACTGTACATGTGACAAATAATTGAACCCCAACTATCCATAGTATATCCATATCCATAGTTTCCAGCTAAGATTATCTACTGGCCCAAATAAGCCATGCTTCTTATAGAAACTATAGAACACTAAGTCTTTAGCTGCTCAGGTTCTCAAAAGCATATCAGCAGAAAATCCTCGTACAATAACAGAGCAGACTTCCCATTGATCTCTCTCTCTCTCTCTTTCTATCTAAGACACTCTTTTTGTTCAATGCTTATGGGAAACTGGGCCAAGAACAGGTTCAATGCACAGGCTGTATGATTGCAGTAGCAGTTCAAAATGGCATTCACTGAAGCAAAAGTAGGCAATAAGTGTTTCTACATCCACACTTGGCCCTTAACAAAAGCAGAACATGAGTCACAAGTCCAGAAAGCTTGGATCAGGAAAGCAGTATTATTATTATTTATTTTTGCACAGGGAAGCTACAGGAGCTGAGTATCCAGGCTGTCAGCTCCCCTCCGGATCTTTCTGAGGCATGATGCAGAATGACACTCCACAGACTCGGTCACAGCCGCCCATGCTGTTACGCAATAACTCTCGCTGAGTGATTTTGAAGAGTACGGCGACAGCCTACACCCATGGTGAACGCTGAAGGGAAGAGTTGACATTTACTATAGAATCAGAGACGCACTTATTCATACGCAGGGTTCCCGCACGTTGCGACTCATCAGATGACTGTCTGGTTTCATCAGCGCGTGTGTGGTATATCCTTTGTCACGAGATGATTCAATTACAGTCTTTGTAGTCTGTTTTCACTCACTCCATTGTTAGTAGTGATGTAGCGAAGGCTCCAGCAGGGATAATGTCGTATTGCACTGGTTAGCATTAGCTGTGCTGTAATCACTAGCACTTTTACTGTAACGAGTTAAAGTCATTGTTGTGTCCAGGTTGTCTAAAGGAACTGGCAGGTTTGTACCTGACTCTAATGGAATCGTACAGAAAAGGACAAGAAATATAAAGAAAGAGGTAGAGAGAGAGAGAGAGAGAGACCCCAGACTCTAATGAAACACTGGCCTGGTCTCAAACTTTCAATACTGAGCAGCTTGCAAAACACCTTGGAGATAACACTTGGGGATTAGCTAGCATTTCATTTCTTTTCCCCCTTTTTTCCTCCGCCTCCCTTCCCCTATTTTCATGTCCCGGGCTCACCACTGCCACTGTAGCATTACTGCTGGCACCAGGGGCCGACTTTCTGATACCGTTCGGCGCTTACTCCAGCATTTGTTTATTTAATCCTGCATTCATGCACTGTGTATTAGAGCAAATGCAAAACAGCTTGCCACTGTTGAGAGAGAGAGAGAGAGAGAGAGAGAGAGATAAAACAACATAGAATTTGAAGACTTGAAATCAAAAATATACTGTAACACACTGCAGAAATTAAAGGAAGGAGTGAATAGGAGCTTTAAGCTCATTTGACCTTCCCACAATCGGACCGATCACTTTATAAGGAACACCTGTACACCTGCACATTCGTGCAATTATGTAAGAGTAGCTGTACTTCAAAATAATATTACTTTTTAGAAGTAAAAAGTAGTCATTCAAAATATTACTGAAGTAGAAGTAAAAAGTAGTCATTCAAAATATTACTCAAGTAAGAGTAAAAAAGTATTCTGTGAAAAGACTACTCAAGTACTGAGTAACTGTTTCAATCGCAATCGTAATTTCTGTTTTTTTTTGTTTGTTTTTTTAAAAATTATAATAATATGCATGCTGAAGTGTGTGTCTGTTTTGGCAGATAGAAGACACCGCAGTATGAAGCTGTTCTATTGCAAGCGAAACATGCTTTGTATATGATGCCAGGGATGCATCATATTTTATGGGATGAATAAAAATGTACACCGCGTGTGTTGGCGATTAATTCTGTACTGAAATATACTTATATATTCATAGACTGTTAAAATAACATTATATGTTTACATAAGTACATTTTTTCCTAAAAGTTACTCAAGTAAATGTAACGGCGTAAATGTAACTCGTTACTACCCACCTCTGCGGTTATGTAAAAACCAGCAGCGCGATATATAAAAAATAAATAAATAAATAATATAAAATGCAAATACAACTCAAGAGCTTCATGTAACATTTACATTACATAATGGAGGAAAAGTGTGATCTTTGTGACTCGGACTATGGCATGGATGTTGGTGCCAGATGGGCTGGTTTGAGTATTTTAGAAACTGTTGCTCTCCAGGGATTTTCTCACACAATAGGCTCTAGAGTTTATAAACAATGGCTTGAAAAACAACAAACAACAAATACTGAGGGAGTGACAGTTGTGTAGGTGGAAATGCATTGTTTATAAGAAATGTGAGAGAAAATAGTCAGGAAGAGTAGAGTAACTCATGTAAACACTCTTTACACCTGTGGTGAGCTGAAACGCATCTCAGCATGCACAAGACATAGATCTTGATGTGGCTGGGCTACAATAGTGGAAAACTGCATTGGGTTCCATTGCTGTCAGTTAGGCAAAGGAATCTGAGGCTATCATGACTCGCCCACACTGGACAATCGATAGACAGATTAGGAAAGACAGACCAAAAAAAAAAAAAAAAACAGTCCTCAATTTTGCAGTTTTAATAACTGTAAACATTAAAGAATCAGATTTTTTTTTTCTCTTGGGTAAAAGGAGAAAACCTGATCTGATCTTTTTTTCTGTTGTTGTAACCTCGCCAACTCGAGGTTTGATTTGTTGTACTTGTTTCAATGCTTTTCTGTTCATCAAAGTTGTAAAGTGTGATTATTGATTTTACTGTAGGCTTCATGTAAGTTCAAACTGTTCTGATCTCTCTTATCAACAAGGTGTTTCAGCCTGCAGACCCTTCACACACACACACACATGATCTCTCTCTCTCTCTCTCTCTCTCTCTCACACACACTCCCCGCTCTGTGTAAAGTAAAAAAAATCCAAGGAGATCAACAGTTCCTGAAACACCCAAACCAGCCCATCTGGCACCAGCACCCATGTCATGACACTTTTTTTCTCATTCTGATGTTTGGTGAAAACATCTACAGTACATGAGCAGGTGTACTGGTGTCCTTGTTAAAATAATTGATAAGAATGCTAATGTCTGTTTGTATCCACATAAAATTCATCGTATGTAACTTTAATTTTTATATCTTTGATGAACTGTTATTAGATGCATAGCAGCTTTTGCACATCTTTTAATGGAAAATGTTTAAATTCAGTCGTACATAAATTTGAATAAACCATCATCTGATGCTCTCTTTGAGACAGCTGCTTTTTCTGCCTGGATTTAATCGATTCGATGTGCCTACTTTAAGATCAAATTAGCCATCCGTGTGCTCTGTTTACATAAACGTGGCCCACTCCTCTCTGATGCCTCGTATCTTTGCTTAAAGCAATGTGCTGGCTAAAATGCAGCATAACTAGATGCTATTTAAAGATTATTATGCAATATTGATGAGCCAGCAAACTCAAAGCTTCAACACGCTTCACTAGCTATTTCCTCAAACTTAAACTCCACCATCTAGCTCATGACTTTAAAGGCCAGGACTTGGCTGATTCTTATTGATTATGTGCCTGCCAGGTCAATTTAAGAGATATGCTAGGGTTGAGCTCTATTGGTCCAAAAAGCCCCAGAAGGTACAGTATTTACAATACTAACACAAGACTAGAGGTTGGGTTTTGTAATTAAACAAAAATCCAAATAACCAATACCGCATTGCCAATGATCAGTTATTGTAAGTGTTTAAAGTTAATTAAAAATCAAATAACACATTGTAAGTATTAAATACAACTTTTGATTGAACTGCTTTATGATTGAGATTTATCTATAGGTGGATATTTTCTGACTGGTTAAAAACTCCAAATGTACACTGTGAAATAAACTTTTCAAAGGTTTACTGTAAATTCACCCTCTAGTCAATCAGTAATGAGTTCTAACAGTACTAACAAACAACAACCCCCGTGCTACAAAAGAGGTATTTATAGACACCATGCAGGAAATATGTGATATCACTTCCAGGCTAGCCTTGGGGAATTTAATTACAGCTCTGTCACACTTCGAAAAATCAAATAATTGTATGTATTTTTTGGTTGATGGAAGTAGAAACTAAATGCTAATAGTTGAACTTATTATTCTTCTATTATTAGCCTATTATCCCCAATTTAGTCATTGCCAGTTCCCACCCGCTGGATAGTTCCGCCTCATTTCAAGACGTGGGAACACTGCATAAAATATATTTTAAACCCAGACGGTCTCACTCTAGTGAATTCATAGCTGTTTGTCAAAAGTTGTAGGTAATAGAATGAATTTGTTCTAATTTATTTCTTAGAAGATATCTAAAGCAAATGATTCCCCTACTACTACTCATTTTACTCCTTTTTTTTACCACTTGCCAACAACAGTTGACCCTTTATACAAAATCTTCAATACTGTATTGTAACTCACAGCAAGTCCTATAACAAAAGCATTCCTGCCATGAAGTCAAACCATCAAGACCACTCCCACTAACCTGCTCCTTATGCAATATCATGGAACAGCTTCTCTGTACTATCTGTTCTGTGATTGATTCATTTTATTCTGATTGACATAGGAGACCAATCTAGACTAAACAGGGCAGCCGGTAAATCTTCTTTGTACTCACGGATATCTGATCTACTATTGTAGCACTCAGGGACAATTTTATAGACCTCCTTAATCATTTCGCCCTTTTCATCTTTGTTTTTTTTTTCTACACAACCATTCTGAAGATGACCAATTTGTCCATGTATAAACTGCAAAATCTGCCAGTATACATAATATTAATACCACAAATTCTCCAGTTATGTTCCTATTTCAGTTCAATCTAAGGAGAAGGTATAAAAATTTCAGCTTTCCTGATGACTTTATAAATTGGTTTAGTTTAGGGAATTTATCATCTGATTACCTTCGATTCTTCTATCTGGATTTCTACCTTACCCCTCTTTCCAGAGTTAGTATGCATCTGGAGCCTCCCCACAGACTTGGAGCTCCATCATGGGGCATGTGGAAGGGTGCTGATGGCTCTCTGGGGTGCAGATGAAGGGTTTTTGGGGACCCACCTGTTTTTGCCTGACAGTGCGATGACAGGGAGCTCCGCTCACAAGCTGCTTGTGGAGAGGACTGTATGTGGGATAAAAGACCCCTGCTACTGCCATCATCAGACCATCAGGGAGCAGAGCGCCACATACGGTGTGCCATTTGGAGATGGCACATGTGGGTGCTGAGCTGGCAGGCCTCAGACTTGAACTTGCATGCTGTCATTTCGGCAGTGTTAGCTCACACACTCATCATCATCATCTCGTACTGTAGTGATGCACATGATGTGTAAAGCCTGCTCATTTTCATGCACACACTTTTATTTATATTCCGTCTCAACCATAAAGTTCAGTATGGTAGGAACATTAGGAAAAGTTGTGTTCGTTAGTGTACCAGCTAACAACTTAATGAAGGCTTGTTTCAGAGTATACAGAAATACAACAAAAAGGTTATGCATGAATTAATAAATAATTTCTGTTCTTGCTGTGTCTGTTGCACCATTCAAAGAGAATGGATGAGAAACAACTCTATTTTTCCTCTGTCATTTCAAAATAAATGCCCTGAGCCATTAGTCAGTCAGTCATTTTTGCAAACATATGATGTTTGGGGTCACCTCCCAGTTTGTGCTTATCACATCCCCTAATGTGATGTACTGTACTTTATGTCATTTTATTTCCATAAAAGATGTTTTTTTTTGTTTTTTGCACCCAATTGGCATCATTAACTATGTCATGATTTCATAGGGTGGCCTTGCATAGGCCAGGTTTCCCTTGTTAGAGATATTTTACAGTAAAAAAAATACAGTAAAATCAATTAACATAAAGTGTATATATCCGGCAGCATAATGGTTAGCACTGTAGCCTAGCACCTCCAAATTGCACCTTGAGGGTTAGAGTCTCACCTCTAGTCTGTGTATGTGGACTTTGCATGTTCTCCCCATGCTTGGTGGTTTTCCTCTGGCTGCTCCGGTTTCGTCTCACAGTTCAAAGGCATGCAGAGTAAGATAACCGGTGTTTTCAAATTCCCTATAGTGTGTGTGTGTGTGTACCCCGCCTCATGTCCCGAATCCCCTAAAAAGTAATTGACAATGAGTGAGAGAGAGGTATACATCAATTATACTGTTTGGAATAATGCATAAACAAGCAGGTGTACATCTTTTCCTAAGTGATCTGTAAGTGTATAGTGATTACAGTAAGCTTTAAGCATAGTACACAATGTTTACAGGTGTACACTGAAACAGTGCATAGAAAAATAAGGTACTGTACAGGTTTAGGTTACAGATGTGATGCAGAATAAATCAATACATGCAATTCCATCACATTTCCTAGGAAACTAAAATATTCAGTTATATTAATATCTGAGTTAATAGAGGCCATGTGTAATTATCACCAAAGGCTAATGGAATTCAGCAAGCTAGTGAAGTTAGTCTATGTCGAAATTGGACATGACTCTACTCTTCTATCACATATCAGCTGTGCGATACCCTTGTGCACCATAATCAAAGTGCAAGCAATTATGAAAAAGTAATGAGAATATTAATTAGAATTACTTATTAGTCAACCTCATTGTGTTTGGAGTTTAATGACTGATATGAGCTTGCCTAGCGGAATGAACTGCAGTTCCTGTGGCAAAGGTCTCGACCCCAGGAAATGACTGAGAGACTGAGAATGCGAAGAGAGACTGAGATATAGTGATAGATAAAAGTTTGAATGCTATATTAGACCATGTACGGTACACTGTAATTATAAACTGCACAGATTTTTACATGAGCTAATTTGTAACCCTGATATTCGAGCTTGCAATTAAACAGAACCAGACCTCACATTTTCTTTTCTGTGTTATAGTTTTTTGTGAACTTTCTTCTTAAACTCTTGCAGCGATCATTAACTTTTTTCAGGAAGTCAGTAGTCTAATGTTAATCCTCCATGATCTCACGCTTCCATTGCATTTCCACCATCGTTAATATGCCTTTGCATTTATTCATTTGTTTAGCAATCATTTTAAAGTGTGTGCTTTTGGCTCATTACTTGTTCCAACATTATCTCATTTTTGGAACATGATTTTTTACCCAAACATTTGAATTTATTTTAATTGCTATAGCCCTGAGAATAATATGTTAGCTGCAAAATTACACTTTGAAAAGCAGCATGTGACACATCTATTCTATTATACTTTATTCAGCATGTCTCAGATTTTATTTAGCTTAGCCTGCTATTCTGGGAAACTAATCAGTGATGAGGTGGTGTTCCAATGTTTCCAATGTAAGTTGGTTAATTACCAATAGAAAAATATCCTGTGTTTTATTCCTCTTTTTGCCAATGCTAACAAGTTTGTCATTTATTAAAGAATTAAAAGATGACATATCTTTTTTTTACCCATTTAATTAAATAATGTGGAATGTCCACAAAACAAGTTAGCTCCTGCTATCATGCTATAGCAGCTATAAACAACACTCAGTTCACTCTTCTAGTCACTGCCCACAACCCTGGGGTAACTTTGCCCACAACCTTGGGGGTCCTTTTCCCCTCACATTGCTAACCTTACTTGCTCTCATTATAGCATCAGAAGAATTTGTCCATTCAGATGCTTGTTCAGTCTCTTGTTATTTCAAGACTGGACTGCTGCAACTCACTCCTGGCAGGTCTGCCTCTGTCCACCATTCGCCCTCTGCAGCTGATCCAGAATGTAGCCGCACAACTTGTTTTCAACCTTCTTAAACTCTCCCAGACCGCTCCCTGCACTGGCTCCCTGTAGCTGCTCACATCAAAATTAAATCAAACAAACAAACAAACAAACAAAAACAAAACAAAACAAAACAAACAAACAAACCAAAATTATATATATATAGGCAAAATATATATTAGGCAAAAAATGTAGACACATTTCAAAACGTTTGTAGAAAAAACGTTAATACTATATATAACTATATATTAATATTAATACTATAGTATATACGTATATAATGTAATATAATGTAAACAATTAAAATTTACACAGTTTTCAGGAAATAAAAACTTTTTTAATACTCTTTATAGTTTTACATAAATAATAAAATATAAAAAATATTTTAATTTTTATACTATATATATATATATACACACACACACACACACACACACACACACACAGTTTATACACTATACTGTATATACAGTACAGCAGATATATACAACAGACTTACCATAAATTGCTATTACTTGAACTACTGTATTACTACTACTTTTTTCTATTACTTATAGGAATTATTAATAATACTTATTTATTATTACTATATTGTAGCTAGTCACATCAGACTGTTCCTTGGCTATACACAACATTATATTGAGTCTTTACTTACAGATTCATTTATCTAATTCCTGATCTATATTGTGTTATTTAATATTTTATGTTGAGTTGCTGTGAGTGGGTGTGTTGTGCTCAGCTGGTGGCTCAGCCGGGAAACAGACGCTATTTTGGAGCCATTCTCTCTCATTTCCTTTGCTGATATGATGACCAATTGCAGTCTGGGAGATAGACAAACTAAAGTCACAATGCTGAATGGGATTGTTTTCTCTCTCTCTCTCTCTCTCTCTTTCTCTCTGCCGGGTGTGTAATCAGCTCATCGAAGTCTGACATTCATGTGGAGTCACGCAGGAGTGCAGGGCCAGGTGTTCTGATTCACTGAGTTATTTATTAAAGCGGATCAGTATTGAAATTTATTCTGCTGCCACAGCTGCTCTTCTCTCTGCCACTTCAGGAGGAATCCCATAGAGGCAACCTGGTGTCTGTCTTCCTCTTTTTCTTTCTGTTTCTCTTTCTTTCTTTATGTCCCCATCGTATTTGTTTGTATCAACCTCCTATTTTTTCCTCATCGTTCTTTCTCTGTCACTTTTTTCACCTTATGTTCTTTCACTTTTCTTTTCCGCATAAAATCACTTCCACACTCATTTTTAACTCACCATTCCCTTTACCCTGCCTATAATTACCATTCTTTTGTTGACTTTTTTTTTCTTTTTTCTAAAATATGCTGTCTTTTTCTTACTTCTACCCTACTTCATGGTTCAGAAGTACACTGTGCTGCCTGTTTCACAGAATCTCAGATTCCTTTAGTTCCCTTTTTCAATTTTTTCCCCTATTCTCTTCACGCCTGGTCTTTCTTCAAGGTTCTATGCAGTTATCAAAAAGAGCATCAACGTGAAACCTTTTTTTTTTTTTTTTTTGGCTTTCTCGAAAGTATTTTGAAGCAGGTGCATATCAAGCTCTGCAACAACTATGCAAAAAAAGGAATAAAGAAAAGAGAAGCTAACTGAAAATTAGTATATTCTGCTGGAACCATCCATATGGCTGCCTCATTCTTTCCAACCCACAGAGAGAAGTGGGTTGGAAAGAATGAGGACACATAGACACACATTTGAGAATAAATACTTGTTGATATGGACATATGGTTAGCAGGTGGATCTCCATCTTGCTCCTTCTTGTTGGCTATGGCGCTGCTGATTTGCATGACTGACTTTTGGAGACTAAACTGTCAAAATAATCAAGCACCTCATCAGCGGCGGCACTGATACTGCTAACCGTCTGCGATCCTCCCAAGCAACACCGCCTTTCTTCAGCTGTCAATCCAAACAATGGACCAAGGATTGTTGTTTGTCAACTTCTTAGGCGGTGTGGGGGGATTGGGGAGGGGGTGAAAGATACAAGCTATTATGGAATAAAAATCCCTTGTATCAGTTTTCTGACATTGTCACGGTTGCCTGACAAATGATTCCATCAAACCTCATTACGTTCACATGTTTAGAGTGCAGCTAAAATCAGGGCTTTTTTTTTGTTGTTGTTGAATTAATAGTCATTCAGAAAAACAAAACGTCAAGACTTAAGGGAGAACTTGAGCTCACTGGCTGCATTTATTCCAGACTGTTCTTGCAGCTTCAGCTGAGAAAACAAAGACGAGTGGGCCAAAGCAAGCAACGGCCGCCTGCTTTTCTCTCTTTACCGCTCTGACAGACAGCTGCGGACCCAATCTGTGGAAAATGTCAGCCAGAGAATAAGACATGAGGATGGAAGGAGACAAAAAAGTGAAATCAAAATTTGCCCCCATACACATATCACACACATGCCCTCCCTCTCGCTGGCTCTTTTTTTTTCTCCTTCACTTGTCTCACACATACACATATACCATGTGTATACAAAAGAAGCTCTTTTATATTGGGTGTCATTCTCTCTCTCTCTCTCTCTCTCTCTCTCTCTCTCTTACACACACATAGAAAGCTAAATGTCACTGTATGAATAGCTGTCTACTGGGTGGCCGTCGGGGGAAGAAGTGAGGAATATTAATGACTCTAACATAAAATCATTCACTTAATTTAATCCAGACAATGATCTCGACACAATATGTGCCACACAATACAGGTGTTAGGATTGGATGACAGGGTAATGATAAACGTGCACTGTTCAGCCGGGCGCTATTCATTTACCACCACTGCAATTGTGGAATAATTCCTGTAGGAAAAGAATAAACACTTTCATTTTTCTTATTTTCCACAGATAGCAAAAGGGATATTATTACAAAAGTAACAGCTGTATAGTTAAAATAAAAAAAATAATAAAAAAGAAACCTTGCATTACTTTACTTTCCATTCTTATATATTCATATTTATTATCCCATTCTATTATTCCATGCATTCTTTAATCTGATTGTTTAAAAGGTTTGGGTTATTTTTCTATAAAAACAGTTCTGATTGCAAACCAGGCTGGTAGACCTGGTTCTACTCTCATTCACTCACTCTCTATACTGTGTATTCTGTAAAGGGTTGCAGGAAGCCTGGATTCTATCCAAGGAAACTCAGGGCACGAGATGGGGCACATCCTGGACAGGCTGCCAGGCCATTGTAAGGTGCAAGCACACACAGACTACAGGCAATTTGGAAATGCCAGTTATCATACTTTGCATGACTTTGGACTGTGGGAGGAAACCAGAGTACCTGGTGGAAATCCACTCAGCATGGGGAGAACATGATTTACTCAGACACGCACACAGGCTCAAAGCAGGGCTCAAACCCTCGACCCAGGAGGTGCGAGGCCACTGTGATAACACCACTATGGCGCTGACCTGTTCCAATACATTATAATTTCCATAGTAATAAATTACACAGGGGTTGGTATGAAGGATGCGGCAGATAAATAATTAAATAAGCTGAAGTTCTCTGTGAGAAGATGTCTAGCTAGCCTTTTTTAAAAGGAGTCTCCAGTGTCAGCACTTAAAGCTGTAGCATGCAACAGTCTTCGCGATGCACTAATGTAACCTTGCTTTAAAGGGGACCTTACATGTAAAATTCACTTTTCAGTCATTTTTAGACATTCAGGTGGGTCTCTAGTATATGAGCTAAAAAAAGAAAAATAAAAAAAAAGAAAAACTTTTTGTCCAAAAAAGCGCCCCTCCCCTGGCTAGACTCAGTATTTGATCATTTACATAGACACTGTAATGGTGTATTCAGATGAGCTGTTAAAAAAGGCATTGAATGATTAAAAATGCATTTTGATGAGTATTTCAGCGCAATTCCTAAGTGCAATACGTCAAATGAGAAAGGGGAAGTATAACAACTGTTTCTACCAGTAGAAAAACACTAATTTCAGAATTGAAATTAGTTTTTAAAAAGTCTATTTTTAGTCTAGTCTAAGATTAATAGTCATCTCTAGTCAGGTTTATTGCAATCTGTTAAAGTGATAGAAAGTGATACAGTACACTGCCCTGCCAAAAAACAAACGTCACCACCTGGATTTAACTAAGCAAATAGTTAAGAGTCTTCCATTGGATCATTATTGAAGTGATTAATATGTTTCAGCTGCAACAAGTTATTTAACCTTAACTGATGAAGTGAGGGTGGCACAGTAGTGTAGTGGTTAGCGCCATCACCTTGCACCTCCAGGATCTGGGTTTGATTTCCACCATTTGTCTTTGTGTGTGGAGTTTGCATGTTCTCCCCGCATTTGCTGGGTTTCCTCCGGGTACTCCGGTTTCCTCCCACAGTCCAAAGACATGCAGATTAGCCTAATTTGTGTTCCCAAATTGCCCGTAGTGTGTAAGTCCATGTCAGAAGACATATCCTGTGGTCGTGGTAAAGATGTTATTATGTTTCAGAAGGGTCTAATTGTTATATTGCATCAAGAAAAGAAAACTATCAATTAAACTAAAACATGAAATTGGATTAAGAACTGTCCAATGCATTATTAAAACATGGAAGGATAGCAGTGAATCATCATTTTAGAGGTGGAAATGTGGTCAGAAAAAGATTTTTAAGAATCAAGAATGGAGGTTACTTTTTGGTGAAATCAAGTTGTAAAAAAAAAAAAAACAGCAGAAATCATGACTGTGTTTAATGTTTAATAGTGAAATTAGGAGCATTTCCACACTCACAATGTGAAGACAATTTAAGGGATTAGGACTAAACGGCTGTGTAGCCTTAAGAAAACCACTGATCAGTGGGACTAATCAGGAAAATAAAGGAAAAAAAAGACTGGGGAGCATTACAAAAGGGTCATGTGGTCTTATGAGTCCAAATATGCTCTGTTCTATCGTGGTAAGAAGAGATCTGGATGAAGTGATGCACTCAACATGCCTAGTGCCTATCATACAAGCCTGTTGGGGCAATGTTACAGTATGATCTGGGTTTGCTTCAGGTCAGGCCTACAGTAGATTTATCAATATTATGTTTCCAAAAATAAGGTCAGCTGACTATCTAAATACATATTAAACAACAAGGTTTTTTCATCAATGGATTGTTTGCTTCTATTGTTTTTTTATTCTTTATGTATGTACAGTATGACTGTTTGACTTTGAACCATCAACTTCTAGCAGTTCACAGGTGTTTTACATGTGTCTGAATTAACTTACTAATGTTTTGAATGAGATGAAGGAGACTCCATTCCATAATAAAGGTAAAAGTAAAAACCTAAAACCTACTAGGGTTTGACAGCAGCATACCAGAATTAGAAAAATTAGCCTTGACTCTACATTAGCAGTGCCACCTTCTCTCACACCTACCTTCTTCGCAGCACTTTCCAGACCCCTGTGGTAGCATGTTGACCTTGCAATGGTCAATTGATTCGGGCCGTGTTGGCACAGGTTTCCTGAGCGCTGTCTGGTTTTATTAGCGGTAGTGAGGACTAGAGCAGACAGCCATGACACGCAACACGGGGCCGTAGCTCCCCGCAGTCCTTCTACCTCTACAGACATGCAGCTAATGACTTCTGACAATCTCCCAGAACGGTGCCTGCAAATGAACAAGGAGAGTTTCAGCTGCTCGAGCTTGAGAAAAGCTGAACTGCATGATGATCAGTGCAAGAGAGGAACAGAAAGGTGAGGGAAGACGTGGAAAAGAGAGAAAGGTGGTGATAGGACTGTGGTGTAAATACAGAGGACGTACACTAGGTGGTTTAAGATGGGCAGATAATAACTTCATGCACTATTGATCTCGAAAATTCATTTAAAAAAGATAATGGACTATGTTATAGGAATTTTAGGGAACTATGCATTAAAATCTAATGCACTCTGACACCAAAGAGAGTATTATTACTAACATCCTAAACTGTTTAAAGGACATTAAAAGGTGAAAATACTGTCAATCAGTTACTCTCTATACTGCTTATCCTGTTCCGGGTTGCAGGAAGCCTGAAGTCTATCTCAGGAGACACAATGCAGGGTACACCCTGGATGGAGAATCAAGTCCATTGCAGGGGACACAAGAATACACACTATGGGGATTTTGGAAATTAAGTTTCAGAGTACTGAAAGATACACAGACCCAAGGTGGGAATCCAGAGGTGCAATTCCACTGTGCTACCCACTATGCCACCGTGCCATAAGGTGAAAACAACAAATTGTTAAATATTAAACTGTACTCTGCCTCAGGTTAGACCATACCATCCTGTCCCTATATTGATTATTTTCCATTTAAAGCATCACCATATTTTTCTTCTTACAAACTTGTATGTTGTTCTTTAAATATATTTCAGTGTAGCACAATGTGAACACTAAACATTTTTGGTACTAAACGGTGCAACAAAGGTTTTGTTTTAGGAACTCAGATAAACAGCAGACAAATATACATATTACAGAAAACAAAAAGCCCCCCCAAATCTGTGATATTACTATACATTTCTTATACAGTACAGAGAAATGCCTCTTATTCAAAACTCATTCATAACAGATTTTTAAGTTCAGTTCTTTGCATTTTGTGATTCCTACAGCAGAATAAATTTATAAATTAAGCTCTTAATCTGTACGACTTATCCTTTTAGAAATGCGCCCATTTTTTTAGAGAAAAGAATTTGGAAACTTGAAAATGCTTCACATTCCATCACTAAGTAACTAAACCATTTTGGATAAAACTACATAATCCAGCTTTAGTAATACTTTCTTTCAAGTTGGTCTCAACCTAAAGCCGCTGTCCTACATTCCTGAACTGGTCGTGAGAGTGCGCTGAATTGAAATTCTTGACAGTTCTTGGTGGCTACTCTGTGTTGTTATTTGCTGTAATCACCAACTGGCTATGGATCAGCTGTAAGTTACGATGTAGTCTCAACTATGACTCTGATATAAACCATGCCAAACTGTTATAAACTGTCTACAAACTTACACAATTGTGACCTGGATACCTGTCAATTGGGTACCTGTGACAGAAGCTTGGCATCTGCCGCATACTTCCCTAATAAATGTCACTACTGTACATACAGAGTAGCATCTATACAAACAAACCATGTAGTATATTTACATTTATGGCATTTGGCAGATGTCCTTATCCAGATCAATGTACATTTCTATTTCATTATACTGTACATCAGAGCAGTTGGGGGTTAAGGGCCTTGCTCAAGGGCCCAACAGTGGTAGCATGGTGGTGCTGAGGCCTGCGACCTTCTGATCCACAGTCCAACACCTTAACCACTGAGCTACCTTTATGAGAGCTTTTTACAAGCACTTCAGTAGTGACAGCTTAAAGCTGTCCACATCAACGTACAGTAATTCAGCATATTTTTGGACTCCAATCCTTAACAATGAAGCACGAACCATTGATGAACCATCTACACACCCCTACAATCCACTGTTACATTCCATAAACCTTGCAGCAATGTTGTTTTGATTATAATTTCCAATTTTCAAGAATGTCCAAAATTGTTTGGACAGCTGCCATTTCTCCCAAACCATGACTATACACTGATTAATGTGTCTGCGTTCTACCTACAATTTCCTATGACCTTGAAATTTCTGTTGCTTTCTCAGTGCAGGAAATTGTTTTGAAATTGATGCATTTCATATAAAATTAAATCTATTACAAAATCTTAATAGTGATTATGTTGAATTGCTAGATTATCAATTTAATACTGCATATTAAACGTGCCCAAAAAAAAAATCCTCTGATTGATTATCTTGTACTACATTACAGTATATCTTTTTTTTTTTTTTTTCTGAGCACAAAATCTGTACATGTGTAATATGATCTGTTTAATATTATCTGTTTAATTATTTTTTTTGGTCATTAGTTGAAACTGTTATTTCACTACAGTTAATTTTTACACCTTACTCTGACATATTTATTAAATAAGAGTGTCATCTGGGTATACGATCAAAACAGAGAGAAGTGTTTGCTCTTGTTGCACTTCACATCCTCATACAGAGTATATGCGTCCTTCCGCCACCTGAATCCAGTTTATTAGAACTTCCTGGAAAGATACAAACACAGGAAAGCGTTGTATATGAGGTCATAAGGGACACAATAAAGACAGCATTAGTCCGAATTCCCTGTCTACCGATCGCAAAGAGCAAAGGAAATATCCCAGACATTTTTTTTTCTCGCCACGATGGTTATAAAATGCCACTGCGTCATCCAGGAACATTCTTTTTGACTCATGAAAATGTTTTGTTTATCATCCAGGATGTGACCATACTTAAGGTGGTTACACATTTGACTGTGTTTTTATACTACAGAACCTTTTCAGAAAGAATCTTTACATCATTGTATTCCTTTAATGCTGGATTTATTCACAATGGGCCACATTCAGATATGCGTTAAATATTTACTTGGGGAAAGTTACTTGTACTTAGAGACTGGTTACACAGCTGGTTAAATGAATTTCCTGGGAGCGGCATTCAGATTATTAAAAATAGCCTGGATTCAGTTCTGGATTCAGTTTGAGGCTGCCAGGTGTCCACCACAAAGCCCAGTGCCTTTAAAGACAAACATTTGCCTTTTATCTTCTCAAAGAATTGAGAGATAGAGAATGCAAGGATAGAAAATGTTGCAAATTTGTTGTTGTTGTTAGCAAATGTATTGCAATTAAAAAAACAAGATAGATCATTAAAAAAATGTTTACAATGGTACAGTTGTAATCTCATTGGTTTATGAATATTCCTGATTGTAATTATTACTTTAATCAGTGTAAGTCTGGTTAAATTCAACAGTGTAGCAACTTTGCTTATTATTCTGCAGATTATTTAGCAACTGATCCACCACATCCCATTAATGACTTTTTGTAACATAGAGTAAGTGCTGATTTCACTCTTTTTCATGAGATACTAAATTGTAACATAATTGTGTACTGGTGTTTTTCGTTACATTTTGGTGTGTGTGCTGCTTACTATATACATCATGTGCCTCTTGGCATACACACTGATCAGTCATAATGTCCACATATTTCCACATAAGTTATTAATTATATACCAGTAAACCGGAGACATGATCATGTTCATAGAAGGTTCACTCATAACTGTGGGGACCAAACACTAGCCCGTCTGGGCTGATCCCAAAAAAAAGCCATTGCAGCAGAACTTGCCAGAAAAAGTCAATGTTGACCACGATAGAAAGGCAACAGAACACTGAGTGCACCACAGTCCGCCATGTACAGGGACCAGCAGGCAAGGAGCCCAAGGATGTCATCTGTGCTTCCAAACTCCCCAGATTTCATCAAGTACCCATGGGACACACTGGACAAACAAGTCCATTCCTTTGAGGCCCCACCAGGCAAACCACACCACCCAAAGGATCCGCTGCCAATATACTGTGCCAGACACCACAGCATGGTCCTCTGCATGGAGTCGTGTCCGGCGGGGCTAGAGTTGCCCCGGTGGCACAAACAGAACCTACACAATACTGGGCACAATGTTTTGCATTGTAATGTTATGACTGATCTTTGTATAAACTACCAGTATTGACTGAAATGTTTTATTTACATTTGATTATAAGTTCTGAATACAATTGACACAAAAGCAAGTAACTGTACAAGGTCCAAATTGCATCTATTCAATTATTGTATCATCATACAGTATGAGTAAAAGGAAATGTCTTTTTGAAAGTATAAAATCCAGCCGTTTATATGAGAATGAGAATGAAGAGGCAGCAAGCTGCTCTTGTGCTGGAGTGGTAAAACGAGCCCAATGTGAAGGGCAGTGGGAAGGTGAGAGCGTAATGAGCTATCCACCTGCTAACTCCAGAGACCAGCCACTGCTGACTGATTATAGGTGTGGGATAATTTACCCAACATTTCCAATTTGTTCAGAATGCACTTGGCAATTTGTGGCCCATTTCCTACCTCCCCCACCTCACTCGAAGTAGGTTCATAAAGTTTGAAATACACCAAGGTACCACTTTTTGCACATTTTCCATGCTGGTACATTGCCCAGTTACAGTATGTATGAGTTTAGAGCTATGAAGAAAGCCTTATGGGTCCTTTTGTGGCACAGGACATTACAACTACAGCAATTCAAAAAGCATTTCTCTAATTAATACTCCGTATTCCACAGTACACATCCAAAAAGGTGAATTAAATGTTTTTGGAATGACACTTTGTTCCTAATTCGAAACAATTAAAATGCATAGAATGTTTTCCCCCCCAAAATATCCCATTAACTGGAGAGCTATTTTTAAAACTAAAGCACCACAAGACGCAAAGTCCCCAAAGTAGATCCACTACTTTCAAAATGCCACAGTTGAGTCCAAATTGGGCCAATTATTTCCACAAACCAGCTAACCTTGCTGTGCACAAATGCTTTACCATTTCTCCCCCATAGCTCACAGGGAGAAGCCGGACAAAGAGGGGATTTGGGATGGGGGTGGTGGGGTAGTGGTGGTGAGGGGTTATTGCACTTACTCTTCACACTAAAAGCCTCTGAAAAAGATTAAGTCTTTTAAAATTGGTGCTGTTAAAATGCTGAAATCCTAACAGAAAGTCATCCTTGTAAAACTACCAAAGCATGTGACAAACAAAAATAAAATAAATCATATCGACTTATTGTACTCTAACTACAGTCTCTGTTAATATGAAATAATTAATTTTAAGACTTAATGAATTGTACTTTTGTACATTGTTTAGTGGTTTATAAGGAAACTAAATTTATTACTTCCTACACTGGGACCAGCCTTTACACAACACATAAAGTTGTATAGCAATGGTACCACTGTGCATATATTACATGAAACTGCTGACTTTTTAAAAAGTTCCCAAATCCCAAACCTTTTATCTGGTTATCTATCTAAACCTGGAGAAATATTAGTCGCTCTTATCAAATGCAAAACAAATCCTGCTCAGTTCCAATCTTTCTGGCTACGTTATGATCCGGCAAAATCTTGCACTTTATCCTGGTCAGGATTACAGTTGATCAGGCGTTTACTGTGTATGGTGAACCCTGGGTATGAGGCAGGATGGTGAGAACCATGAACAGCAATATACACGTAAATACTCATTCTCACCATAAAGTAGGGAAATGCAATGTTATCAGGTCTTTTACTTAAGGAAGTTCCAGACAGGTGAGATATATTGCAAAGACAGCACTGACCACTTAGAGACAAGACAAGCCCTCTTGATAAGTACATGCTGCAAATGAGCCAACTGACTCACCTCCATTATTCAAAAGCCAAAGGTCAACCTCTGAGCTACATGAAGCCAGACAACAGCATTTTTTTTTCTGAACTGGTGAATCACAGGGCAGTGTAAGACACTCAGAGGAAAGCATTATCTGCCTTCTTCCACATGCATGAGCTCACAGACATACTGTATGATTGCTATGATTAACAGAGGAGTAAGAGCATACCAACGTTCCCACTCAGACAACACGGCCAAATTTGGTCCCTTGGCCCTGGCTTTGGAATGATCTGTATTTGAGCTTACGATACACATACACACATTTAATATCACAGGATAATCTTACATATGCTAGACATCTTTGTTGTCCTTTTTGTGTATATTTAATATTTTTTTATTCTTCTTGGCAGGGGATCTAAGAGAAAATAGGTTAATCATATCTTTAGCAAGACAGACAAGCAGACTGTCAGACTGACAAGGCATCACACAGACAGATAGACAGACAGACAAACAGACAGACAGACAAACAGTTGTACCAACAGACAGACAGACAGACTAATCTTGAGATTGATGGTGATAAAATAAATTCAAAATATTAGTTAAAGACCATTACTAATAATACTTGGAGTGTCAGGTGGACGAGAACACAGTCTGATGATTTGCCGGAATTCCAGAGATACACCTTGAATCTACTGTACGTTATTTTTCTGAGTGCAGGAAGGTTCAGCACCTGTGCAATGCCTTCTGTCTCTTCAGCCTGGTCTTCCCTTCGCCTGAGGTCAGATTCTTTCCAGTTCCGCGCCTGCAATAGTGCACAGCTTGTGTCTCTCAAAGCAAAAGCGCACAGTCTCAAACAGGAAATCTCTTAAATCCACATAAGATCTTTCCTGAATGTCTCAGGAAGAGCAGCAAGATCACACAGCCACACCTGCCTGAGCATGTACAGTAGGCTAATCTTCACCGCCATTGCACTCACGCTATTACAGTCTACTTTACTATTGCCTAGTAATTCAATGCTGAATGTAAGGGCTGTTGGATGAACAATGAAAAAAGTGAAATAAAACAAGGCTAAAAAGATATGAAAGCCTTAGTCAAGCTCCAGACAGTGCATTTATATATCTCTCCCTTTTGAACTTGGGTATCTGTCTCACTCCCCTGTCTATATCCCGGCTTTATGAGGAACCGACAATCGACTCCACTTAAGGCATGACAAGAGGCGCAGGAATATTTCTTCATTTTAAAAAATGATTTGAGAGAGAGAGAGAGAGAGTTCCACTTATACCACAGCAGTCAAACATAAAGCTTTTGACATTGACATCATCACATATTGTCAGCATATCTCAGTACAGACATCATGCATTTTCCCCTAGTGCTGATGCTGCCTTTATACGCCTTCAAACTGATCATGTTTACAACCTAGATTTATAAATTAATCTTAAGTCATAAACTTTACATTTGTTATTTACATGTAGGTTGTACATACTTTATATTTCATGTATCACACTTTTAGTAGACTCGCCCATTTTCAATTGTACCATAATAAAATGTAAATAAAATACATTTATTTATTTTAATTTTTACCTTTTTCACACAGGTGATGTTTTCCCCATTATTTATTCAAGAAGATATTTTAAAATGTTTTATTATTTATTATTTATACTTTTTTACATGATTTTTAACATTTAAATATTAAATTTTTTTTAAAAATCTATTTATGTTTGTTTTTCCACTCACTCACTTATCTTCTATACCGATTTATCCTGTGTTCAGGGTCGCGGGGACCTGGAGCCTATCCCAGGAGGCTTAGGGCACGAGACAGGGTACACCCTCGACAGGGTGCCAATCCATCGCAGGGCACACACACATAGTCTGGGAATGCCAATTAGCCTAACCTGCATTTCTTTGGACTGTGGGAGGAAACCGGAGTACCCTGAGGAAACCCACCAAGCACGAGGAGAACGTGCAAACTCCATACACACAGAGACGGGAATCGAGCCTGGACCCTGGAGGTGCAAAGCAACAGTGCTAACCACTACACCACCGTGCCACAAAATATAATGAAGTTTACATTGGATTCATTTCCAGATTGGATTTATATACATGTCATACCATTCACTTATTTTTAAATGTGATTTTGATACCTTACATTTAATTTTATATTTGATTTTCACACACTTTTAATTAACGAAATGCGTTCAGTAAAACTGGGACTTGAAATTTAATGAAATTTCTCATGAAAGAAGGTATAAACCAGACTTTGAGCACAGTACAGTAATGAAAAACATTTGAATGGTGCAGATATTTTAAAGAAGGCCTCAGTCTGTGGGAACTGTACATGCAATTATTCACAAACACCACTTGCACATTATTGGAACTCAGCTGGGAGTCTGGCATACTGAGAAAACTCTGTATCTTGATGGTACCCAAGCACTTGTCAAACTCTTGGAAATGAGGTTTCAGGTAATTAATTTGCTTTTCGCATGCAAATGTCTTTTGAACATAAGAAACCGAAAACATGCTGGCGAGATGCAAAATGCTCTATACAGCAAATTCAGTGAATTACACAAATTACACGAAGGAATGTACAAAAACATTGTGTGACTGCCTTCAAGACATTTTTGCTTTTGTATTCAGCACAGTGTGACTTCTGCTCCAGAGGCTCCATCCTGTTCAACCTTAATCCCCTGAAGTTTCATAGAATGAGCACAACCTATGACTAATCCTTAGATGCATTCAGAGGAAACATGCAATGCACACACACACACACACACACACACTCAAACAAATTTGGTTTGTGGTAATGTACAAAACAATAATATGTGCATATGTGGGAACTGGTTACTCCAAGACACTTAAATCCAGTAGTCATTTTCTTTGTAGGCCTGTCAGTGTGAGTTTGTCCACCTCAGAGGTTGGTGGTGTATACAGCATCATTATCTCTATCAAACAGATGTCTCGCTCAAAGCGGTCTGATGGGGACCCAACAAGCCCCATGGCTGCAGGTGTGCTGTCCAGTAGCATCCAAAGTCAATCTCTCCAACTGGATGTGGATAATGCTTTCACATCACTGCTCTCTTAAAGTAAACACTTAATATAAAATCTTAAAGATGCTACTGAAAATATAATACTGTACAAAGACTATTAGAACTTTTTTCCCCCTCCAAAGACATGTAACTCAATATTGATCTATGAGGCCACTCCTATTAAATTACTTTCTGAACCTTAATCAAAAAGTAGACCAGACCCAGAGGAAAATCCATGAAAGCCTTTATAATCTTGAGCTCCATCCAAAGCTTGGATAGGATAATTAGACTGTCGGTGAAGTATGTTCAAGATCACAGCCAATTACCCGACATGGACAGGCAGGCAGGCAGAACCATGATTAGGGAGCATAGGACAACACAGAAATGAGAGAAAAACACAAAACTAATCAAGGATTGGAATCACAGTTGTGTGTCATCTGTGTTTCTCCGTGAGTGGCCTCTCCAAGCACACAATCAGAGGCACATTAAAACTGGCCCGATGTCTGCAGAGCCGCTCGCTCTTGCATTACCACCACAACTAATTGGGCCTGCAAACAACCAGCTGAGGACGCAGATGCTAGGAGGTTTTTTTCTTCATCCAAGTGGGTCTTTGCCTGAGTACTGTTTATCATCTATGAGAAAAAAAAAAGATTTCAAATCAACGGTCAAAAAACTTTTTTTTAGTAAAAAAAAAAAAAGAAAAAAAAAGAGAGAGAGAGAGAGAGAGACAGAGAGAGCTAGAAAAGTAGAATATTGCATTAAAATTAAAAACACTTCTGTAATAAACAATAATATATAATAATTCTAATAACTGTATTATAAAATGCATATAATAATAATAATAATAATAATAATAATAATAATAAACCTGTCTGATAATATAAAGTCAGGCCCATGCATTTTAGAACTTTGTTTTTAACCATTTCACCTCTATACACCTCTACACTGAATTTGAAACACTCCAGATGTGAATAAAGGCAAGACTTTCAGCTTCAATTCAAGATGTGGTATTAACCATTCAAGAATTACAGCCATTTTTATACATATACCCCCATTTTGTGGCTCATAAATAATGGAACAAATGGCTGACAAGCAGATGCTTGGTCAGGTGTGGGCTGTTCCTTGTTAAACCATGTCTAATCAAGCAGATAAAAAGCCTGAGGGTTGTTCTAAGTGTTACAAAGAGGTGTCTATGCAAGTGAAGGAGGCCATCATTAGGCTAGAAAAAAAACATAAAAGAACATCAGAGAGATAAAATGAGGGAAGTGGACAATACAATAGTTTGGAACATTCTTTAAAAAAAGAATTAACTGTCTTAGAAACAGCAAAAGGCCTGGAAAAACACAGAAGACAATTAAAGTGGATGACTGCAGAATTTTGAATTCTGTTCATGGTAAAGAAGAAACATTTCAAAACATTGAGCCAAGTCAAGAACACTGTTGAGGTAGGCAAGTCATTATCAAAATCTACAATCAAGAGACGGCTTTATGAAGTAAATACAAAGGCTTCATAACATGGTGTACACTGCTGGTAATGCTCAACGACAGAAAGGCCAGATTAAATTTATAAAACCAGAAAATATTGCCAGACTATTTGGGCTAATGAAACTAAAAATAACTTGTAGCAGAATGATGGGAAGAGAAATGTATGGAGAAAGAAAGTAACAGCTCATAATCCAAAGCATTCCACATCATCTGTCAAACATGGTGGAGGCAGTGTTATGGCATACTGTAAGTGTGCATGGCTGCCAATGGGACCGGGTCACTGGTGTTTATTGATGATGTGACTGCTAATAAAAGTAACAAATGGGATTTTCTTCATCCTTTAATCCAGTCACCTGCTCTTGACCCAATAGAGCATTAATTTCTCTTACTGAAGACAAGACTGAAGGAAGATGAACCCACAAACAAGCAGCAGCTGAAGGCAGCTGCAGTAAAGGCCTGGGAAAGCATCTAGAGGGAGAATACTTAACATTTGGTTATCTATGGGTTCCAGACTTCAGGCAGTCATTGACTACAAAGGATTTTCATTAATGTATTAAAGACAACACATTTATAATTATGTTAGTTTGCTCCATTATTTATGAGCCTCTTACAGATGTGGACAGGTTTGTTGGTACATTGTTACAGCTCACTGAAACAATGCTTCATTCTAACTGAAAAGTGATGAAATTAAAAGGAATTCCATCAATTAATATATACCGGCATGCCTTTGATATGTCATAAAATAGAAAATAAATATCATAAAATAATAACATATTGCTCATTCAACAAAAGAAAAGAAAAATCACTCTAAAATGGCCTTTTTAATGTAAATAACTGGATTATAATCATAGTTCAAATGTGCTGTTTTCTTCATTAGTTTCATGCATGGCTACAATTTTGTAATCCATTATTCAGCCTATTTAAATGGAGAAAAGTAGCTTCTTTGCCTTTTGGTATCATCATGCGCACTACACTGATCATGGACCGGAGAAAGCGGAGAATGAGCGACGTGTCTGTGGAAATCAGGAAGAAAGTTATAGACAAGCATGTTAAAAGCTTCATGACCATCTTCAAGGAGTTTGATTTTCATGTTACTACAGCTGCAAATATTATTAAAAAATTTAACATCCGTGGGACTGTAGTGACCCCGGCTTGATTAAAAGGAAAGTAGGTAGACAAAGAGCCAAGGAAAACTTCCAGAGATTGAAGCAGTACTCTATGGTAAATCAGTATCTGATCCCACCATCCGATGCATTTTGTGCAACATTAGGCTCAGTGAAAGAAGACCCATGAGGACTCGAATGTTGAAAGAAAAACAATAAAATGCCAGAATGGAATATAATAAAATGCATACTGATGTGCCAATTGTTTTCTGGGAGAATGTCCATTGTACATATAAAACGTGAGCTTTATGCTTTATGTTCAGAGATAAAAGAATGAAGCTTTCTAAGAAAAGAACATCATACAGTACCTACTGTGAAGCATTGAGGAAGCTAACAGTCCCCAGCATGGTCTATAGGTTCATATTTTATCCAGCTGGTTACACCATGATTTCCTCAAAGGATTTAAGCTTAAATCCTAAAATTTATTCATGTTTTGTTATCATTTGCCCCCATTTTTTCAAATATAAAATGACAAAAGTAATTGGTGAAGTAAAAATAGACTGATTAGCAGTTTGGTAATTCTTCAGTGTCTGATCCATACAGTAAGATCCTTTGATACGGTATAACCAGTAATGGTGATATTTTCCAAGATAATCAATGTATTGCATAATTTTTAATCATCCTCTAACCAATGATGGGTGATGGGTTCTGACATTTCACCACTGTACACTGTATATTTTCAGCTGATTATTCTCAACCCAGGAGTGACACTCAGGGTTTAAAAATCCTGTCGCAGGTGATACACTAGACAATTTCAGTGTCACTGCTGTGATGAGAATGGTCCACCATCCAAATAATTTCTGGTCAGGAGTGCTCCTGTTGTGCCCTATTTCCACTGACAGATGAGGTAAAAGGGTAAAAGTGCAGACAGCAACAGATGAGCTGTAGCTAATGATTGAAGACCTGGAGAGCTGTACCACTTCGTCTTCTTTGTTTGACTGTTTTTTTTTCTTTATTTTTGATATTTATATCATTCATGTGCATAATTCTTTCAATGCATTGAGACACATTTCTAGCCAGAGCTAAAGCTGTTTAGCAGACGTACTACCCTGAATGAAAGGATTTATTCAGCAAATGAGGTAGCAGAAAAAATGGGATGTTGATGCTTAATAATATACAGTACTCATATTAATGATACATGATATGAGCTGTTGAAGCCTTCTCAGGCTAACACTGCAAGCATTTCACATTGAGTCATGCTCGTGCTGAGTAGAAGTGCAGTTTTCTGGCTTAAATGCAAAAAAATCTTTTGCCTTGGACACCTTTGTCCGCATTTATTCCATTCAAAAAAAGTTTGACCTCTTAAAAGACTGCAATGTCAGAACGGTCCAGTATATGAATGAAAGCTTTACATCTTGGAGTTCTGCTCGCTACTGTATGGTTTGCTTTCCCGCTTTACTTCCGAGGCATGATGCTGAGCAATTGAACCCTGCTCCTGTCCTATATTCACACACCGCTCTACTCTCTTAATTATGGACAACTGTGAAATCTGGCTGAAACCATCTGGCTGATGGGAGTAGGGGGGATTGCACTGGCTGCCCCAGGGAGGTCTGAGAATACTGAGAATACACTGTTATGCAGGCACACTGTTAGACCTACCTCTGAAGTGAAGTGGTGCATAATATTTGGTACATGCTAAAAAGTCTGGAAATATTAGAGCTTCGGGGCTGAAAAGTGTGTCTGATTCTAAGAGTGAAGATGAGAAAAAGGCTGTTTAAAATCGGTGTGGAAAAAGACGAGAGCACTGAGACAGATGCAGGTGGTTACACGGAAAACTAGCTCCCAGACAAAATGGAGCATGACCTTATTTCATGCACCGAGGAACCCGTGGGGGCTTCTGGTGTCTATTTGTGAATTGGAGGACGCAGATCACTGAATGCTCTGACTGCAAGAGTAGTTTGTAGTAATCTAAAACCTCAATGAGTCTGTTCTCTAAAAGGTATTATCCCCTGTCCTGGCAACCACATTTGGCTGGATTTCCGAAGTGAAAGGATATATCTAGATGAGTTCAAAATAGGATCTGTGTTCTTAATTGTCCTGTTAAATTATTTGGCAACCCTTAATAAAACAGGATATTTTCATTTCCTTACCTAATCCATGCAGTATATCTTTTTTTAAGCACCAAATTCAATTTTAATCCACTCTCAAAAGAAAGCTAGTAGTAACACTAGTGCTTATCTCCGAGGTGTTCCCCTCAAGGGCACATTACTGTATGTACCGTTACTCTGTCTCATTAAAATCCAGTTCAGGTATGTAAATAGACCTTAAGGAGACCTGCTGCACTATAAATAGGGAATAAAATATAGGAAAACACATTATTAGAAAAAAAGGACACATAGCCTTATATTACATGTGTTCCTTTTATACAACAACAATTTGGAAACACTTATGTACAGTATTTGTTGTAATACCTGTAATCCATTTATAAGTTAGATTTACTGCTGTGGTGCTTACATTATACCAGCTATAAACTGTCATTCCATCACAAGCATCTCTTTTGTCTTGATGTTAATAAGAATGTGTTTATGAAGTGTCGTTTGTCACCGCTTTTCCTATACAATGAGGCCTGGAGGACTGAGGGCACAGGATGGGGTACCAAGTCATTGCAGGACACACACACACACACACACACACACACACACACACACACACACACACACACACACACTACAGGCAAAAAGTTTGCATATCTTTGAACTGTGGAAGGAAACCAGATACAAACTTCACGCTCCAAGGCAGGAATCGAACCCTCAACCCTGGTGGTGCAAGGCGAGGGCAACGGTGCTAACTACGATGCCATCGCGATGCCTATTAAGTAAATACGAAGCACAAATTCCATTGTTTCACTGTTTGTGTTGTTTATTATTTGCACAATTATGTTGAGCTGATTTTTTTTCAAGTCTTTGACTACAGTATGTAGTGCATTCGTTATGCAAAACCTGTGATTTCCAGTTACTATAAAGAAAGTGATATACACGAATAAACACACAAGTATAAGCCTTTTAATACAAACACTTTGTGACCAATCCAAATTGAGAATTTAACTACATTTATTTTCTTCGCTGAAAAGAAAAAAATCACTTACATGTACAAAAACATACTTATATTCTGAGAATATATACATATAAAGTAGACCAGCCATCGTTAGCATCTACTTATGACCCAGGTATGCCTTGTTTACTTTTTCAGATGCTATAGCCAGATATATGCATTATATACACAATGAAGAGTGTGTACAGGCATACGGAAGCAAAATTAGATCGCACTAAAGCCACAGTACCAGTTTGTTTTTGTGTTTGAGAGTGTGTTATACTCAGATTTTCCTTTTATCCCATTTGCATTTCAAATGAAATGTCCAGTCCTGGAAGAAAGCATAAAAAAAGCATGGCTTTGCCTATAACTGCATATTTTATGAACAGCTAAATAAATGATAATTGAACAAGTCTGTTACAAAAGCAAAGTAAGTTATCTTTGGCCTAAAATAACACATTTGATGTCTTTAGTTAGTTGACCTTGGGACTCCATGTGACAGTCTGGTCTGTGTTCTGTAAATCAGGGATAATTGCCATTCTGTGACTCTAGGTCTTTTTGAAATGCCCAGTTATGAGCAATAGAAAAGCTATTTTGACTGGCTATCAGTAGTGTCCTTGCAGTTACACAGATGAGCAAATTCCGGTCTCCTGCTGATACATGTTGGCTGGGTTATGGGGTTAGTAGGCTGGCACTTGACATACATACTGTACGTTACCATTAAATGCTAAAGTACTCTAGGGTGGTAAGAAAAGTAGGGCTGAGGACGATAAAGAGCTGAACTATAAGTCCAGATGGCATTGTACATATAGCAGCTTTTACAATAGCATACAATAGCTATTACTTTGTATTATTGTATATTGAGAGTGTGTATGCAGTATGCAAGTCGTAGTTCAGTATATTTTCAGTACAGTGAAGTTAAAAAAAAAAAAAAGAAGACATAAACAAAATTTGATGAATGCACAAAAAGAGACATGCCTTTTTTTCCTATTATATATTTATAAATTCCTATTATTATACTGTATATTCCCTATCTCTCTTGTAATTGCTACTACATGTATATTGTCTCTTATGTTGGACATTTCATTCAGGATCAATAAAGTATCTATCTATCTATCTATCTATCTATCTATCTATCTATCTATCTATCTATCTATCTAATCTATCTGCATATGCTAGATTACAGTGATACAGAATAAATGCTTATGCAATGAACTAACTGGCCCATATAAGTGTTCAGTCTTAAAACGTGCTGCATTTTAATTTTACTGAATATTTTATTGCACAGATTCATAGTTGCTCTGCAGTGCCCCATGTCCTACATATTTTAGTCTTTTTCCTGCTATGACATACCCAGTGCAACACAGGAAGTGCTGTCAAATTATTAATTAGTTGAATCAGCTGTGTTAGGTGGATACAGTGTGCTCCAGGGCCAGGGATGGGTACTTGTACTATATTGAACTCAAATTTCAGATACATTTAATGGTCAAATAGGTATGTGATTTGAATGATTCATAAAAGAATCTGTTATTCATCATCATCGTATCTTTATGCATCATCTAAGTCCAATTAACTGAAGTGAACCTGCTGTAAGTCATGTTTTCTTTATTCACACAGGTTGTGGCCCTGATGGCTTTCCATTGTCCACCAAGGCTCAAGTCACTTGAGAGTTCATTTGTTACCATGGTTACTCATCTATCTCACCTGTTCTTTGTCATTATTTCTTGTTAGCTTTTATATCTAAGAGTATTTATAAGCCTGCGGAAGTCTGTTTCCTTTTTCAGGTCCTACAACAGTTAATCTTGTTTTATGATCTGGCTCCTTCCTAGCACCTTGTCATCCCCACATCTTCTGTAGTTGTTTCTTAAGTACAGGTGAAATTGAAGTGTTTCTCATATTGCTTTAGCAATGCTTGAAAATGAAAGTCTGCAAAAGGATTCATTCTTGTCTCCAACATTTTAAGGTGTTAATTATCATCTAAGTGAAACTGATGACTTTAGTGGCTTCTTGCGGGAATTTCATTTTAATGCTGGAGGTGCATTATGCAGAATAAAAATGAGCAAATCCTAAAATAACAGCCTTTAAAATTCTCATATTGAAAACTCTAATACCAGAGTAGACAACGTTCACACGTTCAACGTTCACATAAGTCAAACATTTTTGCAGTCATTCGTTTTAATACATCACTAGCGTAAAGAAGAAGACTAGCGTAACTGATGAAATTTAATAAGACTATTTTTTAGCTTGTTGGAAAAGATTTGAACATTTGGTTGATTATGATCAGAGACAGCTACGCTATTGAATTAAGGGATTATGTATACAGGCTCCTTATATCTTTGTAAAGGGCTTTACATCAAACATTTATGGATTCACACAGATGGACAACAAAGAATACATAAGAATCAAGAATTATAACCACAACTCACTGGGCGTGGTGGATCATTCATACCAATGCAGCTCAGTGTCCAATGAAGAAAAAGCGATTTGAAATGTATACTACAGTATCTTACCAGACTTTTTGGGAACTAATCTTTTTGGCCATTGATATATATAATACAGTATAGAACTTCAATTAATAGTTGCTTAGGCGGCATGGTGGCGTAGGGGTTGGCACTGTTGTCTCGTACCTCCAGGGTCAAGAGTTTGATTCCCGCCCCCAAAAAAAGCCCTTAGTGTGAGTGTGTGTGTGCCCTGCAATGCCCGGGGTGTACCCCGCCTTATGCCCAAAGTCTCTTGGAATAGTCTCCAGACCCTGTCTAGAATATGTGGGTTATAGAAGAAGAATGTAAAATATTTGTTTGTTAATATGCATAGGAAAATAGTTTTTAACAGAAAAACAGGGAAATGACAAATTTAGCATCATGTGGTATGATTTCTCACATGCCCAGCCGGAAACAGACAAATAAAAGACAGCAGTAGGAACAGCAGGCCACTGATGCTGTCATACTTCCAGAGTCCTTTCAGTGAAACCTCCAATGCTCATGTTACTTCTATTATTTTATTATTATTATGATATTTCTATTTGTACTGGTGAGAAAAACATGTATACTTTTTAATACTGAGCATTGAACAATATCTGGGTATTCTTAAACTCTTCTAAGCATAAGTGAAACAAGTCAAGTTTGAGATACATATATACATATAAGTCATATATACATATACAGTATACATATAAGTCCTTTGGTTTAAAAAATACTTATTTTTAACAGACAGATCACAGACATAGTCATTTCATAGGCAGCAGATTTGGGCCAGTTTTACTGGTGCTTAATCTTAATCTGTTAATCTTTTTTAGTTTAATTTTAGACTGTATTGTGTTTTTTTTTCTTTTATCTGATAGGAAATTACAGCACATTAAACACATATCATCTCTTCGCAGGTGTCTTTAGGTGTGGAGATTAGGTTTGATCCAACAACTTGATCAAAGTGTGATGTTCACTGTGTGAGGAAATCACACTTCACTAGAGAGTTTTATGGCATCTTGATGTAGAAGTGCTGTGTTTAACAATGCACCGTCGCCAAGCTTTTTAAATGGAAAATAAATGTTTTAGAGGAATGTGGTTATAGTTTATATAGTTATAAAATATAGCTACGGTTTCTTAAAGTGTCAAAGTATGACCATGCGGCCATATGCACGCTGTATGAATTGTATATAATTTTAATGCTACTGTATATTTTCTGCAACCTGTCGCACACAATGTGTCGAACATGTGTTTGCATCAGTGGCAATGCTAAAGCGTACAGCACCTGCTTCGATATGCCTTATATTTGTCATTTGTCCAAGTAACAAGTTGTCGCTATGCACAAGCATAAATCCACAGGTGCTTACACAATACCACAAGATCATTTATAGCATCGTCAGAGTGTTTTTACAAGTGAGGAGCAGATGTTCCTTCATTGTTACCTACCTCCAGCTCTGAATAAGAGGCCTCGCTGAATCGTTTAATTGGCAAATGCTTTCAGCACGTCACATAAACTTTCATTAGAGAGGCCCTATGGTCTGGCTAAAACCCACTTCTAAGCTCAATTAAAATCATTAAAGCCTTCAATTGGTCAGGCCTGTCATGGAAGTTCAGGGTCGAAGCAGCCCAGGAGATTTGATTAGGAAAGCAATGGTTGCGAAACATGATACACTATAATGTGCTGTTCTGTTTCAAGGAAAAAGGGACATGTCCTATGAAGAATCGGATGCTCGTGCATCGTAAATTACAATTATATTCACCAGAAAGGTTTGTGTGAGCCACTTAGCATCTATCAGTCTGTCCATATGGTGAGGAGATTACCTAGTGCTGTTTTTTTTCCTCCCTATCTCAGTCTGGCTGTAGCTGTGGAGAAATTGCATTATAGCAAGTGAGGAGAAGGCACAGTTACAGCCAGACGTAGTTTCGACATAAATCACACAGCTCCCTAAAGGATAATGCACCCCATCACACTCTCACACACACAATACTACTTTATAACAAGAAATCAAGAAGGGAAGACAGTGTTGTGTTTGGCTAATATCATGAACTAGGTCATAGCCTTTCTTCTCTTAACGTCCTTCCATATCCTCTAAAATGTTTCAGCTTTTTTTTTTTTCGTAAGAACTCCTTTATAAACACGGGAGAAATGCATGTTGGTTCTCTTTGACTATCAATTAGGGTAAAGTTTTTTATTGTTATTTTTTAGGCTCATCAGACATAAACATCTAGGATTTCTATTATTTATAAAATATAGTTTAGATACACATGCATAGATAGAATGTAACTGAATAATGAGGTCTCCACATTCACTGTAAAACTCTGTATGCAGTAGAAAGAATATGGAGCCGCTAAGATGACTTAATGTTTGTTTTTCAACCAAAAAGGAATATCTGTCAACCACAAGTTAAGCTTCGCAGGAGATGTTTCATGGCCATGAACTACTGTACTTAAATCATGGCCATGATTGGAGATAGTAGCCAAAAGATGAGGAGAATAACCCATGGAGGTGGTGGCCATCTCCAAAGTTTCTCTTTGTGTCTCTACTGTTCTGAAGTGCACAGTGTAGAATCCCTTGTTCCTTGATTGGGGGTTAATGATTATTAGAACACCTGTGATATGAAGTGATACATATAGTTAAACATCCCAGTGCTGTTATGCTCTACAGCATCAGCACTCATGAAATGCCTCTCGTTAAATCAAAATACTTGGTTTAAAATAAGTGTTTTATAACTTAGCATGACATACTGTGGTTATATGTTTGATGTCAAGTAATGGTCATACACTTTATATTGCACAAGCCTGAGATGTGTGCAATTTCAGTTTTAAACCTTAACAGTGTACAGTAAACTCAACTCTGTTCTTTAATCTGCAACTTCAGGAATATTATCTCGTGGCCATGCTGTATTAAAAAATAACTATCATGTCACCTAAAGAGCGCTGTAGAAAAAAAGAGCGCAGTTTGTTTTCAGTTTCTTCCCCATTGCACATGAGCCAGACATGTTTTTTATTATTAATAAAGTTCTATTGACTGTCTAATATGTATAATACATCATGAATTCTAATTTAAAATATAAAAAAAAAAATCAAAGGAAATTTTGGCAGTAAACTCGTTGACGGATTTCTGAAAATGACAGTGCATCTTGTTCTTTTAGCCAACATCCAGAACTTGATATGCCAGACTGCCTACACAGTTTACAAGCAACCGAGGCTGAGTCTCGAAATTGGCTTCCTATGTAGTTCTGCTGGTTTTGGGATGCCAAGGGTCTGTGAGAGTGCTTGGCTCGCTCCTCGTAAAAGTTAATTATGGCTGAAAAAACCTGATGTACCACTTGAGCCTGACAACACATGCTCATATGAGTTCTAGCGGCTAAATCTTACGCCAGGATTTTTTTGTAATTTGCAATCAGTTAAGGCACCCAAGGCTTTATTCTTGGTTGGCAAACCATCCCCTTTGGACTTCAATGATCCTGGATATTATTAATGGGCATTGGGATTATTTAATAATAATAATAATAATAATAATAATAATAATAATAATAATATGTGAAATATTAAAAATAAACTGTATATAAGCTATAAAAATGCCATTATGTAACATGATTTAACATGAGTCTCAATTACAATTCTCCCACAGTAAAAATAACAAAGACAGTACAGGAAAATATGCAGGAAAGTCCCAGAAACTTTACTATAATGAGCCTGTACATCTACTGTAGGAAATGGTATGTGTTCAGTCAAACATAACCATGCACACAATCTCTGTCTCTCTCTCTCTCTCTCTCTCTCTCTCTCTCTCTCTCACACACACACACACACACACTGTTTTTCAAGCAAAACCACAGCACAGAAAAAGAAAGCTGCTGTCAGTTGATATTCCTGTAAACGGACCTCTGTGGTATAAAGTGGGTCTTGTTTTTGCTCATTTTTGTGATGGGGTAATAAGACCGATGGAACCATGAAAACATCCATAATATACTGTGTAGATTGAGAAAACAGCCTGGAGCTACCAGTGATTGTGAGTGTATGTCACAGCCAGGCTACTTTGAATTAAAGCTAGGAGAGTGATTATACATTTACGGCTATCATCTGATAGAGTATTGGCTGCCTCTTGTACAGATGTCT
Organism: Clarias laeviceps; assembly: GCA_030014305.1. Classification (NCBI taxonomy): domain Eukaryota; kingdom Metazoa; phylum Chordata; class Actinopteri; order Siluriformes; family Clariidae; genus Clarias; species Clarias laeviceps. The sequence continues at coordinate 28,577,244 of JAQMYJ010000033.1, forward strand.
ACCTGAGGCTGAACAGATGTTACCATAAATATTCATATGGGATGCCAGTTATTAAAACTATAGAGCTTTAAAAACTTGTGATGTTGAGTTAAGGTGTAATTAGTTGCTAATGTGGCTATAAAATGACTGTTTCTCACTTTTTTAATGGCGATGAAGGCTCTCCTTAAATCACATCCCCCTCCGCACAATACACAATTCGCACACATTCTAACCTCAGTGACATGTCTTAAAAGCTCTTTTAAAACCATTTCATCCAGCAGGTTACTATTGGTACCAGTTTTTTTGTTTTGTTTTGTTGACCATGAAAGCTCTCATTTTCTATACTTTCTCTTCTTTTTAACAATAAGCAAGTTAGAAATTAAAACATAAGATGTCTGAATTGTAGTTTGAAGCCATTTATTTCAAACACACACCTGAAGAGGAAAGACTTCCTCACTGAAGCTCAATAAAAGTGCATAAACATGCAATCATACAGATACAACTGTAATCTATTACGTACTACTGTATACTCATTAAAGGACTTATTGATCTTTAAAAAATATATTTTAAAAAAACATACCGTTTTGCTCTTACACTCACAAAAGAACTGTAACAAGTGTGATCTATATAAACATGTGGCTAATTGCGTATAATTCTAAATATTCATATGACAATGTTTAAAATACAGGGTGGGCCATTTATATGGATACACCTTAATAAAATGGGAATGGTTGGTGATATTAACTTCCTGTTTG
>JAQMYJ010000033.1:28578077-28614508 GCA_030014305.1 Clarias laeviceps
CACAAACAGGAAGTTAATATCACCAACCATTCCCATTTTATTAAGGTGTATCCATATAAATGGCCCACCCTGTACAACAAACTAGTCACTTTAAACAATTGGGACTACTCTTTAATTACACTTTAATGAGGGCTTTACGCTGATCATGGTTATGTGGATCCATAGCCTCTCCTGGAAACACTGATCATGGAGCAAGACTACATCCTGAATGTGGGTGCCAATCTTCACAGGGCAAGAAAATTAATTCGGACATAGTGCCATGTTTGCATACCCAATTCAGTAACTGGAATATTTTTAGGAGGTGGAAGGAACTCGGAAAACCCAGAAGAAATCCATGTGGGTTTTTCTAATGAAAAAAAATGAGCAGCATGTTAAGGGGTTAACTTCATCACTATAATGAAAAGGGCAACATATTAGCTCAGTGGTGTCACGGAAACACCAGGCTCCACCCTCAATCTCCGTTCCCAATCACCCGAGTCCTGAGCACACACCTGATTCACATTAGCACCACACCTTATATACACCTCACTTTCCATCACTCAGCGTTCTGACCCCACTCATGGAAAACAGACTCCGTAATGTACCTCTACAAGCGTTGCTCCTCGTCTCGTCCTCTCTTATTCCCAGCTCCTATGTCTCGTTTACTGTCCAGCGTCTACTCCGTGTGCTACGTGTCATCTGGTTATCTCCACTCGTCCACCAGCTCCAACCTCACGACAGTTAAGCTAACCGTTTTTTCAACTCTCTGTTTTACTTTACACAAACTGTCAATAAAACGCCCGTTCGGCTTTTAACACGATCTGTTTGAATCTGTCTTCCGTAACAAATGGGTAGCATTGCCATCTCACATAGTGTCTCCAGTCTGATCTTGATCTTGCTCTGATTAATGTATGTGGAGTTTTACATGTTCTCCCAGAGCATGTCAATTTCAATTTAATTTGCCCTATATTAATTATGGACTTCATTTTTCCATTATGATTATGGTTCATTTTTCCATTAGATGCCACCGTGTGTTAACATACTATACCAGATAGCATGTGGATGTGGCCCACTTTTGGCAAAGATCTGTTGTCCCACTTGAGGCACTGGTAAATAGTACTACTACTACTCCATCCATACTTCTATTAACTTCTGTAGTCCAACCAGGGGCCGTCGAGGCCAACGGTGACCATTGTATTTATTCTCATTTCTTACGAACGTAGTAGGACCTCCCGTCAACTCAACTCACAATGGGCAATTTGGGAATGTCAATTATCTCAATCTGCATGTCTTTGGACTGTAGGAGAAAACCAGAGTACCCAGAGGAAACCCACCAAACATGTGAAGAACATGGAAACTCCATGCACACAGACCCAATGCCGGAATCGGACCCAGGACCTGGAGGTGTGAGGCGACAGTGCTAACCACAAATAATAATTTTTCCCTTTTTAAAGGATATATACCTGTATTATAGACAAGTTTAAAGACATGCTTCCTTTAATTGTATTAAGCTTTTTTTTTTTTTTTCAATTGCCATGGAATTAATGTCTTTAATAATTGCATGTAATAAAGTGTTGTTTACATTTCTTCCCTTATAGATTATTGTAAAATCTATAAATATGCAATAATTGTTCAGGTGTGCCTTTGGCATTGGGAGTGGACCAGCTTTTCTTGTGGTATATGGGCCAGATTAACATGGTAAAAGTGGACCAGAACATCATAACATAATTTTGCTCTCTAGGTATAGATTTCTAATTGCTTCGTAGCAAGCCATGAGAAATAACTAGGTACTAATGCCCAAGAAACATTTGTGTTGTTTCACCACTGCACAAAAATTTGCATTTAATGTTACATTTTATATTTGGATTTTCTAAATATATTTCAGTAATGCAACAAAAGGGAGTGCTGTTGTGCTGAATATCAGTATGTATGTAATATGACCCTCAGCAGAAGTCCAGATGTCATCACAGCCCTGCTGACCTAATGTGTGATATTGATTTACAGTATACAACATCATATATCATCAACAGATTAAGATTTGTTTGTTTATTTACCCAGCTCTTCAAACACATATCCATCCGCTACTGGTGGACAACCTAACTGTGACTGGCAGAGCAAGCAACCGACACTTAGCAATTGACAGTAATGTAGGTAAAATTTTACAGTAAATTCGATATTTTATATTACTGGTAGTATGCAACTGAAATATGAGGAGAATAAACCATGGAGGTCATGGTCGGACCTGAACTTGTGATATTTACTTTATATTTCTATTTGTTTTGCTTTATAATACCAGCTAAATTCGGGTTTCCAGAGTTGAATCCCAAATAGTGTTCTAGTTTCTAGAACTGTTCGACACACCAAGTAGTGCCTTTAATCAGGGGTTCGAGATGCATTTGCAATTCAGGCTTGTGTTAGAAGCTAGGTAGCTTCGTGTTGTTTAAGATGTCAAAACATTATCAGGTGGGTTTTTGATTGTTGAAAGTGCTTTTGGAATGCAGGTACTGTAGCTGGCAGCCAAGAGTTATTGTAATTAATGATTGCTAGAACACCTGTGAAGTGGAGTGATACACATAGTAGTTAAACGTCCTCTTGCAGTTATGCTCTATATCAGCATTCATAGAATGCCTGTCATCCAATCAGATTAATTGTCATTGCTAAGATGCAATAATACTTTTACACAACATCCCAACTATTTGGAAGAGGCCTATGAAAACATTATTTAAAGGATTTATGTTATTGCCCCAAGAAAGAAAAAAGCAAAGATTTTTTTCCATTTCCAAAAAATGTTACATCTTAGAGCGGATGTTAATGGTTAGAAGAGTTTTTTTCCTGAAGTACATATTGAAGGTGGTATGTGGCTTGTGCCTTGGGTGGTCCAGTTTTACTGAGTAAATTTGTATTTATTTAATGGTTAAATATCCTTTCCCCCCCGACTATAATATGCTGTCCAGTTGTACACACACTTGCACAAAACAGAGCACAGGTGAATTCTCACAAATAGTAATTATAAATTTGGCATGCATTTGTTTACCCATTTAGTTCTGTACTGGCTTCTTGGCTTCTCAGTGCTGGCCTCTCTCTCTCTCTCTCTCTCTCTCTTTCTCTCTCTCTCTGTCTTCCTGTATAAAATCTCATATCTTAGAATCACAATTGCCTACAGTTAATATATGAATTTGATAAACATCTCCCGAGTTCATACCGTATCATTCATTTCTAAACATGCATGAGTAAAATACCTCCAGTCTGTGTGGAGTTGCCATGGTGAGGTCTGAACATTGTGTGAAAGGGAATCTTGTCCTTGATGAGCGCACTGAAAAGTTCTTAAACACTGCTTGCTCATCTCAGGCCTCGGAGATGTTTCAAATGCCGCTAAACAAAAGGACGTGCACGCTTTTGAGACACTGACCCATCAGTGTGTTGAATGGCTTGTTTCTAAACAACATGTTGCCAAAACATGACTAATGTTACTGGATGTACAGTAAGTGTAAAAAATAAAAAAACTGACATCATGATTGGGCTTTATTAGTCATGATTTTTTTTTTCTTCTATTTGCAAGCTGTGTATGAGCTGGCACATAAAGCTCCTGTGGACTTCTAGGCAAGTTAAACTCTCATCAAAACACAGAACAGAGAATATAACAGCAGGCCCATACAGTATTCTTGTGACACACTGTACTTAAGGGCAATTGGCTGAATTGGTTAAATGTACGATTTTAAATCAGTGTATGTCTTGAAAGACATTTTTATAGTGATTTCTTTTTTATTAAATGGAAATATGCTCATTCTAATATCTAACTATTCCTTTTGTAACAGCTTATTCACAGGGACTTGTACTGCACACCCTCCACATAATCACAGGATAATAAGGAAAGAATTTTAAAAAGAAAAACATAGCAACATTAAACCATTAAATGGTGAAACCTTCTGTTAGGAGACATTTGTAGAACATTGAAAGAAGGAGTCTCCAGTGACAGAGCTTTATAAAAAGTCAGTATCATGAGAAAGTCTTCAGTGCATTCTGATTTCTAATATAAAAAAGTTGTGGGGATTATTATTTCTTTTTTTTTTTTTTCTCATTAAATTCCAGACCAGGGAAAAATGTGGGCTGTTTATAGATGTTGTAACTTGCTGTACAAATTGTTTAATATTTAAAAGTATGATGTTCTTTAAATCACATTTAAACATTACATTGTATTCACTGGCACATTCTAGTGATGTACAGTAAGAGGAATTAAACTGTAAATGGAAAATACCTACCTTCCAGGTTATTAAAGTGAGAGTAACTTCCCTGTGTGTCACACCACTCTATTGTTAATTATTTTCCTATGACAGCATGTTCCTGTTCTTTTACTTTTTTCATTTGTATTAGCGATTATTATTTTATCTATCCTGCATGTCTTGCGTAGGGTCACAGAGGACCTGGAGCCTCCCTTGTGCACATGCAGGGGTACACCCTGGGTGACACAATTCATTACAGGACACAAGCTTGTACACACACTCACACACCCATTCCTACATGACGGTCAATTTTCACACGCCAAACAGTGTCCACACTGCTTGTCTTTGTACCTTTATACATGTCTTTGTACCTTAAGAAAGCACACCAATTACAGGGAAAGCATGCAAACTACACACACACACACACACACACACACACACACACAGACCGGAGGCGAGATTGGATTCCATAAACCTGTAGGTAGGAGGTGACTGTGCTAATCGCTAAGCCACCATGCCACCTATTTAATGTGTATTTAATATATATCGTATATAATGGCATGTTATAATGTATAAGGCCATTTAGTCTATAATACAGGAAACCTCATGTCTCGTCCAGGTCAGTAGGAAATAAACGCAGCTCAAACACTTCGCCATAGCAACGAATGCAGCACCCTGTTGTCCACATAACTTATGCACCTCATGTATACAGTACATTCCTGCATAGAAATAGAAACAGCTGCATGCCGTGTATTTTCCTTCATGGACATGCACAATCTCAGTGCACAAACATCATCTTGAAAGCATGTAAACACATACACAAATACACAGCAGACAACCTTAAATACAATCCTCAAACAAAAAAACATGACCGTGGAGTGATATGATTACATCACCAATTCATTCCTACCCCAGACCCAGCTTTATAATACAAAGATCCCAAAATGTAAACATACAGTACAGATGCACACCCCCTCCTGTAGTGTGTGTACAACAGGTGTTGGCACCTGTACAACGATTCATCACACGTAACCGGGCATCAGCCGTTGATTGCTCAGATTAATTAGGAGACAGCTGCCAGGACACTGGTGCCTTCCCTCGCTGTCGAAATAAAACCAAAAATCTGCTTCTGGAGCTAGCGCTGCAAATGTCAGCGGAGTGGAGAGAGGGAGAATGCGAGAGTGGAGAATGAAAGTGTGTGCATGTGCACGAAGGGAAATGAAAACAGATAGAAAATCAATGGATGCAAAAACAAACCTGGGTTTCCGTCATTTTATTAACCAGAGCCTGAGAAACAAAGCAGTAGCAGGTCCAATTAATGCTGTGGGTGCAGTGTGAGGCCTTGCTGAGGCCCAGCAGCAACACACAGCAGGATCACACTCTGAACGGAAGCATGAAACCTCCACCAGCCATTGTTTCTACATCACTAAAGCTGCTTGGTTTAAAGGCTGTGCTTATACAGTGCTGAAGTGATGTAGTGATATATAAAACTGAACCCCAGGTGGAAAGAGATCACATCGCACTGTGCTAATTGAAGTATGACCTTGCTGTATAATGGCTCTTATACCACAGTGCTTTTGAAGTCTCAGGTCTGATTGGTTGTTTCGTTTTCTTTAACCCCAGCTATGAGAATGGTGCTGGTTGTAATTGAAATCACAGGCTTATATTAATGTGCTTGGCAGCACAGAGGCTTTAGTGGTTAACACTGTCACTTCGCAAGTGCAGGGTTGGGGTTCGAGTCTCATCTCAGGTCTGTGTGGTGGGCAGGAGACCGGAGTACCCGGAGGAAACCCATCAAATATAGGGAACATACAACCTCCATACACACCGAGACCTGAGATGGGACTTGAACCCTGATCCTGGATGTACAGTAAAAGGCTACAGTGCTGACCAATATGCAAATTTGCAATATCTCAGTCTTATTTTAATCTTTATTGTAATTTTTATATTTATATTTAAAGTGTGTAAATGTATATTATAAGCTTGCTGGATCAAACTGCTCACATATACAATATCTCAGCTGCTTTACTAGCTCACTTGAATAATACTATCTGATCATGTACAGTATTTTAATATTCATCATTTTATTTATATTCATGTTTATTCTTTACTGTTTGTATTCTATATTTATGCATCGTAAGAAATGACACCTAATTTTATTATCTATCTATCTATCTATCTATCTATCTATCTATCTATCTGTCTGTCTATCTATCTATCTGTCTATCTACCTAAAATCTTCAGTTTTTCTTTTCTTCAAGTTTTTCTTTTCTTTTACTTACACTCAAAGATGGCACAGTGGCGTAGGTGTTATCACTGTCACTTTGCACATCCAGGGTCTGGGTTCGATTCCCGTTTCGTATCTTTGTGCATGAAGTTTGCATGTTCTCCCCGTGTTTGGTTGATTTCCTCCGGGTTCTCCTGTTTCCTCAGAAAGACATGCAGGTTAAGTTAAGTGTCATTCCCAAATTGCCCATAGAGTGTGTGTGTGTGTGCCCTGCATTGATTGCATTGATTGATTGGTACCCCGTCGATGGTGTACCCCGCCTCATGCCCTAAGTCTCCTGGAATAGGCACCAGGCCCCTCGCAACCATGTATTATAGCGGTATAGAAAATGATGACGACTTACACTCACTTTCCATTACATTTATGACATCATTACACATCTACTAATTACAAGTACAGTCCATACATGCACATGATACATTCTAAAAACTGAACAACACAGAGAAGGATGAATAAATAAGCATATAATTTTGCATAATTCATGCATAATTCACAAAAAAGCTATAAAAATCCTGATAAGTCTATGTTTAGAAAAAAAAAAAAAAAACGTTGCACTCATTTTAATGTTCAAGTCAGTAGATTTTACACTCTAGGACTGTGAAGACTGCAGGAACTGTCAAATGCAGCACTCAAAACCAACATCCCAGTCTCTCAGAATATGATTAGACATCAGGAAGGAGTGGTTGAAATGATTTATTTCCCCTTCCTTGGCTGATCAGCGGTGTTTATACAAGCTATTAGCATATGATTGTTTGAATTTCGTAGAGCCGTAGCACTTAAAGTAGACCTACATGATGAAACCTATCTGATTTCCAATTATTATCATTTTCTGTGAAAAAAGGTATGGGGGTTTGGGGAGGAATGGGGTGTGGGGAATAATTTGACCTGTTTGTCTGAATGTAATCTCCATCCTGAGCGCTTGCTGAGCAGAAACCCGAGCTTTTGATTTCAAGGGTGCGGATCTGTGCTTCCACTCATCAATCTTGATTGCCTAGAATGTCCTGTTATCACAACACACACACACATACACACGCACGCATGCACACAAAGAATCTAAAAAACAAAGCTGGTGTTGATCAGAAGGTTTGCCTTCTGTAGGCTAACAGGAAATCCTGTGTTTCTGTTTGTGTAACTACGCAATGCACTTTAATTTCAAAAAGGCAAGGAAAGTAGCTATTGGTTCTCATTAGCATACAATGCCGCATCACTGACAATGAGTAATTAAAATAAAGAACACACATACTGCTCAAAGGACACAAATAATCTCAGTGATTATGATTTAGTTTATCCTCCAGGACCAGATGCTTGATGTGTGGAATATAATAATTACATCGTGGCTTTGGCATGTAATTAAGCATCCTCAGTTATTCCAAAATGAACAGCAAATCAGAGGTATTTGCTCAGTCTGAGTAGACCATGTGCATATAATATAACAGCAATTAAAACAAACAACAAATCCTCAATAACTCAAAATCTTGTTTAGAAACAAGAATGCAATATACTGACAATTAAATGTGGTTTTGGTAGTTGGTTCAAGAATTAAATCCTCTGTGGTGCCAATAAATATAAATAATGAGCATTATATGGAAATATTTGGAGTCTAAAATAATGAAATTTTGAAACATTACGGAATACATATGAATTAAAAACTAAAATTTAAATGTTTTGTTTTTTTATGCCCTCTTTTTTTTTTTTTCCCACTATTCGGGACTTTTTAAGTTATGTCACATGAGATTTTGCTGCTTAGCTCATACACACTTGCACGTATACATGCGAAACCTGGTACACATTTAGAGCTCATTAAGCTGAACAGCTTTCGTAGTGAATGTTATGGGCTCTACTCAACAGGAAGTCAGTTATTTTGGGTCATTTTCAAAATGCTCCCGATGGAAGTTGATACTGACTTCTAGGGAATTTATACAATCGCCATTAAACTGGGTCTATGTGATCTTTAAGTCATTAATGGTGCAAAATTGTGGAGGGATTTGTGATATTTCGAATGAGTCAGCCATGGCGATGCCTTAAACTTATTGTGAAAAGTGGTTAATAGCTTCCTGTGTGACATGGCAATGACATGGGGAGGGGAGCGATGGTGCAGGGTGCTTGGGCCCCCTCATCATTGTTGCAAATATAGATTTTTTTGTTTGTTTTTCCAGCATTTGGGGTTTTTGGGGGGTCTAAACATGTTCAAAAAGTCATGCAACTTGGATTGATTGGGATCTGCTGCCATTAGGATGCCTAAGCGATGTGGAGAGATTATTGATATCTCAAACAGGTCACCCATGGCGATACCTTAAATTTATACAGAAAAGTTAATAATTTTCCATGTGACATCATATTGAGTGACATCACATTGATTGACATCATATTGAGTGGCATCATATTGAGAGACATCACGTTCAGTGATGTCAAATTGAGTGACATCATAGTGTGTCGCTTTTTTTCCCAGCATCTTGGGTTTTTTGAAGGTCTTTATGGTGGATTATGTCACAGTGGTATTGGTAATGCATTGTGGTATTGGTCTTTCTGGCACGTCTGTGCAGCGATGACGCAGGTGCTTGGGCCCAATCAATGTTATTTTGCAATTATTATTATTATTATTATTATTATTATTATTATTATGAGTAGTAGTAGTAGTGGTGGTGTTTAGTAATTAATTTATTAATTCATTTGAATTTATTTCAATATTATTTGAAGGCATGGTGGCAATATCTTTTTCCCTGTAGCCCCGAACCTCCAGGGTCAAGGGTTTGAATCCCACCTCGGGTCTTTGTATGGAGTATGCTTGTTCTCCTTATGTTTGGTAAGTTTCCTCCATATATGCTGGTTTCTCTCACACAGTTCAAAGACATGCACTGTGGGTAAATTGACATTTCCAAATTGTCTCTAGTGTATGAATGAGTGTGAGTGTTAAGGAGAAGGATTAAATGGAGGGGTGCAGATACCCCCATTTGTAAAAAGCAAAACAAGCATAACACGTATATATTTATTTGCTTACTTACTCGCTTTGTTACTATAAAGCTCCCTAAATACAAAACTCACAAAACTCTGACCTGCTGTATTACAGTCTCCGCAACACTGAAACAAACCTCAGGTATGTTTCTTATGCAGCCATACTTTTAAGCCAAAGACTTCATACATTTCTTTTATTTTTCACTCCAGCACAATTTTCCACACACACACACACGAACTAGCACACCCCTTTGAGGGTTCGGCTCCTGGATCTCACACTCGTCCAATTTAGTCTTCGCGTGCTCTTTTTCGTTCTTGATGTCACTGTAAACGCTGTCATTATCTGCGTTCTACACCATCGATGTTTCATCCATAACCGACACACACGCCCACAGAGTGGAGGCCATTAGGTAGACGGCAAATAAAACATACAGACGTTTCTGGGAAAATTGCCCTTGCTGCAGGTAGGACACCGTTTTATTGTTTATATTGAGCTGGTGTAATGTGGAAAACAGTGTTTTGTCTTATCAAAGGACGATGTTCAAAGTATAGAGTCAGTGCCCTACTCTGGCCTGTTTTCTTTTTTTTTTTTTTTTTACATTTAAGACAAGTCGATACAAACTGGAAATTAAAATAATGTTCGGATACCTTGTTCATCATGGATATATATTTTTTTCTGTTGAAAAATAAAGCATGAGAACAATGATAGATAGATAGATAGAAATGAGATGATGGGATCGATTATGTATTATGATAACGTCAGGTTGATAAATTGACAGGCAAAGTTATGAAGATCGAAGTCATCTCGGGATAATATAAGGTGCATTTTCTTATGTTGTTGAATGGTTTTTATGTCCTTGAATGTACGCCGATCAGCCATAACAATAAAAACATTAACATTATAACCACCTCTGCTTTACAGTAGGTTCCTCTTGTGTGCGGCTCCACAAGACAACCACGATGTTTTTCGTGCTGTGGGTTGCAAAGTGGGGTCTCTGTGGATCGGACTTGTTTTTTTGTTTGTCCCATGGATGCTTAATCAGACTGCGGTCGGGGAAGTTTGAAGGCCTGGTTGGTGGCCTTGGGATCTTTGCCTGCTGGGCCCCAAGCACGGAGGACAGTGGTACACTGGGTGTTTTTTGGGTGCCTTTCTGTCATGGCTAGCATTGACTTTTTTGGTGGTTTGTGCTGCTTTGTCCTTTCGGGATGGGATCAGACTGGACTTGCTGGTTGTTGGTCTCCACCAGTTCACTGGTATATATAGTAATTGATAGTCAATCAATAGTCTATCAATGAACTAATCCCCCCACACAACCCAAAACAAACCCTTCCCAAATCTGTTTGACTGATGGCACTTAGTTAAGTGTTGGGTGTAACGCATTAGAGTACTTGGATTATTTTTTTGATGTAACGAGTAATCTAACGCGTTAGGTCCGCCATTTAAGTACTCAGTTATTTAGTTACATTTTCAAAAATTTAATCCGTTATTCAGACAATTTATGTAATCCGTGAGCCAGACAGCAGTCATTCCGTGAGTGTGTGTGTGAAAGTCACTCTACAACCTCCGCCCCCGATAACCCGCGCCCCCTTTGTTATTCCTGCTGTTATACCTCTATCTCACCTATGCGGTTTGACTCGCGGTGGCTGATAGTGCCTAACACCGCTTCTCACCGCGAGTCAAACCGCCCGACGTTTTACAAAGTTCTGCAAGGTCTGCCAGCTTCAGCGAGGACCGACGCGTGGAAAGATGGAAACGTAATCACAGTGCCAAATGATGAACCGTACTTACGGCCACGGTGCGAAACCACGTTGGTGAGATAGGGGTATTAGTAGTTAACAGATTATGGGCCAAACTTCGCTGAGTGATGATAGAATAATTATAAAGGTCTTGACTAAAACAACATGCATGAGGAATCACAAAGGAGATTTCATTTTCTGCAATGGAAAAGTACTCGAACTAGTTACTTTTATCAAAAAGTAACGCTGTAATGTAACTGATTACTTTTTAATGACAGGAATTTTGTAATGTAATTAGTTACTTCAAAAAGTCACGTCCCCCAACACTGTTAGTTAGTAACCGTAACCCAGTGTAAGTATTTCTCCAATGATGGAAACTTCTAAGCATTTTTTGTAAGTCACTCTGCATAAGAGCGTCTGCCAAATGCCTAAATGGAAATGGAAATGGAAATGATAGTCAATGCTATTGTGTTATTGTTTAGTATTGTTAATGTTATGTCTGATTGGTCCACACGTACACATGCCCACATAGCACACATACACGCACACACACACACCCAGCTCATTCCTAAGGTCTAAACCCAACCCTCCCCTCTCTGTTCCAAGAGCTTCATCTGCAGTGCTTCTAGGTACAACACACACCATTTCTTCACCAAACTGCACTATAGGACACTACATCTTATCCACTTTCTATTCTCTACAGCCTATCTATCTCACACACACACACCCCAACCCTAACCACTCCGTCTCGCCATGCCACGTAACAAAGGCCCAGACCAGGTGTCCTTCCAGAGTGACTAAAAGGAGAGAATAGTATGTGATTACCCCTTTTATTCTATTCATGTTCTCCGCTACGCAGCCACATTACAATGCTTCTCACTCAGGTGAAGGCACTTTATCAGGGGGAGGTTTTCCTCCGCTCCTATCCCGTTTTTCATTACTGTTAGAGGGTCCTCTTTGGCCCCCCTGCCCCCTTGTTTCCTTTTACTTTTGCTCCATCCCAAATGCCTGCAAATGGAAAAAGAAAAAAATTGGAGAGATATGTGCTTGAAAAATGGATACCCATTTACCGATAGTTATCAGGATTACTGTATGCATTAAGCCTAATAAAAGCAACTGTTTGTGTAGGATGGATGGTCGATGGATCATTCACCGTGGCTAATCCTTCCATAGTGCCTGTTATCATCTGTGGCACAGTTCAACAATGGGATTCACAGCACTGATGAGAAGGAAGGAGAGCGAGCAAGAAAACAGGCAATGAAGAGGGGTGGGGTCTGTCTGCACATGGAATGTAAATTCATTTTTCATAAAAGAAAACAAGGAAGGAGGAGGAAAAAAAATGAACAAAAGAAAAGGATAGAGGCAGAAAAATGAATCAGTGTTAGGAGTTATGTATGATCCTTTCACAAGGTGTCCTTCCTTATAATTCTCAAAGATTAAAAATCCATTTTTTTCTTTATTACGTTTGAATGGTACATATTGCTAGTTTTTATATAAATAAGTGCAGCAGGGATCATAAATGTCAGTGTTTGGATATTGGGTACAAAGTCATCTTTGAAGTAAGAAAAATATCAAATTTAATGAAAGGAAAAATACCTATGGATCTAGTCTTTTGGGCCATCCTGTACACTCATCATATGTTTTGGATGCTCTTGTTTAGTCTGGATTCCCCCTTTACCTCGTACCCATTGGTGCGAAGGCTGTACTGACAGAAATGCTCCATTCCAGATTAGTTTCTTCTTTCTTTTTAATAACCAACATATATCTATTTTTTTTTATTACAAATGTTGTGAAAGTAACTCTTCCTCTATACAAAGTCACCACTCAACATAGTCTCCATCACAACTCATGCATTTGTACCAGTTGATGGTATGTGTAGTGTCTGTCACCCACTGTGAAGTGTGTCTTCAATGATGCTTTCTCCTTCTTTAATGCTCTTCATCCGTCTGTGCACATTGCTCTTGTCAATGGTGGCATCTCCGTAAACATTCTGTAGCGCAGTAGGAGACCATCAACTGCAGCATAGAGGGGTTTTTAAAGAGGATTTGTGAGTTGGATTCAACAATGGCAGAAATACACAGCTTATGATGGAGACTATGTTGAGTAGCACCTTGGTATGGAGGACGAGTTACTCTACCAACATTACCAATTTAAAAAAACAGTGTAAGTTAATAAAAACATACATGTACACAACCATACATAGTATGATATGCAGTAAAATGCTTATACGACTGTTCATGACCTAAAAAAAGAAGAAGTTAAGAAGAGGCAAATTGTGCTAGAAAAAGAATGTAAAATATAAACATAATACAAATATTGAAATACAGTTACACTCACGTCTCATATCACATTCATCTATATCGCTTTATCCTGTATTCAGGGTTGCAGGGGGCCTGGAGCCTATCCCAGGAGACTTAGGGCACGAGACAGGATGCCAATACATCCCAAGGCACACACCTACTGTACACTCTACAGGCAATTTGGGAATGCCAATTAGCCTAATCTGCAGGTGTTTGGACTGTGGGAGGAAACCAGAGTACAGTATATACGGAGGAAACCCACCAAGCACGGGGAGAACATGCAAACTCCATGCACACAGAGATGGGAATCAAACCCGGACCCTGGAGGTGCAAAGCGACAGTGCTAACTACACCACTATTTACAATAGAAATTTATCAAATGTACAAGGTAAAAAGTGTAAAATGTATAAATTATATGGAATGTGCAAAATAAAAAAGGGTATTAGATGGAAGGATCTGGCATAATAATGCACATGTGACAAATAGACCTTGAACCTTAAGATGAATTTTTTTCATGCAATAAGACTCTTGCATACTGAAATAAAGAGAAATGTTACTTGAGGGGTTTGTTGAACTCTCTGACTGAGTGAGAGATCATTGAGTGAGAAAAGCAGGAGAAAGGGAAAGTCCTGAAAAGAGACACGTCATATGATAAATCCCCATTTCAGAGCGGCAGGTATAGAAGCTGTCAGCTTCGATTTGTTCATGATGTTTGTTCTGAAACAGCCCCACCTGCGAAACACATGTAAGAAATAAAACATGACACGGCAGGTTTTCAGGGGAAGATAATCACTGATGGAGTTTTTTTTTCCTCTTCTATCACAGCAAATCCAATAAGTGTCTGATTCCTCAAATTCTGCAGCAATTTGCCAAATATTACAATTTTCTATTTATTTACGAGCTGAATATTGTATTCTTCCTTTTGGCTGTTTGATGTTCCTGTAAAATGTCGTTGAACATCTGCGAAACAATTTAGTTTATCACTTACACTTGTTCACACTTGGTATTAAGATCTACTCGAGTGATCTGATCATGACTGCACAGCCATTTACACCTGGATTTTTCAATGCATCATCAATAACTTTTTACATCATCAATAACTTTTTCAAGATTGCTACACTCATTTGTTATGTCAGTCTTCCTTTGCTTTTCTTTTTTAGAAAGAAATGTGCGTCTCCTATCTAATGTACCAGTCTGGGCTGCATCAAACATTTAAATTGTGTGGTCTGCTAATGAACCTTATAAATAAACAGAAGATGTGATGACAATAAAGCTACAAAAAGCAGTTGCTTTTATAGACGGCCTTTGCTTGTTAGCCAAGGGGTGGAGAACTCTTCTGGTCAGTGTCATTTCCAAGCAGTTTTCACAATAATTATGTACAGTATTTCCTGGCATATGCAATGATGCTTGTCTGTGAAGCACCAAGACATTTTTGCATCCATGCTACATGTATTCTGTTCTGGATCTTAATGCATCTCCGAGACACACTCGATCCTGTTCACATCTATCCGTAAATGCACAGTAAATACTGCCTTAAAATATGACAGCTGTAAACAGTTGTCTCTCTTAAGGCTAATAAGTCTAAATATCCAGGTTTTTACATAACCAGTGAACTCTAAATCACAAAATTGTACAAAACTTAGTAACTCCTCCCATTAATGCTAAATAAACATCTTACAGCAAACTCCACAAAATCAACAAGCCCATGATGTAGGTTTTGATCCGTATAATGTATGTTAAAAGTGCAAATTATTACTATAAAACTATAATTTATTGTAATGAATGCATTGCTATAAACCTGTGATTTCCCTTGCAGCTGGATCTATTGTTAGACGTGATCTTACAGAAAATTATCCCCACCATCTGACCAATCAAATTGAAGAATTTACCAGCACAATGGTATTAGATTAAATTATAGCCTACTGAAGCCTACTTTGGTTTGATTTGATTGACAGGTTTCATTATGGTACTTTACAGAATCTGGGGTTATGCACCAAAACAGGAAAGCATTATTCTTTTATTCTTGCTTTTAATTTGCTTGTGTAGCACTATTCAAATTGGCCACAATGTATAGTAAAGTGCTTTATAAATAAAATTAATTATTATTATTATTATTATTAACACCATTTTTACCATTTACAAACAAACATGAAATACATTTATGCTTAGTTATGTTCCACATGCACATGCAGATCATTGTGCCATCTCATCCTGCCTGTGACCTACTTGTTCTGGAGTCCAGTCAAGGTTAACCACAATCCCTGAGCCCCCAGTTAACCTAATCCAGTGGCCTAGGACCTCTCAACCATCTATCACACTATTCCTGTTAACGCTGCTTAATAAAATGATTAAATAATAATTTCCATCAGCTCTGCTTTAATGAAACCATATATCCTCGTTAATCAGGACGTCAGGAGCCGTGCTGCATGCTGGACAGGAGTCATGGGAGGGAGAGCAATGCAAAGATGGCAAATGTGGTGGGGGGGTGGGAAGGGCGGGGGGATTTTGCACAACAGACCATGAAGAAATGCAAATGGATAGAAATAAGTATGGGGTGAGATGAGGGTGGAAAAAAAAAGGAGGGGGAATTGGTTTGTCTTTGATTGCTGCAAGTGCTGTCAAGCGTGACCCATTTAATGTCAGTCATACGTGCAGGAAGGCTGAGAGGAGGGTGGTGATGGAGAGTTGTGAAGGGTGATGGAGGGTGATGGATCTAGGTCTCATCTGTTCATCAATGATTCAGCTTACTCGGAACCATACAGAGCCAGCACAAAGCTGGCACTAATGGTTTATTTGTTTGTACTGATCTAGGAAACATATGAGTTGTGGGGGGATTAACGGTCAGGCAGTCATGCACAACGGGTTTGGTTGAGTAGGTCGGGAACAAACTCACACACACACACACAGACATACACATACACATACACATACACACACACACACATTCACGCATGGGTTTTCTTTGTGACTGTCAGGCAGTAATGCTTAATTGATGTCGTATAGGCTCTGCTGTTCAAAGGCTTTCTATCCATCAGCTGTTGAAGCGATACACACTGGGTAAATTGGAAAGCAGTGTACATGCTATGTGTGATGTCTGTGTATGTAGGTAGCATGCATGAATGTACAAGGGAAATTTTGGTCCTCCATCCATCTAAACACACATGTGCTTTTTTTTCCCTCCCTGGCAATTACCCCCTCCTTCTCACCCTCTTCCATTATGTACCACCCCATTCACCCGTGTGGAGAGCTGCTGTGCTGACGAGCCTCGGCCTAGATTAGTGCCAATCTTATTTGTGCTCAATTTACCCTCCATCACACCGCTGACATCACTGGAATGGGCTCTTTAGTTTTGGTTCGCTATTGCATGATTAGTTCTGTGTGGCAGCACCTTCCAAACCGTAAGTGCATTCTGTCAGGGATAGAAATCCAACATGTATGTTCACGTCAGGGTCACTTCTGATAAATGAACTTGTTTGCAATACTATAAAACTGACATTTTATCATTTACAATATGTGGACAGCATGGCCGGTAAAGCAGGCAGTGTTTTATCCCGAGATTGTTTGTGTTGAGTTTCAGCGCATGTCTTTCATGTTGGTTTCCACTAAGCGCTCTGATTCTGACTCACACCTTCCCCAAAAAGCATTCGCTAAGTGGACTGGCTACTCTATATTTCACCTAAGGGTGAATGTGCATGTATGTGATGCCCTGTGCTAGACTGGCACCGGTGTAATGCTATCCAACATGAAAGGGTTTGTATTTCACTTTCTAATTGTAGAACATTTCAGTGCAAGGTCATAGATAAATCACAGGCTTGCACAGTATTAACTCTATGCTCATTCTAAATGCTCATTTGTTATCATTTCTAATTTCTGTAAGGCAGATGTTCCACATGGTCTAAGAAACCACGCTGTTATTGAACCCTTACATGCATAAATTATTTAAATGCCTATGTAGCTCATTGTATACATTCTTTCCTTTTTAAAATGGGAAATTGCATTATGTATGCAGTTAAATATTTTAGCATTAAAACAATACTAATATCTTATGTAAAAAGTTGTGCACTGTTGCATGATGCAAAAAGGTAAAATGTATTCACAAGAACAAAGACACTAATTTGCAAACAACCAAAACACACTTTTTAAACTTCTAGGGTGAACATTCGAGACCGGAACAAAAGCATTTTTTTAGTTAAATTTACAGTAACACTCTTTAGAGATTTAGAGCTGATTTACAACAACATATTTCTTCAAAAGCATAGCTAAAAGAGGGTACATTGACTGCCTGTACTGTAAGTGTGTGCATCATGCTTGAAAGGGTTGATAAATAAAAAAAAATCAAGCTGTTAATATTGTAAAGCTTTCTGAATGGAGATGGTTATTTTTTTTTATCAATGAGAGGAGCTTTGTAACAGTATAGGAAGATACATGAACCCCAATCTTCCACTAATAATGGGAATAATAGCCCAATTGGAATAGAAATGCATCATGTAAACACCTTAATCAGAACAGTCTGACCTGATCTGAATGACTTTTCGATTGGAAAGAGAGGGGCGATGTAAAACTTTCATAATCCGGTCATTAGGTAAATCTTAGCCATGTAAACACTTGATCAGATCGTTTTTCTCTGTTCAGAATCAAATATTATTCTCGTACTTGTTTATCCAATATGGGATAACTTTAGGTGGCGTGATGAGTTTCAGATAAGGAATTTTTGCTTCTATTTCTGATCAATAAACTCTGTAAGAACCAACAACTCTGAAGGAGCTCTGATCAGCTCACATTTCAAATAAAATAAAGCATCTAACCAATCATAGATAAGATTAAATTCTTATAACCAGTCATTACACATAAGATAGGATTTATCATGAGAAACCTAACTTATGTAAGCTAACCTAAAAAAAAATACTTCTTCTTTTTATCAGTTAGATGAAACACTTCCCAATGGAGGGAAGCACTTCCAGCATGTAAAAAACATCATGTTCTGATTAAGTGCTTTGAGCATGTAAACACATCTTAATGAATCATCAAGAGTAAAAAAGTTATGTTGGAATCTTTCATCGGAATGATTTCAATCGGATTGAGGAAATATAATGTAACTAATTAAAGGAAGAGGATAAAATTACAAATAGCTGTGGTTTAAGCATTTCTTGAGTCATCAAACCATCATCTCATTATTCTCACATTGTTATATTCACAGTGTTCACTGTCTATTCTACTGCAGTGTAAGACTTTTATTGTTTTTACACTCTGTATGATGGAAACATTGCAATAAAGTAAATGTGATACTTGATCAAGATTTTCCTGTGTCAGCATTTACATATTGTTGTGTTCTTTCTTAATAATAGAGGTAAGGGTTAATTCTAGAATCGACCGATTTTTTTTCTGGGCTTTGTTTCCCTGTTTGATCATACTTACAGATGTCCTAGAAACTTAAAACTGCATTAGATTGCTTCATAAACTGCTGGAACTTCATTCCAACTCAAGCACAATAAACTTCTTTTAAAAATGTCCCTTAAGGGTTCTCTTGCAGACGGAGCTCCAGAGCAGCAGCACAACATATGAGAGTTGTAGGCCATTTGGAAGTGACCACCAACAGCCTGGAGCTGTTAACTCCTCTGAGACGGTTATCCTGAGGAGAAGAAGGAGGAGAAGGAGAAGGAGGAGGAAGAGCAGAGAGGTGGAAGATCCAGGTGGCATGGCGACAAGTTGGACGCAACCATAATGAAAAGCATTGTGCATTTTTCCATACACACTGTCCTGGAAAAAGGGTCACCTAATGTTTTATTCAGAGCCTGGGTTTTGTACAGTACGTAAAAGTGTGAGTGTGTCTCTCTCCATTCAAACCCCAGAGGGTGATTTAATAACCCTTATTTCAGCAAGAGGAGCAAATATGAGATGGCTTCGGCTTGTATAGATGTGGCCTGCATGAAGTGAATTAATTTCCAGGCCCCTCATTCATGCCATTGAATGAAAGTGTGCATTGATGTAGATTGCCAATTACTACAACCTTTATCTGTTTATCAGATATGTCTAACCAAAAGGCAATGTGGTGAAAGACTGAAAGCAACCTGGCACCCTTTGGTGCTAAACAGAGACACACAGCCAGGCCTATTTGAGTCAGTCTGGCACCTTTAGGGCTGATGATTTATCTGGGTCTCCCGTGTGATGAGCAAGGTTAAGTCTCGGCGAGCCTGAGAATTAATTACACATTCCAAAAAACAGGTCAATTATCCCCAACACTTATTTGTCCTCTGTACAAATCCTTTCAAGGACAGATGTGTGTGTGTGTGTGTGTGGACACTAGCATGACCAGCCAGACCATTAGGCAGTTTTATTGCTGTTAACCCCATGTTGCTAAAAATGTTTGCCAGTGTTGAGTAACTGAGTTAAAGTGGACTAACTGAACAAGATAGTACATTCTAAAGGTTAAAAGTAGATTAAAATGGATTTTTTTTGCACTTGAATGTAGGTGAGCTAAACTACTCACTTTTGTGCTCGTTAGCTTGCTATGGTACTTA
Source organism: Clarias laeviceps (assembly GCA_030014305.1). Taxonomy (NCBI): domain Eukaryota; kingdom Metazoa; phylum Chordata; class Actinopteri; order Siluriformes; family Clariidae; genus Clarias; species Clarias laeviceps. The sequence goes on from JAQMYJ010000033.1 coordinate 28,598,071, forward strand.
AAATATGTTTATTTCTACTTTTTTTTCTGAAAAGCAAGACATTGAATAAGAATTATGTATTTATTCAATTCAATGCAAACAAACATGAGTCTTGAGTTTCTTTTTTTTTTACTCGTTTTACAATAATTTTAGGCTGAGGCTGTTCAAGCAAGCTACAGTAACACGAGCAAAGTCTTGGCTAGTCAAGCATGGTAATTGATAGCATGTCTCCTAACATCGCCACAATTGCAAGTTAGATTTTTGCCTCCGGACTGTGTGTGTAGAGTATACATGTTCTCCCCATGTTTAGTGGGTTTCCTCCACGTACTCTGGTTTCCTCCCACAGTCCAAAGTTATGCCGTTCTATTGGTTTGCATTTCCAAATTGCTTATAATAAGTGACTATGTGTGTGAGTGTTTGCTTGTGCCATGTGATGTGTTGGCACCCCATTCAGGGTGTGATTGTCAATGTTCTGTATAAGTGTTAGGATCAACTTGGAAAACTACAAGTTCATAAAAAAACACACAAAAAAAAGGGTCAGTTCTTTGTAACTTCAGAGGTAGCTCTATACCAATCAGCTACAGTATAACAATAAAAACTATTAACATTATAACCATCTAGGTTTTGGGTTTCCCTCATGCCTCTTACTCTGGCCGCTTGTGACATGACTCCACAAAACCTCTGTGGTACAGTATGGTGTGGTATCTGGCACCATGGTGATGGCAGTGCCTCCTTTGGGTGCTGTGGGTTTTGGGGTGGGTCCTTTGTGGACTAGAATTGTTTGTCTGGTGCTTTGTCCCATTGGTGCTTGATCAGATTGGGACCTTGGGAGTTTGGAGGCCATATCAGCAACCTTGGTCATTTTATCTGCTGGCTCAGTGTATAGTTGGCCAGCAAATAAAAGCAGCTCTGGAGCTGCACTAGCAGCTCTGGTGTCTTTCCATCATAGCAAGCATTGACTTTTTTGGTCAAAAACTTTATCTGGGCACTGAGAGTACACTGACTTGTGCTTCCCCATGGCTGGAGTTCCGCATCAGGGAATAAAATCCCACTGTACTAATGAGGCAACTTTGTTTTTTTTTTTCCTTCAAGAAAATGATAGACTGGTGAAAGAATAACAGTTTACAACTTTTATAATGTAAGTTATAATATGAAATAACTTAATTTAATATTCAATATAAACACTCACTCACTCTCACTCATCGTCTATACCGCTTAACCCTGTATTCAGGGTCACGGGGACCTGGAGCCTATACCAGAAGGCTTAGGGCATGAGACAGGGTTCACCCTGGACTCAGGGTGCCAATCGACCACAGGGCACACACACATACAAACACACACTCACGCACCCATTCACACACTATTGGCAATTTGGGAACGCCAATTAGCCTAACCTGCATATCTTTGGTTTGTGGGAGGAAACCGGAGTACCCGGAGGAAACCCACCAAGCACGTGACGCGCGCGGACACAGACACACACACACAGCCTAAGCCTTGAGCAGAGAGAGAAAATGGATTTTTAACGTCTCTAATGAGACTTGCTTTTGCTTTATACGCGCGCTGTACACACACGCATACAGACACAAAATAAAATATGCTTTACGCGCACACACGTGGTCACAGTGTTATAGTAAACAGTACACGCGTGCATGGATGTTGATTATACCAGTAAGGGACCCAGCAGGGGAGACGATTACCCACAATTCTGCAGCGCAAGAGAGAGAGAGAAACGTTGTAGTTGTGATCACGTGATGTACGGCATCAAAACAAGAAGCGCATGCGTGATACATGATACTTGGTACTCGTAAACCAAGACTTGCTCGTTTTCCAAATCAAAATTTATTAAAAATCTTTGTTCGTCTTGCGGAACACTCGCAAACCGTGTTACTCGCAATCCGAGGTTTCACTGTATGTAAAAAATATTTGGTCACAAATTGTGATAGTAAAAGGGAAATTAAGTTTTATGGTTACTGTTATGGTTACTGTTAAGTTTACTTACTGTAAGTGTGGTGTAGTAACTTTGGATCAGGACACATCACACCACCACTGCACTGATTGATTGTCATTGAACTTTATTTTAATGTGTGCACTTATCACACTGATTCAAGATGTGTTTGTTTTGGGACAGGTTATACTGACTGAAATCAGGATCCATTTTAAAGATCTCAACAAGGTCCCATAAACTTCTGTGAATTATTCTCTAAAAGCCCTTCGTCCATATTTCTCTCTTAGATTTTTTCATCACTGTTGAGTTTCCATGTCTTACAAAAAGTCACATAAAGAATCCAAAAAACACTTTCTATATTTTATGTTTTTATTTTGCCAGAAGAATAAAATGCCTGTAACCTTTAAATAGACCAACCCTTGAATGGCAGTCATCCATCGTTGCCTGCTGTGAATGCCCTTAAACAAATCTATGCCTTAATTAAGACAATTAGGCCAGCGCAGGTCTTTTCAGACGTGTTTTCCAGCCGACTAATGCGGCACACTTTTTCGTGATCGATATTTCCCTGAAGGAACTCTTTGTAATGAATGCTTTCCAGTCGCTCCATCTACAATTCTCTCTGTCCTACACACAGGAGCGGGGCAAGTGCATTATACATCACAGAGTTAGATAAGAGGTCTCTCCATCCTCATCTCTCTTTTCTCTTCACTTTCTCCCACCCTCGCTCTCTGCTGACACATCCTCGGTGGAGGCAAGGCTTGATGAAGAGCCAGCTTCCCTCCCCGTTACTCTGTGTACATGGGCCAACTGTCCGCATGCATGAGTGTCCTCATCAGTCAGATGGCATGGTACTCGTTTTCTCGCCGGGCACAGGTGAGCCGGGCCGTGTGTTCTCATCACTCAGCCACCTGCGGCCAGCCCCTCACCATACGGCCTCTCTCCCCATGATCAATAGACTGAGTCAGTCACTTTATACACCTACTCGTCCTTGACACATTGTGATTTTTTTGTGCCAATGTTGTTGTTTGGTTTTTTTTTCTTTTGTTTATGCAAGCAAGTAGTGCTCAAGGCATACAAAAGAGCCAGGTCTAATGAGGACATTGAATAGAGACATTCCTCTATAAATTCCATTACACATCCATAACCAGGCTTGCAGTCTGCCTACAGAACTACCCCAAGAACTCGACTAATCCTAGCTTTGGTATGCAAAATACAGCCCGTTTATTGAAGTTCTTTTTCTCATACCCTGAATGAACCTGTTTTCTCCTTAAGGGAGTGATTAAGTCAATTTTCTAATCCAGCCTAGTTAAACACCTGTGCAGCCACCTGAAGATTCTTGATAGCAGTTTCCTCTTATAACAGAAGGATCCTTTATAAAACACTGCAATTCATCTAACACAATGAAGAATTAAAATTAAGCAGCAAGGCAAGATTAAATGATTAAATTCCAGCACTCCAGTCAAGAGACGTCCAGGTGTTTTGTTTTGTTTTAGATTTTTTTTCCCCTCGAAGAATCTGATCTCTTTTGTGATTAGCCATACAGCTGTGGAAGATGTATAGCTGCGCTGAAATACATACACAATGAGACATTCATATTTTCAGACATCAAAGCTGTAGTTGTGCTACACCTGCATTATCTATCATTTCACCACAGTGCTGTCGAATTCTCAAATCTGATTTATTCAAAAGGTTTATTCCTTTCCATTCAAATTACAGGTTTATGTTAATATGTTCAGTCTTGTTAGGAGGTTATTGTTGCTATAGTAACAAATAATTCCCAGGAATGTGTATGCCAGATGCTCAAGATGATCAAAGACATGAAAAAAATGTTTGACATGATGAAGTTTTCCATAAGGAACAATTTATAGAAGGACGATAGAGGACTGATTTATCTGTAACATGACAATTTGTAGAAAGAAAAGTTCATTGTTTTTTTTTTTTAACAGCTATAATTTTGTAAATGATAACAGGAATTAACTTGTTTCACTGATATTCTTCATTAAATATATCTGTAAAGGATTAAAATGTATGACGTATTCATGCATAAATGAAAAACTGTAATTGATGACAAATGGCTATTGAACTAACTTTACAGTAAAGTAAACTCTGATACTGCACCTGTTGCTAATTTTCTGTCTGCATATTACGTTCATCACCTGAACGATATGGTATGACGAGGAAGAAATCCAGCTCATCCTTGTATTACTTTGTAGCTCATCTGAACTCTTTCCCCTTTTTACTTTGACTTCCTCATTAATACCTACTCTCAAAAGGCTTTTCCATCTCACAACAATTTAAAGTAAGATCTAATGGAATTAGCTGGTCAATAGTGCAAGGGAGCAAAATGTCAACAGATCACATCAACAGAGAAAAGCGTAAAGAAAAAGAGGATGCTGAAAATAAATGCTTAGTACATAATCTATTACACATTAAACCCACCTGATACTCCGTCCTCTGACTTTCATTTGACTGTGTGACAATACTTGAGAGATTACTAGTAATTAAAAAGGGCTTTATCTCTCATTTCACCCTGGGATTGCATTAAGTTCTTTCTTTTTAATTCAGCAGTATTAGCTAACATAGTCATGCTTTCTGCTCCCTCCCCAATTATTTTTTTTTTCAGCTATGGGAAAAAGTTTGGGTTTTAAGCCTCGATAGAAAAAAAATATATTTCAGAAGGAATGAGAGTTGAGATTTGAGCTTTCTTTAACCATCATATCTGCTCTGATCCTCTTTACCTCCTCTTAGATTATAATTTTTTTTTTTATCTATGACTTTTATGTACTGGATTTAGCATAAGAATATATCAATATTTAATATATCAAAATATATCAAAATGAAATCAAAACATATAATATACTAGATTAAAGGTTAGCACTGTCCTTGCAACTCTAATGCCTGGGGTTCGAATCTCACAGTCAAAAGACTGCCTGCGGTGTACAGTAAGCTGATTGGCATTTCAAAATTGCCTGTAGTGTATGAGTGGTTGTGTGAGGGTGTGCGTGCTGTGATGGGTTAGCATTCCATCTGGGATAGACTCCAAACCCCCCTACAACGCAACAAAAGATAAATGGCATATAAGGGGTGTTCAAGTCAAACCAGGACCTTTGATTGTGCAGAATAACAGAACACAGTTATGAGAGTTCCTTTATTTCTTTATATAATCCCCTGCTACACTAATGCACTTATGTTTTTTAGTACTTGGATACCATCTAGGTAGAAAGCTTTGTCAGTATGCCGGAGCAATGAGCAGACATTATTTCTAAAACGCTGGCCTCCCAGGAACTCCTTTAATGGCCCAGACAAGTGTAAATGGCTTGGAGCGAGGTCAGGACTGTATGGGGGATACGGCAATAACTCCCACGAGTCACATGAGTTCATGTAATGTGCAAGTATTATTTGTGAATGATTGTGTGTACAGGTCCAACACACAGAAGCATCTCAAGTTGGGGCAAGTATGTTCATCCATTCATCTTCTATACCACTTATTCTGTACAGGGTCATGGGGGGACTGGAGCCTACAGTATGCCTAGATTCCACACACGCACATACACTCACTCTCTGGGCAATGTGGGAATGCTAATTAGTTTAATCTGCATGTCATTGGCTTGTGGGAGGAAACCGGATTCCACTGAGGAAACCCACCAAGCACAGAGAGAACATGCAAACTCCACACACACAGACGAGAAATCGAACCCTCAACCCTGGAGGTGCGAGGCCACAGTGCTAACTAGCATGCCTGGGGACAAGTTATCTGTCGATTTTCAAGGATCAGGTGTTCCACCTGCTGAATGTTCACATAAACTACTGTAACGGGCTCCGAGCCACCTTGACCGGGATTGTCATTTACGAATGTACAACCTTCTTTACAATGTTTCTACCAATCAAATGTTTTATTATGGCTAAGAGTCTCATCACTGTACTGTGCTTGCAGTCTTGTAAATGTCAGTTGGTTTTACAAATTCATTCTGCTACTCATGAGATGACAAGTCCCAGTTTGACTTGAATGCCCTTAATGGATAATGGCTTGATGAATGGAACGTTTAGGTAAAGTCTTGTTCCGCCATACTCTTCCTACTGTAGTTTATAGCTTATCTTGTCTTTATTCTCTTCAACTTTTCTCCAGATATCTAGACAGCAGGACGTCTCTCAGAATAAATCCAAATTAGGAAAAAATGGGTTTATTTCGTTTGCTAGAATGCTCTTTAGTTCCAAACATGATGGATTTCTAGTGCACACTGAAAAACCTGGACTGGCCCGAACCGATGCAGAAACAAAAAAATCTTGCTTCACTAACCTGAAAACTGAAATAATCACAATGATGACAGTTAGTTTTGAGAAGCTGCTGCGCTTCAGTCAGAAGACAGAACAAGTGCCTTTTGGGAGGTTTAATTAGATATGATATCTTAATTTACACACAACAGCACTTTCTGTAATTGCACGGCATTTTTACGAACACTAAGCAGAAGGCAGAAAGTCCCAGAATGCCTGTTGACTCTGTCAGCAGAAACAGCTCATTTAGGACGGTGGAAAGCCGACTTCTTTTAAGTGTGACTTCTTCTCCGGCCCCATGAGAACACATTCACTGTAATTCATCATAGTCACTAATTACACAGGGTTTAAGTCAGTCTCTCTTTTTAGAAGAGACAGAAAAGCAAAGGGGGAGATGAATCACAACAATGAAATTACTAGCGAGTAAGAGAATGCAACGACACAGGGATGAAAGCGCCATATGTCAGGAGCTGAGAACACAGTGGTATGATTAGGAGACATGCTTCAGCAGCACCAAGGGGAAAAAAACTGTGCTATTTCTGGGCTTTCTGCCTGGGTCCTTGGATCTCTTTGGAAATGAAAAATCAAGCACAGGGCGCAGTAAAGAAAATGTTAGCTGGGGTTAATACTCTTATTTCTTTATTTTCTCCCTTTTATCATTCAAAAAAAAATTCCCTAGATTTTTTTTATTATTTATTTATTTATATTTATTTTTTTTACCAAAGAGATAGTGTTGTCATGGAGACAGGAACTCGGGGCTGCGCTCCAGGCGAGTGTAAAGCACAGGTCGAAAAGTTAACAATGAAGTGATGAAAACGTCAGGTGAAAAACAGGTGAGTAGACATGCAGTGGAACGGGTGTTATTATTCCAGGAATCATGATGGCAGTTGTTGATTAACTTCTAACTAGCTTCAGTGAAATGAAGTCGCAAAGTAGGTCTATTTCCAGATATTTCTACAACTGCTGCCAAGGCAGGAATAAAATATGACAGTGAGTGCTGTTAAGGGATAATAATCAATGATAGGGTGGTGTTGTGCCACCTGACATGTATTTGACTTGCTGCTACAACCCTGATATTGATTATTTTCCTATAGCAGCATGCTACAAAATGTTTTATCTATATACATATGTAAAAGAAAGGTTTTGTCTGTACATTGGTCAGAACTCGCTCTTTCAATGATATCTCTATGTTTCATACATTGAAGGACCTGAAACCAGTCTCAGAAAATTTTCTGTCTGTATGTCTGTCTGGACAGATTTTCTCACAGCCAGAGAAGTTAATGAAACTTTGACAGTCCTTGTGTGTTTAACTAAAGTTAAACGTACCATAAATGAAATCAAAAGGTTGAGTAGAGGTGAAGTTATGAGCCAGATTTAATAATCGACTTTAAAATAAGCTACTTGCTCAATATAAACAAACACATGCACCAATATATATAGTATTAATTAGAAAATCTAAAATGAATATTGTTACTGGGATTACTACTGGGATAATATTTTTACCACTGAAATAACAGCGCTGAAGTAAATTTTAACATGCTGAAGTCATTTTAAGACAAAATTTTATCTTTATCCGTTATACTTTTTCAATTTCTCATCTGTCATTCACTCTCTGATTAACGAACAGGGAGTGTATTTGGCTGTATTTGTTGAAAAAAGTACCACTTAGTGTAAACAAGATACTCAGCTTTACAACATTTAATTTTTGTATTAATAAGTTAGACAGGGAGTTCTGCCATGCAGAGAGACAGGCTGACATGTAAGTGGGGCTTTAACCTGAAATAATAATATCACTGATTACATTAAAGCTAATCAGCTTATTTTTAGCTTTAACCTTTTAACCATTTCTACAAACTCCTTTCCTGTCAATGATGGACACTTTTTTTTCTTTTTTCTTTTTGTGAATTAGAAAAATCACACTTTGAAGCATTCAGAAGTACATTTACTGTTGGTCTACATTTAAAGCTCACTCAGTGTGTTCAGAATTAGACTATGCTGATGCAAAATGTTTAATGGATTATGCTCATTATTTTCAGAAAACCTAGCTGACTGTGAACACCTAGTGATATTATGATGCAATGCAATGAATCAAATGCATGCTTCGCCTATTAGACAGGACGGGTGAAGGTGTCAGACAAAGGGCACTTTTTAGGGGGGGACTCCACCTGCCACAGGAGATGAGTTCTGGATGAGCAGGTTTTATTTTCAGCAAGGCATCACAAACACATTTGATCGTATTAATTAACATCTGAATTGTTTATCGGGATAATGTGGAAAAAAAAAAACAATCATTAATTATTCAAGAAAAACAATAAATAAATTAGCTCAAGTTTCCTAGAAAAGTGGGGCACTGGAGAATTTCCAAAAGCAAAACATATGAATATATTCATGCAGATAGTATTACACATACAGAAGACTGGCATATTTCCATGTGTTTTTGTTTTTGTTGTACGTGTTGCGTAAGAATGTGTTACTGTATATCTGCATGTCCGTGGCCTTGTTTTGAAGGTTTTATTTAAGTATTATTTTACTCACACTCACAATCAGATTTCAGTGTTTTTTTTTTCTTTATAAGACATCATCCTACTGTACATCTGTAAGATATTAATTTGTGTAGATTTTAAACAGACATTTAGTGTTGGTTATTTATATGCTTTCATCATGGTTAGCATGATATGCACACGATCTCGTAACTAAATCCTGATACCTGTGTTTAAAATGTCATAAATGCATACTGTATACCACATAAAGTACTAGATTACACTGTACACTACATATTATTTCTCACTGTGGTGTTCAATAAGCCATAATTATCATTTAGTAGACTATAAAGTGAACCATGACTTCCTATGCTGCAGTAGATTAGTCATTTTAATTCATATGTTTCTAGCTACAGTACATACTGTAGTTGACTAGCTATTAAAGATATCTTTACTATTATCCTGAGTGTAACATATAACGTGTATCAGCACTTAATATATTTAATACAACAGTTAATCCTTACTGTACATCTAAGTTATGTCCACTGTTTAATGATGAGCTTTGATACTGTAAGAACAACAAAAACAGCTGGCTAGTCAAGCTTACTGTATTGGTTCACCTGCACATGTACATACAGGATGTTGAGCTGTGAAATGAATGATATGATGAAATGTCCACAAGTGTGTGCTTGCATCATTCCTAGATCACTATCATGCTCTTTCATCTGAGGTATTTAAAACTGAAGATATTTGATAAATTGGCCAATAGATTCTCAGACTGTGTGACTGATGACTGAAGCATGTTTTGTTTTGATTAGATCAATATAAAATATGCAAATTTTTATTTGTATAGCGCTTTAAACAATGGTGATGGAAATGTGTATGGAATGTGAGAAAATTTGTATGAATTAAAATGATCAGATCGTCCCAGATGAGCAAGCCGAGGGCAACAGTGGCAAGGAAAAACTCCCTGAGATGGGGATAGGAAGAAACCTTGAGAGGAACCAGACTCACCTGGGAACCCATCCTCATTTGGGTGATAACAGATAACAGGAATTGTTTTGCAGTCATACTGTGTGTTAGGAAGCTGAAAGTTTAGTATAACAAGAAATGTGTTTAAGTTTACATGGAGTCCAGTTCGTTATTGGAGGTTCAGGAAGAAAACATGTAGGAATATCCAGTCCTGAACTATGGAGCGATTGAAGTCACAAGTTCTCAAAGAACAGTTGTCTGCATTAGCCAAGCCCAGGACCTCCTTCATGGTAAAGTGGAACCGTCCCCCGTCACCACAAGCAGCCCAAGCAGACCACATGGGGCCTCCCTGTGACGAGACCTTCAACCAGAAGCGGGGCACTTGGACGAGTCAGACAGATCCAGAGGGAAGAGGGGGTCTGGATCACTGGCAGATCAGGAGCGACATGTGTAGAACGGCCACTGTTGCAGTGAATCATATGACGTAACTCATTATGTATCATAATAAGAGTCATCCCTGCCACTGCTGAATACAGTCTATACACTCTTTTACATTTTAATAAACCAAATATGTCAAATGCTGCCACAGGAATTTTCCAAGTGAATCTTGGACAATGTTGGCTAACATCATCTGGAAGATCAACATTTTCCATCCGACCATTTGAGTAACAAATAAATGCTACAATGTCGCTGACTCAATAGCCCGCATGTCATATTCACACAACATTGACTGATTAGCAGGCTATATCCTACGCATAACCAAGTGGCCATGCGCTGGGTTCCCCCAGGAGGTAAACGCACCATTGGTCTACCTTGAAATACCTGGAAATGAACAGTCATCAAAGAACTCAAAATCATCAGCATATTCTGCGATGAAGGATGGACAGGTGATGAGAAAGATCTCATCACCCCATGTTCCCAACAGCATGGGAGAAATTACCATAACCATAACACTCATATGTGGTCATGCCAAAAAGTATGATGCATACAGTTGTACAGGATATTATAATATACCTTCACTCAACCTAAGAGGCTCAAACCTGTTCCAGCATGGCTGTGCTCCAGTGCAGAAAGCAAGTTCCATAAAGACATGATTGGAGACAAGAGTTGCCATGTTTGGAGTAGAAGAGCTTGAGTGTCTTTCACACAACCCTGATCACAACTGCACTGAAGACCTTTGGAATGAACTGGAACTCTGACTGCACCTCAGACCTCCTCATCAGACATTAGTGCCTGATCTTACTGATGGGCTATTTTCTGTTGATTCATGACGTACTAGTATAATCCCTATTAAGCACTGTGTTAAAATAAGTGCAAGTGTGACCAGGTGAGGGGTTTTCCCAGGTCACTGCCACATGAATGGTAAATAGGGATGAAGTAAAGGAACGATTTCAGACTGTTTGCACTGCACCTGTTAGTGGTTTCCTTGCTTTAAGATTCGTCTTTCATCCTCAATAAAGACATGATAATGGACTGGTGAGTTGTGTCGGGTGTTTTCAAGCATGAAATAACACACACACACACACACACACACACACACACACACACACTCACCCAATGTGCTATACAGGGATGGGCCATTAATATGAAATTGACATTCCGATTTATTTGTGATTTATTTAGAACAGGATTAATTTTTTATGCTATGTGTATAAATATATTTTCCCAGAATATTTACAGCATCTAATAAGAAAAGCTTTGCAGTGTGTGCAAGAGACCGAAGCATGTGCTCAGAGAGTGTTTGGTTGATTGGACTGAGGCCAGGCCTGATCTGAAGGCTGAGGCTTATTGTTTATTGTGACCGTGAGGGCAATAAAACATAAAATACTCCTTCTGAAACAGAGCCAAGAACGCCAAGCCTCCAGAGGAAAGAGTCTGAGCTGGAGCTACATCAAACACTGCAGGCCTGTATTCAATTACAGTCCTGAATAAAGTTATGTCTGTCTCAACAAAGTGTTCATGTCAGTGGGTGTACGTGCATGTGAGTGAGTGTGGTGTGTGTGTGTGTGGATAAACAATGCAGGAGTGTATATCAGGTCTGCGTGCATTAGGAGAAAAGGTCAGTCTTTAAATACCTAATGTTACAGCAGTAAGTCAACAGGCCTCCAAGCCACATGAGGAGTTGTTAAGAAGTAGATGAAGGTGAAAGCCCTGGTTTAATAGTGATGGTTAGATTCTCGCTGTCTCCCATTCCATCATTTCTATTTATAGTAAAAGTAAGCAGGTAATTTTTCTTACCTACTAGAAATGCATGTTTCATTTGGTCTGCCTTTGGTTTGGTAAACCCCCTCCCCTAATTTTAAGGGTGCTTTCACTTATGCAGTGTTTATTCCATTTGAAAGGAACCCTGCTGTGATTTGGCCCTCAGCGTGGTTCCTTCTTGAAACAATCACCTTCATGTGTGGACTGCCCTGGTGCCATCTGAATAAAGTGGTCTCTTATTACTCCACTTATTAGTTAACTCTAGCACGGTTCACTAGCAGCGAGAAATCAAATTGACCATGAAATGGCTCAAATGCAGGAAGTGAACCAAAAATGGCATGTAGTTTAGGTGCGACATTCATGAGCTGCAAAACTGAGCCAAAGTACAGAGCTGTAGCGCTGCAGTAATGCAATGCATTCTGGGTATTTAAACCAAAGAAAGAAAGAAAAACATTTGGTATGATTCATAACATTTTTTAAACCTTTACATTATCATTTATCTTGTATGCTTGTTTTCTGTTTAACTCCTATCTCTCCACCTTTGTCCTCAGGATCAGCCTGTCTTTTAGGCCATGTAGGTGACTGCCTAGGAAGCTGTGGTGCAATGTATTTCCCCTTAATGTACTGTATTATATATCAAACATAATTTAGGATGCAGAATAATTCTAAAAATCATCATATACACTGATTAGCCATGGCATTACAACATGAAACATTTTGCCCAATATTTCAATATTATGGAGGTTACTCTTATAGTCCCGAAGCAGCTCTGGCCCCTTTGATCATAACTCTGCAAGGGGGTGCGTTGTGGTGTCTGGCACCAGGATATTGGCTGTGGATCCTTCGGGTGCTGTGGGTTTTGAGGTAGGGTAAACCCCCTTTTCGAATTTTAAGGGTGCTTTCACGTATGCAGTGTTTATTCCATTTGAAAGGAACCTAATTGGACTTGTTTGGACTTTCGTCGGCAGTTTGTGCTGTATTGGGCTAAACAGGTTCATTGATTCATTAAGGTTGCCATATTTATAAATGTTTGCTAGCTATGGAAAAGGTAAATTAGCCAATGAGTTAAATCCACCAAGTTTGCCAACTTTTGGTAACTAGTTCATGTTATAAAGGCTTCCAAATCTTAATAAGCTCCCAGATTCAGACATCCAATCCTGCAAAAACTAATTTCAGGGAGAACCACAAAGAGATTTCTGGGAAAACCACCCCTAGTCATATACTATGAGCAATGTGGAAACAGCAATCCACCTACAGTACATATCTTTGGACTATAGGGGAAGGCACAGGACTTGAAGGAAACCCACTAAGCACATTTAAATTCCATGCACAGAGAACAGAGACAAGATTCAAACACCCAACTTTGGAGGTGCAAGGTGACCGTTATAACCACTAAGCCACTGTACTGCCTCATATTCTATTATAATCTATTCTATTTTAATCTGTACATTATTTAACTCATGGGCCTTGTTAAAATAACCTTAACCTTAGCCAAGAATACAGGGAGTTTGACCTCATCATATGGGGCTTTAATGCAGAGTAGCTACACTGGGGCTTGAAAGTTTGTGAACCCTTTATAATGTTCTATATTTTTGCATAAATGTGACCTAAAATAGATTTTAACATCATGAAGTAGATAAGAAGAACCTAATTAAAAAAAAAAAAAAAAGATGTACTGTACTTGGTCATTTATTTATTTGGGAAAATGATCCACACATCTGTGTGTGGCAAAAGTATATGGCCGAGTGTAATAAATGAGCAAGTAGAGTATAGTCTAAATTGTTTAATTAGATTCTCTTCATCTGATTTTAAGACTCGTATGCCTGATTATCTGATTATGTTTTAGGTCCCATTTATGCAAAAATATAGAAAATTCTAAATGGTTCACAAAATTTCAATCACCACTGTAACAGCTAAATACATAAAATATATTTTAAATAACATTATTTAACAAATACTAATTTAAAAAGGTCACTGTTAAATGTCAGTGTCATTTACAGTCCTTTAATCCTCTAAGGGCAATGGAAAAATGAATTGCCACAAGAATATATGTCATTATTTTCTACTTTATTATTTTTTTGCTGTAAAATGCTTTTTATGTTTAATACACACTGACATTTCACTGCAGGAGACACAACCGAAATGATGGAGAAAAATCAGTTGAATTTAATATAATGTAAAGCACACCCATAAAGGAAAGCGATAGGTTCACTTAGCACAAAGAAAGATGAATCAGGATGCTCTCTCTCTCTCTCTCTCTCTCTGTCTCTCTCACACTCATGTACATGCACATTCTCTTGCTTGTTTGCTTGCTTGCTTTAAAAAGACTGATTTCTGGGATATACTGTATGTCTGATTTGTGGGCTGCTATTAATATGCATAAGACTTCCAGCACTTCCAGAAGAGGTGGATGTCTATAGATCTTAATAGTCAATGTACTATTATCATTTATCATGGTTACTTTGTTGATTAGACAGATAATGCTAGTTAGAACATTCAGTATTAGCTAACTACATAGTTTAAAAATATTTTTAATCGCTAACATATTAGTATTTTTGTGAAAATCTATAATTTCTTGCTAGAAGGTGGAGGTTTGTGTTATGATTTATATTCTATCTATTTCATTTTAGATGGTTTATTTTAGCCAGATAGCTTAGCAGTTCCTTACTCTGAAAGAATGTGACATTTGTGGAAAAAAATGGATAACTGTGTCATAATACTGAGGTAATAACTTATCACAATCTGATACGTAAGTTTATATAGCTAGTTATTGGTTTTTTTATTAATTAATTAATTTATTAATTCATTAATTTATTCATAAATTTATTTATTTATTTTACAAAATATTTTGTACCATTTATTGATTTCCTCTAAATGCCTTAAAAGTCAATATTTAACTTAACTATCTGATTAAGTGTTTACTCTAATAATAATAATAATAATAATAATAATAATAATAATTCAGTCATATACTGTAGTCAGTTACATGCTGGAATGTACGTATGCTATGTGTTAAGGGCCCAGGGTCATGTAACCTAGAGCCTCACAAACCTCATGGGCTGCTTATACTAACATTGATTACGTACCTGAACGTGTTCACCTTTTGTGTGTTTTATTCTGATTGGTTTGGACCTTACACCTTGTATATTTTTTCTGATTTTTGTCTCCACTGCTTAGTCTTATTTAGCAGTCAGGTATAGCATCTAAGCTGTATTTTCTTAATTCTGTACAACAAGATACAGCTCAACATTTTTACAATTTGATTATATGTTTGTTCCATAATTTAACACTTCATAAGGTTTTAAATATCTAGTGTTCTGTTTTCAAAGTGGGGGAGAACCCACACACTAGGTCATATGTGATATTTGGTTAATTCTAAAGGAAAAAAAAAAGTATGACATTTCCCTAGCGTTAACATGTGAACAACAAAGGTGAAAAATGACGACACATTATCATGGAGGCTTTGTCTGGAAATTAAAGAATGAAGTTGGAGGAAGGAGAGTCACATTTTCCCTGTGATACCCTGTTAGACTTTATTTGTTTAACTCACTGACTTAGCATTTTTTTTTACCTGGGTCTTGTTTTTTATTCAGTTTCTGATGCATAAATGTGAAGTGTTTCTTTAAACTATCATTATTTCTTCATCCTTTTGTAGACATAAAGTATTGTATATTGTATATTCATATGATTAGGTATACTAACTTTCATGAGAGACACATATTGGAGAATGTGTAGTATTTGCCAGGGTTCTGGTGGCATTCTCTCTCTCTCTCTCTCTCTCTCTCTCTCACTCACTTTCCTCTCGAGGCCTATAAAAAAGTCTACCTGTATAGAGTTACCATTCCTGACTGCTGCCATAGTGTGGGATAAATCTGATATACACCTCAGTGAAGTCATTATTATAAAGGGAATTGCCTTATAACAATAAGCTTTTCTGCTGCATAACCGGGGGCGAACAAACCTGCAAATAAGGCCAAATCCTTTTTAACAAGCATGCAGGGAGGAAACATTTATAGTGTTGTAGTGTTAGAGATTTACACTGTGCAATTTGGAAATTTCCTCAAGAAATATGGCTTTGCAATACCCAGTTTATGCTGATACATTGATTTTCTGTTGTTTAGTGCATTTGTACATTTTTAGACCCATATTTAACATGAATTACTACAGATGTCTTTGTATTTACATCTTACAAACATACAGTATTTGCATTTACTTAATGGTTCTTTTTTTTTTCTTGTCTTGTTTGCAGGGCTATAGCTACATTGTTGCACTATTGTACCTTTTCTACTGTTTCCATTTGCACTGACATAATGCACTATACACTTCATTAGGTACACCTGTTTAACTGCTTTTTAATGGAAATATCTAATCAGCCAATCACATTGCAGCAACTCAATGCATTTAGGCATGTAGACATGGTGATTTAATGCGTCTGGTTCTGGGGATGGTTTCTCTCTACCTAGAAGGCGGTTCTGGCCTCAACTGGTGTTGGCAGCTGTTTCTCTGAGGATTTGACAGTTCGATAGTTCAGGACTGGAACTTCCTACAAGTCTACCTGAGTTTTCAATAACTACCTGGACTCCATATT
>JAQMYJ010000033.1:28614608-28632821 GCA_030014305.1 Clarias laeviceps
TCAGGGAGTTTTTCCTTGCCACTGTCGCCCTCGGCTTGCTCACCAGGGACTATCTGACCATTTTGATTCATACACATACACATTCTTAAATAATTAACTTAAATAATTATTTTGATTGTGTAAAGCTGCTTTGCGACAATGACAATTGTTAAAAGCGCTATATAAATAATGAATTGAATTGAATTGAATTGACTTTGAATGTAGCATGGTTATTGGTGTCAGATGTGCTGGTCTGAGTAATCCTGAAACTGCTGATCTAATGGAATTTTCATACACAACCACTTCTAGGGTTTACAGAGAATGGTTTGTAAAATGAGAAAATATCCAGTGAGCAGCAGATCTCTGGATAAAAAATGTCTTGATGATGCCAGAGGTCAGAGGAGAATTGCCAGACTGGTTCGAGCTGATAGAAAGGCAACAGTAACTCAAATAACATCTTGTTGCAACTGAAGTATGTCGAAGAGCTCTCTGAAGACGCAACATGTTGAACCCTGAAGAAGAAGAAGAAGAAGAGGAAGACCACACGGCATACCACTCCTGTCAGCTAAGAACAGAAAACCCAGCCCATAATTCACTTAGGCTCACCAAAATTGGTGCTTGATGAGTCTTAATTTCTGCTGCAACATTACAAAGTTAGGGCTAGAATCTGCCATGAAGGCATGGATCCATCCTACTTGTTGTAAATGGTTCAGACTGGTGGTGGTGTGATTGTGTGGGGATGTTTTCTTGGCACACTTTTCTTGACCCCCTTCGTACAAACTGAATATGTTTAAATATGAGTGCTGTTGCTGACCATGTCCATCCCTTTATGTCCAACAGGTCCCACAACCATGTCCCATGTTACATACCTAAAATAATCTTAAACTGGTTTCTTGAAGATGACATTGAGTTCACTGTACTCAAATGGCCTCTATAGTCACCAGACCTCAGTTCAATAGAGATTTGCATCCTGGATTTACAGCAACTATGTGATGCTATCATACCAATATGGACCAAAGTCTATAAGATTTGATGACTTGTAGAGCATCTTCAAAATGTCAGGTCTCACGAGGTGTTTCTATTATGTACTGTTTAGTATAGAATATAGGAAAACTGGTGAACTAATGAAAGGGTCCTGGGCACCCAAGTTTTATTACTGAGAGTAAACAATGAAGAATAGCCCATGGAGCTGTCCAGTGCATGAAAGCTGCACTTCACATCCTCAGAGGTTTTGTGGAGTCTGTGTCTAAGCTGTTAAAGCCTCACAAAATGGACACAAAGTTAGGCATGTGGTTTTAATGTAATAGCTGACCAATGTGTCTATAGATTACTGGCCAAATTTTGGACACAACTTTGGATTTATTCTCTACATTCTAGAACAATACTGAGTTGTTTCAAAACTATGAAATAACCCATATGGCATTAGGTAACTAAGCAACAACACAACAACAGTCAGTTGTTATTTTAAGACATGAAGGTCAGCTGTTCTGGAATAGTTTTTGCAAGAACAGTATTGTGTCGAGTGCATTTGTAAAACCCATCAAGCACCATGATGAAACTGGCTTTCATGAAGACATTCCCAGGAAAGCAAGACCAAAACTTACCTCATTTAGAGTTACCAGCCTCAGAAATCACCAATTAACAAACAGCACCTCAGCAGCCGTTATGATGGCTTTACAAAGCATATGTAGAAGACACATCTTAATATGAACGGTTCAAAGGAGATTATTGAATAGTTTGGATGCCTTCAGGAAAGAAAAAATCAGGAAAGACCATATAATTCAATGGTGTGTCAAAACATTTGACTGGTAGTGTATACAGTATATGTATGTATAATATGTGTACAGTAAGAGATCCATACTGAAATAGAAGATCTATTTCTCTTTCTATTATATGTAGGAGGATTTTCCATCTGAAGCAAATCAATAGCATCAGCTGAAAGCTTAATGAGTATCTCATACTGTTTGTTTGACGTAAAATTTTCATTGACAACCGAATCATTAATTTTTTTAATATATTCTCTCTGTTTAATATTTTAAAGGCCTATCAGGGCGTCAGAAATGGGATGCAAATCTTTCCATCTGAGAGTTTTCAACAGGCTCTCGAATAAAGTATTAGCCTATTAAAGAGGAAATTTCCTTAGTCAGTTTTACATTTCTACATGAATTTGAAGTGCTTACTCTATAAATGTTGTCGTCTGGTTAAGCGGAAGTTGTAGCTGCAGTTGTGATTAACACTTGTTTTTAGAGATTGTTCTTCTGCAGCATGCTTAAAGGGGTCCGGATATCTGCCATATCTGCTATTAACATTAATGGCAAACATACAGTACCATAGGCACCGTGTTGACCCATTAAATCCAGTCAGGCACGATTGAAATTAAACTTTTGATTAGGTTGTTTGAAAAAGCCTGTGTTGATGATGTACAGTATTTAAACGGAAGCAAGCAGATGTAAATGTATTTATATATTTATTTATTAGATTAGAGGTTGTCTTGTTTACATGGTGATTTTATTTAGGTAAAAGAATTGGTTGCTCGATCACAGCCACTAAATATACTTACTGTAAGTAGCATGGTAATAAGACTTATAATCAAAAGAAAAATTTTAAATTAAGAAAAATAATCAAAAGACTGGTGTGATGAGAAGTAGAGTATTTCCAAAGTGTTTAATTCTTCTTACACTACTATACTGTGTATATTTATTTTATATCTGTTTAAAATAATTAATAATTGTAATAATAATTTTAATAATTAAAATAATACAAATGTAACTTTTGTATTTATCAATTAAATAATTCATATAATAACTTTACTGAAAATTAGAATTATAATTCCGCTTTATAATTTCCCTCTGTATAACATTGAAGTCATTCATCTGCGCTTGGATTCACCTTGTTTTGCTCCGCTGTGTGACATATAAAGTTTAATTCTCCAGAATGAATTAGGAGAGGCAGATACAGAACAGAGAGAAAGAAATTGAGGAAAATCATTATTTCTACATTAATAATTATTTTCTGACGTCTTGTTCTTTTGCCATATTTTCTATTCAGACTAATTTTGTGTGTGTTTCCTTGGAAAACAATAACATTTCTAAGAGATCCTAAAGGTGATCCCAAACTTTTGAGCCGTAGTCTACAGTATATCCCGCATGCAATACAATATATTTCACATACAATCCCTTAGCACTGTTTAGGGTGATATGACGATCACTTAACAATGGAAAATCAGGAACATGTCTTTTTAGTGATGGGTTATATATGTCCATTTCATATTTATATTTTATTCAGATTGTGTGCACAGTAGTATCCTACAAAATATGCACATATTATTCTGCCTTCGATAAACAGAATTTTGATGGAAATTATAAATGTGTTCTTCAAACTTCGCCTTCATCCAAAAAAAAAAAAAAAAACACCTTTTGAAGCAATTACAGTTTGACAGACATTCTAGCTGTCAATTTATTATTTTTTTTTAATCTGATGGGATTTCACCCCATGCTTCCTGGAACATCTCACACAAGATGAATTGGTTTGATAGAGTCTTCCACATACCATACGGTCAAGCTGCTCCCACAACAGCTCAGTAGGGTTTAGATCCGGAGACAGTGCCGGCTGCTCCATTACAGTCAGAATTCCGGCTAACTTTAATTTTTGTGAAATGCATAAAATTGTTTGTGAATTGCATGAAAAATTTGTTTTTCAGGGCAGGGTAGTATAGTGGTTAGCGCTGTCACCGTGCACCTCCAGGGTCCGGGTTCTGTGTGCATGGAGTTTGCATGTTCTCCCTGTGCTTGATGAGTTTCCTCTGGGTACTCAGGTTTTCTTCCCAGAATCCAAAGACATGTAGATTAGGCTAACTGGCATTCCCAAATTGCCCGTAGTGTGTGTGTGAGTGTGTGTATGTGTGTGTGTGTGCCCTATGATGACTTGGCATCCTGTTCAGGGTGTACCCTGCCTTGTGCCCTAAGTCTCCTGGTATAGGCTCCAGGCTCCCCGTGACCCTGAATACAGGATAAAGCGGTATAGAAGATGAGTGAGTGAGTGTTTTTTATAGAAAAAATAAAGGGAGTTTTTACTCTCATAACTGTGTTGCAGAAGCGAAGAGACCAGGCGCTGTAAAAATGACCATCACTTCGCTGTGCAGTAAAAGAACTGTCTGTTACAACACAGAATGAATCAGTGTACACTGATAAACACACTCTGCTTTCTGACCTTGGCTGTATGTGTGTGAATTGCTTTTTAATCCTATACCTTCTAGGTGTGTCTGTTGATGGAGGTGTATTTTCTTCTAAGTCCATGTGTACAGTGTATCTCACATCTCATGTAACTATAGCTGAGATTGGTGATAACATCTAGGCCCCTGCTCTGCGTGTGGATGTGTGGGTGCGGCGTCGACACGCTCGCTCAACCAGCACCTGCCATGCTGCCATACTAGCTGCTCTCATGCTCCTCTGCTAATCCCCTTGTCCAATTCATCAGTGCACCATGCACTCTTTCTGCACTTCATAAAGAAAGCGTGACAGCATAGGGGGAGAAATAATGTCGCCTCATTTCTCATGCACAGTTTGGATTCCTATCTGCGCATTTTAGGAGAAAAAAAACCCATGGTGGATTTATGGAGCACAATGCTACAGCATGTTAGCGTGTTAATGCGTCTAGCTGTTTCTCCTGTACAATGGTTCATCTCGGCATCGGCTTATTACTATCCTGGGAAGTGATTAACTGTAGAACAAACCTGCTAGTTTCTCCGCCAGTGCAATTTGAAAACATCATCAGGATCCTTTCATGAGGGGTTCAGGATGACAGCAGGATTGTTCACTGTTCACTATATGGGAGTCCCAGTTGTAGAAGCACGAATAAAGCTTTAGCTTCCTTCTTTTCCCCCTCGCATGTGGATTTGCGGATTTTGCACCCCACCCTACCCTTGTTTTTTTTCACGAGGACCAATTTAGCAATTGTTGGAATTTTTCCTATTCATTTCACAATCTAAATCTCTCCATTCACTCTGTGGTCGGACTCGTTTCAATCCCACTTCCTGTTTCCCTCTAATCGCCTTCAGAACCTTGGCACAACTTCTTTGCATAACTCCTATACAATAACAGGAACACAGGTGTGCACATGCCTAACACACCTCTTTGTTCACCCCACAAAACATTTCAGCACTCAGGCTAAAGCAGCGTGACCACTCGAGCGAGAAGTGAGACGGCTGAGACAAACTCAGGGGGTCAGCACGCACCCTCAAACGCCTCTGCCTGCACTGTCGCACCACCACACGTTCATTTAGAACAAATTACTTTGCAACGCTTCCTGGAATGTGTGGATATGATGGAGGATTGTTTTTAAAAAAAACAGTTAACACAGCTCCACTTTAAGGTATGGAGTGGAGGGGAAGCTGAAAAAATGCCAATAGGTAACGAGCTCAGGCTAAAATATTACGTGGGCTGTAGAGAAGCGATATGTCACGCTGTGACCCATATATTACAGCACTTAAATTGCCAGAAAAGCAGAACTCACCAGTAAGTGATGAGTGTCCTAGGGAGATTGGAGGTGGCTGATATTTTATATTAAAACCAGGCTGTTGTCCTACTTACTGAATTAGATATGATGAATATCATCACGATTAGAGTAATTTACTGTGCATCTTAATGCAGAATAAAATACGCATGCCAATATTGTAATGCATTTTTAATCTTTCAGCACTATCTAAAACAGGATGTTTCTGTCACTTGGGGAAAAAGTGATGGTTGCAGTGATAATATTGCAGAAATTTATAGCGCATACAGTATATGTGAGAAATATCACAGGTTTTTATTCTTTTAATATTAAATTATATTATTTAATACTATTGCATGTGAGTCAAGGCCTTTAGCGCACAAAACAAGCCTGGTGGCTTAGACGGTTGAGGTTCTGAGTTGCTGATCGGAGGGTCAGGTGTTCAAGCAGGAGTTTGAGCCGCGTTGCCACTGTTGGGCCCTTGAGCAAGGGCTTTAACCTTATGTCCATGAAAGTGTCACATGGGGAAGCCAATAAAAAGGACGTTTCTGTGTTTCTGTGAGAATGCTGCACGGTGGATCGAGACCATGATGCCAGGAAAGCTGTCCATTGGTACTATGGCCTACCGTCACTTGATAAGGATATCCTACACAGATAAAACATTATACTGTAGATTACAAACTTAATACCGTGATGCTATTGAACGCTCCATTCTAGGTGGTCAGGTTATGTCTGCTTTAATTGTAATATACAGCTAAATTAAATTATATTAATGCTATATTAATGCTCTTGCTTTATGTGAACATATTAAAGTTTTCCTAAACAAGACCACTTTGAGATGAGAATTTTAATGGGGTAGCTGTAACTCTTCAAACCCTAATTGCCTAAAACATGAATAACATCTCATATTTTGTGTCTATACACACATATACACACACATACACACACACACACACACACACACACCACAACTGTGTTCGACCTGTCTGTCATAAACATCTACTGAGAATGACAAATCAATATGACTACAGGGACATGCCAGTGATCTGATCTGAACACATCACACAGCCAGATGGCTGACTCTCATTGCTAAATCATGTTAGTTGATAATTAAACATCCACTATGAAAACCTGAAATATTGTGCAGGATTATAAAACCATCATTTACGATGCTAACAGTGGCACTGATCACTCAGTCCTAATTAACTCAAAACATTTCTCCATCTGTAAGCAATCCACAGGCAAGCCTTCGAGGACTACTTCTACTTCTGTCCACTGCTTGGATAGATTTCATTCATGTTTTTAATAGATACATTTTAAAATGGTTCGTGGCTACCTTTCAGTCACTAGGGCATGTTTGTAAAAACGATATGTGGATTGGCTGTATTGCAAATATGTGAATGCTAATCAAGTCCAGCTAATGGTTATGCTGCGCATGCATACAGTCAGTGGTGTGGTTCAGCTTGGCCTGGATGGTCCCACATCGAACTCGATTGAAAGAAGACCTTATTAATGATTGATCTTCACTTTCTCACTGGTGAGATCTCATCATTTATAGAAATCTGGATGGGGATCTTCTCTGGTTCCAATCAAGATTTAAGATTTCCTTTATCAGCACTGACATGTTTTATTCACTAAATATTGTATTAATTGTCTCATTTTTTTTAACATTGATTATCAAAGCTAGCTCACATGCGTCTAGGTTAAACCATTTCTAGTGGGACGCATTGCCATCTCCAAGGTCCGGGGTTTCAATCCTGAGCTCAGGTGTGAATTTTATGGATTTTTTTTTTTTTTTTAACGTTCTCATTTTTTTTGCTCACCCCTCAAACACCATTCCATTAGGTGAACTGGCTAAACTAAATTGTACCTCGGTTTGAATGAGTGTGTGAATACTGTAAATGTGGATAGGCTCCAGCTCCACCAGGACCCTGGCCAGGAGTTACAGAAAATGAATTACAAATTAATGACTATTACAGACAAGCACTTTTTTTTTTTATTCCTCAACAGCACAGAAATCTTTTCACCTTCTATAAAAAGCCTAGCAGTCACTAATATTTCTTTCTTTTAAAAACCCCACTAAGAATTTAAAAAGTGAAGTTTAAGGTCGGCCTCAGCCATCAATCAAAATGCAACACCAACCAACAAATCCTGAGAATAACATGTTGACACAGTACAGGGTCAGTCAGTACAGATCTGCTATTTTTTTTTATCATTTCCTGGTACACTTTATTTCTGCAGAGATCCATTTTCAGGTACGTTCTGACAAGTTCTTGCATTAGAGTTGATTTGTTAGTGAGGCTTGTACATCACCCCAGAATGCAATTACACTAATGTTTGCTGTAATACACTTACACAGAGCTCTAACTTATCACTGCGGTGCTCTGTCTTTCTCAGGCAGCAACACAAAATCGGACTATTGGGCCTGATACATTTCCCAATCAGCTATAAACCTCCCTCGCTCCTTTTTAATTGCATGGCCGATCTGAAGTGTTGGGGAAAATAGTTGGTGCAATGCCTTCTTTGTTGAACTTTTTCTTTTCTTTTCTTTTTTGCTGTACTACTCTAACCAGACCATTCTCATGCAGCCAGGGCTAATCATGTAAAGAGATGAATAAATGATGGCTTGTGTGAGCTCTTAAGTTACTCCTGGCCTTTGAACTAATCCTCACAGAACAGCAAATGATTATTTATTCATCTATCTTTTGAACGCCACCCTCATTATCGTCACCGCATCACTCCATCCTGTACCTTGATTCCCTCTCTCTCCGTCTGTATCTCTCTCTCTCTCTCAGGCCTCAAAGGCTTGTCAGATTAAGCGAGTCCTGGTATGACACATTGAGGATCAAATAATTGCTGTGAAACCAAAATTATGAGACTACATTAATAATGTAGGAGTTTGCCCTGAATATTACAATACATATACTGTACTGTAACTATGATAGATGACTTTAAGGAATCTCATGGTTGCAGCATGTGTGTGATTCCTTATGTAAGGACATAAACAGAACACGTTGTGATTTAGGAAAAAGAATTAACCTCACAGTGTTATGGTGCTACCAGGTGTAAAGAGTAGTTACAGTTACCAACCCATATTTCATTATTTTCCAATAACTGCGCGTCACAAAGTCCAGTATTCTAGTTATTTGCTAATCAATAAAATTTGTATTTATTAAAATACAGCGTACAAATTTTAACCAGTTATAGCTACATTTATTAAAATTGAAATTCCATGAGAAGTTTGTTTCTCTTATCATTTACAAGAACTCTAAACAGCCATTCCCTCACCAGTCAGACTTGTTCCTCTTTCTTGCAGTAGATAATGAAAATCTTTCTGTCCTGAAGACTTTTTCGTGTAGGAAAGCAAAAAGTTACAGCTTTACCTCTGTCACAAAGCCCTTTCACAAATCCATTTCTTTTCATGACATGAAAAGCCACTACATCCAACGTCAATTTTGAGTTTTCTTTTTTTCTTAACCCGAAGTTTATTCCCCAAGTGACGACAAATCAACGAACATAAAGAAAGCAAAACTTCTTACCATTAAATTACTACATAGGAAAATAATAGTACAAATTCTGTATTTATATAAATAACCAATGTGTAGACCTATTCTTTTTCCGAAACATTAGGCCATACAGCTTCCAGTTAGAATGTGCAAATATCAGAAATGATGTAATTTCAACAGGTGAATTACCAACAATTAGGTTATAATGCAGCATTGTTTTGAAAATAAACTTGTTTATCATTTTACCTGAACATGTTCCATATTTCCGAAGTGATTATATAAATCTTGTACTACATATTGCCTGTTTTATCAGGCTATAGGTGTTAAGTGTGATGTTAAGAAGACTATGTTTTTCCTTAATTGGCTTAAACTTGTAGTACTGTGCAAAAGTCCAAAGAGCAGACTCTCATTTCTAAATATTTCACTTCGAAAGATCAAGACCTTCTTGTATTTTTCAAAAAGTTTTGAGGAATAGTTCTCTAAGCTTCCTGAAGGATTTTTTGGCTCTAATGTTTGGCAAGACTCTCATTTTCAGTCCAGTTCCTGTTCCTGAGCAGTTTCAGAGGAATGTTTTTTGTTTGTTAAGCCACACAGTGACCTAGGAATCATTCAAGCATTCAAAAAAAACATTTGACTGAACCAGTGAGAAACAAGCGCAGGTGATGACAGATGATCAGGCTGGTGATTAGTATACTGCTGATGCTGAATGCTGAGTGGTCGGAACAGACAAGAGGGGAAATGAGGCTGCTGAGGTTAAAGCATTTATTAAAAGTAACTTATACTTAACAGAAAAAATAACCCAGAATTAGTTAAAGCTAGACTACATTCACTCAGTTCACAAGTCTATCGTATCCTATTCCCTATCATATACTTTATTCCTCACATCAATGATTATATATTTTCCTTTTTTTAAATATTACCTTTTTGAAATGTATTCATAAATTGTCACTGTAACAGCTATTATAGAACATGCAGAATCCAATAATTTTGTAACAATCCATGTAAGTGTTTCTTTTAGGTAGTGGGGTCAGAGCTGTCTGAAAGCAGATGGTTCACATCTATCTTAACTACTTTAACACAGGCTATTGTTCTTAAGAAAAGGAAACTTTATCTCCCTATGCAACATACTGAGTTCAGGAAGTCACCTTTGCAGTGCTTTTATAAGAAAACTGATAAGAAGCAGAACAGTAAGTGCTTCTCATGATGGACTCAAATCTTTGTTTAAAAATGAAATTGAGATAACATCTCCATCTTCTTGGAAGTTGACTTCAATTCTGGGAAGAGGAAAGTAATCATTGCTAAATTTAATAGAATTTTGTTTGGTTTTTTTGAAGTTGGAATATATTAGTCCAGCTCAATCAGGAGATATTTATTTATCTTCAACAGATTAGTAGAAACAAATAATCTGTGCTCAGTGCTGCAGCAAATAGCACTAATACAAACCCTACATGCAGCTCCACATAAGCAATCAGCAGCCCTTTTACTTTTAAATGCAATCTGAAGATATGAGCAATATTAGTATGTACATATCTTTATATACCAACGTAGTGCAAGCGGAGTGCTTCTCTCAAACTTAGGCATCATATAAGCATTTAAATGCTTCATGGGGCTTTAGGATATTTTGGGGTCTTATGTTCTCAGCGAATATTTTTATGATTCCTGGAAATTTGTTTGAAATATTATGTCAGTTTTAAAAGCTTAGTCATTTATGACCTTAGCAAATTGGTAACATCTTCCCTGCAATAAAGGAAAAGAAACATTGAATTGCATTTTCAGAAGAGAAAACGAGACACCGGCTGATGAAGCTGACACCGAAATGCTCCATTTTAGCTTTACTGCTAATGGCCTTTTCTCTTTTTATTGCACTCACTGGGGCAGATGCAGACCCCTACTATTTTACTGTGTAATCCTGCATTTGATCCTTCTGTTCCTGCAAGGCAAAACAAAGCATTTAGATAATTGGATCAAACTCAGCTCAAAGGAGAAAGACCATGTGCTACAATCTGGTGATAAGAGTTTCCTGTTTCTTTTTTTTTTTTTTTCCGTCATTAGCATTCGGCATGGTGTTGATATTATTGCATTGTTTGCTCCCAAAAACAGAATAATATTAGTAGTTTGATTTTGACAAAGAAGTCCCATTCATTTCTTATTATTATTATACATATTAACATATTAATAATAATAATAATATTAATAAGAAGAAGAACTTTCACTCACACACTCTCTATGCTACTTTTCCTTTACAGGGTTGTGGGAGGCCTGGAGCTTATCCTAGGGGACTCGGGGCACTAGGTGAGGTACACCCCGTGTATGTGTGTCCTTCACAAGCACACACATACACGCTCACTCACAACACCATGGGCAATTTGGAAATGTCATTTAGATGACTCTGCATGTCTTTGGACTCTGGGAGGAAACTAAAGAACCCAGAGAAAAACCCACCAAGCATGGGGAGAACATGCAATCTTCACGCACACGGACCGGAAGGCATCGCTCAAACCCCTTAACCCTGGAGGTGCGAGGCCACAGTGTTAACCAATGTGCCACATTGCAGCTTAATAATAATAATAATAATAATAATAATAATAGTCACAGATAAAAATTAATTGGAGTAGCACATTACCATTTCGTTAACAGGTTTGCTATCATGAGCTGTAATGCCAGTTTATTGTCCAGTCCTACTTATGTTACCATGGGAACTGTCACCAAAGCTGTTTGACGCACTGACAGCTTACTTTACACATAAAATTTTGCTAATTGTTATTTTGGTGGCTTAGTGGTTAGCACTGTCCCGCTTTGTGCCTGTGTGCATGGAGTTTGCATGTTCTCCCCATAGTTGGTGGGTTTCCTCCTGGTTCTCCGCTTTACTCCCACAGTTCAAAGACATGCAGATTAAGCTAATTGGCATTTCCAAATTGCCAGCAGTGTATGAATGTTGACTGGAGGTCCTACCCCAGTCAGGAAGATGGGAATAAATACTGTACCATGGTCACCATCGGGCCTCTATGGTTGGTCCCTAGTTGGACTACAGAGGTTCCTGAATGGAGGAAATTATTTTTTAATGTGTAATGATAGTATACATTCTTTAGGCACTTTGCCATGATGTTATAGTGTTTCATTTGGACCCAAAAAAAAGGGTGGGGGGGGGGGGGTTGTATTGCCTGTCTGGTGGGATTATACATAGATTCATAGATCTGATCAAATATCACTGATCCTAAAACTAGGTAACGATTTGCAGTGCAACTATGGCACCAACCATAAATAATAGTGCCTCTCTACTGATAAACAAAAAATAGAATAAAATAAATGACGTGAATTTCAGAAAGTAATGATTTATAGGCTACATTGGACAGCGTAAGTAAGCATAATGACAGCAGAGAAAGATAAGGCTCTCTGCCATGCCACTATAGCAATCATATCGATCTTAACATCTATCATAAAGCATTTCATGATGTCAGTTTTCATGTCAATACACATTACAGTAGTTTTAGGACATTGAATGGTCTTTTCCTGTAAAGAGCTTTCAGAGAGGATAGACATAAAAGTGAAATGATATTACGTAACATTCATGCATCTAAACAATTTTCTGTAACATGATTACAGTAGGTCTTGCATACAAAAGATTCATCTTTAT
The DNA here is from genome assembly GCA_030014305.1 of Clarias laeviceps. Lineage (NCBI taxonomy): Eukaryota > Metazoa > Chordata > Actinopteri > Siluriformes > Clariidae > Clarias > Clarias laeviceps. The sequence goes on from JAQMYJ010000033.1 coordinate 28,627,218, forward strand.
ATAAATATCTTAAATATATTTATTCCTTAACATCACATAAATGGGCATAAATGTTTCCAGAGTTACATTCCTTACTTCTGCATCATACTATTTTATTTAATAATTAATAAATACTTAATACACACTCTGCATCAAGCAAGGAAAACAACTACTGTAAGGGGTTTTGAAATTACTGGAACTGGGCTAAGAACCCTTCAATACATTATAAAAAACCTATAAGGATAGTGCGGAACCGTCAGCTTTGTTGAAGAAATGTGGTTGGAAAAAAAAATCATGAACGGAGATCACTTAAATACTTGGTGAAGTTGAATGGGGGGAAAAATCTACAGTAAAACCCATAGCTATGTTATGTTAATAGTGATAATAAGAGCATCTCCGTACACACAATGTGATGAGAACTCACAGGATTGGAACTAAACAGATGTGTGGCCATAAGGAAATAACCCGTTAGTGAGATTAATTTAAAAAAAAAATTAAAATAAATAAAAATTAAAAAAAGCTTGAATTTGCTAGGCAGCATAATGATTGGACTTTGAAGCAATGAGAAACAGTCATGAGGTCTAATGAGTTCAGATTGACCAAAATCCAGAGTGATGGGTGCATCAGGGGAAGAAGGGAAGTGCATGAAGCGAAACACCCATCATGCATAGTGTCCACTGTCCAAGCCTCTGGAAGCAGTGTTATGATCTGGTGTTGCTTCAGAGGGTCTGGTTTAGATTTAGCAACACTATGTGGCAATAAAATGAAGTCAGCTGATGACCTAAAGGTACTGAATGACCAGGTTATCACATCTATAGAGTTTTCCATGATGGTACAGGCATATTTCAAGACTAAAGTTGGTCTAAACATGGTCCTGGGAGCATGAGGGATCATTCTCACACTTGATTTTTGGCCAGGCAGTGTTACTTACTGTAGTCATTTGCTCTTGAAGGAATAATAGGATGGAAATCGTTTATAAGTGAACAAACTTTATATTCGCGCTGTAACAGTATACTTATCCGCACAACAAATGAACTAGTGATTAAAAACAGTGTCTGGTTCACATCTGTGACTTATTACTCTTTAGCATATTCCACACTCTGAGAAGCATGCACAAGGTCATAGCAGCTCAGATATGGATTTTAATCAGCTTAGCGATTCCAGCAAGTCTCTGATGGCAGAGCACAGAGATACGACACTGAGTGAGGAGCACAATCAGTCCGGGCATGCTCAGAGGCAATTATAGTAATCCACACAAATCATGTGCACATCATAACACACACTTTTTGGCCATGCATAGCCCATGGTTGTTTGTATTAGCTTCTTTGGCTTATAAAGAACACATCTTGGAATACTATCGTGGTCATATTAAATTTCCACGTTTGGCAGGGTGTTACTTTGCAGGCTGGGCGTTTCATAAATCACTCTCTGTTTAAATAGGAGAGGCACTGGCTCGTGAGCAGGCTGAAATCCTGGACAGTCTGATTTGTGGAATACACACCAGTGTTTTCTGCAGCGTAACAATGGAAAATAGGCGACGATTGGAGGAGTGTTAAGGGGCGGCCTAACGAGTGCTGGCAAAGGCATCGACCGATCAGACCACAATCATTCATCAGGCACTGGGAAGTACTTAATGTATTTAGCACACCTCCCAACCACACGGCACCACACACATTGCCTCACATTAAAACAGACTGTGTGACCAGAGGGAATAAATGCATAAATCATGTGTTATTTAAAGGCAGAACCTGAACATTCAGCTTTCAGTCATTTGAAAAAGACAAATGGACTGAAAGTGTAGCTTTTTCAGTAGATGGTTTCGTTCTTTTTTTTTTTTTTTGCTTTTGGCTGGTATAAATGTGGTCAGAAGTTAAGCCGCTGTACCTCCATGCATGCAAAGAATGAGAAACATTTCTTTGAAAAGCTGCACATGGCAGTAGCAGAGTCAAATCCCTGTGATTAGCAGAGTATCCATTACGTGCTGCTTCTTGAAAGAGTAGCTTAGGGTGGAGTCTTTGTTGTGATGACGGAGGATAACCTAAATCTCAAGGCAAGCATCTGCGGTTAAGATGCAAAAAAAAAGCCACTGAAAATGTGTAATGGAAGTAGTTTTACCCTGACACATTTGATGGAAACCGTGGGAGTGTACCCTTAAGATGTTCTAGTAATTGGATGAACCTCTCTCTTATTATCAGCCTCTGTTGGACGTAATGACAGCTTGGAGGTATAGGACACATACTAAGCCTTTCAAGGCACACTGGTGTGTTTAGTTGATCTCTAAAATAGACATCTGCTTCTGCAAGTGAAGATAAAACTCAAGTGTTGCTTTGAAATGGCTAATGAAATGCAAAGCCATGAGCATTTCAAGAGAAAGAGGAAAAGCATCCTAGAAGACAGAGAAGCAGCTGCATCATTTGAAAAGGAAGGTTTCTGTGCTGAATCTGGTTAAGAAGCAATGCTTTAACATATTGCACATGGCTAACATCTGGCATGCTCTGGGTGCAAACAGACTCAACGCTGAGCCATAACAGGTCAGAACCTCCACCTGCACCAAGCATCTCTGGAAATCCTCACACCCTGAGTTGAGGGGTTGTTTAATTAATTAATTTATTTTTTCATTTTATTTGCTGTTAATCACTTGGTCTAAGCAAGCCCACACTTTCTACAGACCCAGGTACCACAAAGCATGGACTCAGCAATGGTGTGAATATATGTTTTGTTGGAGCCACGGAAAGCAAACATTTACCCTGAGAGAAAGTTCGCGGCACAAAACTGATCTCATCCACTGAATCCAAGGACTTGCTGGGTCTACAGTACTAGTCAAAAGTTTGGACACACCAGTCATTTATTTTTCTACATTCTTGAACAATGCTGGAGATTTTAAAGCACACACAGCATTGTTTAATTAAATAAGAACAGCAACAACAGTCAGTTGTTACTTTAAGACATGAAGGTCACAGCTGTCCTGGAACAGTTCTTGCAAGAACAGTATTGTTAAGTGTGTTTGCAAAACCCGTCAACCACCCTGATGAAACTGGCTCTCATGAAGACCATCCCAGGAAATCAAGACCAAAACTGACCTCTGCTGCAGAGGAGAAGTTCATTTAGAGTCACCAGCCTCAGAAATCACCAATTAACAAACAGCACCTCAGATTAAAGCCGTTATGAAGGCTTCACAGATCATAAGTAGCAGATACGTCTCAATATCATCTGTTCAAAGCAGATTATTACATATATTGGATGCTTTCAGCATTTTTTTAAAAATGTAGTTTATGTAGAAAGAAATAAAAATCAGGAAAGATTATGGAATTAGAAGGTGTGTCCAATTTTTTTTTTTACCTGGTAGTGTAAATGTTACAACAATGAAATGAAAGTGAGACTGTTCTTGTAATTTGTAAGAGGAAGATTTTTTAATTACAGGATAGATTGTAGACACTTACAAGAATTATCCATCCTTCTCAAATCTGATTTAATAAAAAAAATGGATGAATTTGGTTCACCAAGAGAAAGTGGCTTTGTACTGTTTCATGCAAATTATATCAAGCATATTTTGCATATAAATCTTATAAACCATTGCAATAACACAATATTTCAGCTTTTACAAGCTTCCTTTTACAAAATATATTGTTCAAGTCAAACAGGGACTTTTGATTATGCAGAATACCAGGACACAGTTATGAGAGTAAAAACTACCTTTATTTCTCTCTATAATCCCTGCTACACTAATGCGCTTATCACAGCATTTCACTAGAACTTTCATACCATCGAGGAAGAAAGATTTCTCAGTATGCCGGAGCCATGATCGGACTGCCTGTTTTTCCCGTCTGAAATGTTGACCTCCCAGGAACTCCTTTAATGGCCCAAACATGTGGAAATGGCTTGGAGCTGGGTCAGGACTGTACAGGGGATGTGGCAATAACTCCCAGCCGAGTTCCTGATATGTACAAGTGTTGTTGGTGATCGATTGTGTGCCCAGTTCCCACAGACAGATGCATCTCTCGCACCCAAGTTGGCGCCAAGTTATTCATAGTTTTTCAAGGATCGGTTGTTGCATTTGCTGAATGTTCATGGGAACGAGTGCAGTGGGCTCCAAGCCACCTCAGTCAGGACATTTAAAAGATTTAAAATTTAAAACATTTGCACCATTTAAATGGTTTATTGCGGCTAAGAGTCTCATCACTGCACTGTGCTTAAAGTATTCTGTAAATATCAAAGGGTTTACGCCTTCAATAAGAGGAAATATCATTACAAGTCCTGGTTTGACTTGAACACTCCTGACAGAATCTGTTTCCCAAAAATTTTCCCCAATGTTTTATAATATCATAGATATTCTACAATGTTCCACAATGCTTCATAATATAATGTATCAATAAAAATGTTCTAGTATGTTTTTTTTTCCATAATGTTCCATAGATGCCATGAAACCTTCTCAGAATATGTCTCACATTTTCTCAGAATATTTTCCGTTGGTGACCATGTGGAAAGGGTTAGAACTGCTGTTGATGCAATAAATTGTAAAACCCACTATAGCTTTCAGAATTACCTTCGATAAGGTAACAGTTCCATAAACTACCACCAGTTATGCTTTTCTTGAATTTACAGATGGTTAATTGGATCCAGATGGTAAGGTTTTTTTTGAGTCAAATTAAAGTTCAGAATACTAAGTCAACAAATTAAGTTGCCAACTGATATTAAAAGAGATATGTCAGGAGTTTCAGAGGAAAAGATATTCATATTTAAAATCAACTTATAGAGGTGTCAGAAGTTTTTTGAGCTGTTCATTCAGTCTTGCGCAATTCATGCATGAAAGGTTGCCAGATTGGGCGAGAGTGTATTCAGCTTCACTCCACTCAGCAAATATGACCAAAAATGCATTTAATATTACATGTTTGTAGTTGTTTGTTTGTTTTAATATGAATTTCACAGTGAAATGAATAATGCACCTGGAATAGTAGAACAACACCAGCAACAACAGCAACTAATTTATTTGTAACTTTTGAATCAGGCAAACTCACTGAAGCTCTCTGAAACTGAAACTCTAATCTGTTTTTGGTTTATTTCTGTGCCTTGTGTGCAACTAGTACATAAATGTTAAAGCAGGACTGACATCTGTAGTTAATACAGAGCTTTAAGCTAGTGCAATCCACAGAAACTCAATTCTGGATACAGCCTGAAGCCATTAAAAAGCTTGACTGTTTGCTACGCCCTAAACTTAACCTTCATCACTTTTTATTTTCAAACATATTAAGTTTGACAAATAGTTACAAGTGTTATTTTACTATTACAAGTGCTGTTAGTGGGAATGTTTTTTGTTCCTTTTTATACAAAATGATATGACATTCCAGTCCCATTGGCATTGCTTAGTTATGTGAAAATCAGATTTGTTAATCACATTCAAAGAATTAACTATCTAGGTAAAAATCTCACAATTTGATGGGGAATCCCTTAGCATGATCTGTTGTAGGGAGCATGTGATATTTAAATCTGTGTGAAACTGCAACATGATCTTGCAGCTGCTATGTTTGTTTTCATTGTGAGAAATTACAAAAATTATCAGTTGCCTATGTAAACACACTGCATTTATTATAATTATTGATCTTTGTGTGTGTGTGTGTGTGTGTGTGT
>JAQMYJ010000033.1:28632921-28643000 GCA_030014305.1 Clarias laeviceps
TATACTATTAGTTGAGGAAAATTTTCCTACAGTAGAAACAGAATATTTTCTTATTACTATTTTTCACCTCATTGTACAGACTCAAGAGACTAAACTACATAATGAGTTGATGGGCTCTTATTTAAGAAATAGATAATACTTGCTCACTTTTTGTGTTTCCAAGTTATACAGTACTGACTAAGCAAGAATGTATTGCTTCTCAAACTTTATTTTGATGTTTAAAAAAAAGTCCAGAATCATTTCATCCATGTCAGCTGTGGTGCCTGTATATGTAAATGCAATTAGACTATATTTTATTGAATTCATTATCTAATTTTGTTTTTAACAATTAATTTTTTTTAAATAGTATACACTAACTGTATACTGTTGCCTACACAAGACTGTGTTAAGGTCTCCACTGTGAATTTCCTTGCTGAAATATATAAAACTATTGCTAAAACTATAGTATAGTTTGTGTATAGATTGAGGATATAATTTAGATTTTAGTTACGGTTTAGAAAAAAACAAACAAACAATAATTCCCAAGTCTCATCACTGCTTTAGTGGATGTTTACACTTATGTATCCTGTATACTGTTGACTTGTATATCTAAGACCTGCTGCTGTAATCATAAAGACTATAATACCCATAATGAACTTGTTTTATTTTAACACATTTAGTAGATAACTGTGGAAAAGTAATTATTTCTAATTTCACTATCTGGTGTCACCCAAAAGGGCATGATTCCTTTCAATGTTTCTTTTCCACTGTTGAATCTAGCATGCTCATTACAGCTCTAAATCAACATTCAGATTTCTCTAATACTACTTTGTGACAATATCTATTTCTAAGCGTGATATACAAACAAAATTGAGACCTTAGTTCTGCTGTTTCTGGTTCTCATCAGGGACTACAAAGAGGCCCTCAAATATCATTTAAACATTAGCATATTAAAAAGTCATGGGAAGAATGCTTGGGAAACAGATGGTTATATTATAAGCAAATGATATGCAAACTAGGTCTGGAGGCTAGCCCTCTTTTCACTTTTTAATTACCAAAGGATTGAGAGGTGCCAGACTTTGCTGGTCTATCTCTCTTTCATGTCAAAGACAAAGAGATTTTCAGATAGATCTTATCCTTGTTTACCCCCGACCCCCCCCCATACTTCTGTAAAGTAGGGCCAGCGGTCAGTGAGGTTTATTTGACAGCCACAAGAAGAAATGAGCTACAATTATAACCATGCTTATTATTTGATGTAATTAACCATGAATGATTAGTGGGATTTAAAGCATTAAATTGTAAACACAATCCTTCACTGGTTAGATAATAATCATTAGGAAGATGAAAGATTATTTGTAAGCATGTAGTTTGCCAGAATAAAACAAATACATTAAACTGATAATGTGAAACCAATTAATAGCCAATTAACGGTACTGCTGGACTTATTGATTTCTTTATTTGTTCTTTTTTTCTCATTTATTTAAAATTCATTCAAACTAATCTTGTAACCCCATCCTAACTTTAACATTCATCTATGCAACACACACTGGAGTTGAACATAGTACAGTATAGAATCAGAATTTTAAGTATATTACTGTACAATAAAGTCAATATTTGCACTTAGAACCCTTTGCATTAGAAAATAAATCATTAGTCTCAGGAATACTTTGTGAATTTTTTTTTATTCAGGAAATTGGTTGATAGGTTTTCTGTGCATCTTGAAAAATCTGAAGGTTCTTCTGAGGATGCTGACTGTCATTCTTGCTTATGTTTTGCAGGTAAAACCCACCAGCCTTCATTATGTTTTTTTTTTTGTCTGAAATATGGTATGATATGTAATATATGAGGGTTGTACTAAAAGTAATGCAAAATGGGCTCTCTTGAATTCCCCTTGTCACAGATGATGGTCTCTCACTGCATGGTTTGTCTTCAGTGCTGGTTTTCCCTTGTTTAAACTTCTTCATCCGTTTGTACACATTGCTCTTGTGAATGGTTTCATATTCATAAACATTCTGTAGTGCAGTGGGAGAACATCAACTGCGACAAAGGGGAATTACAAAGAGGATTCAAGAGTTTGGTTCAACAATCGCACACTTCTGCTGGACGATGTTACCTCCTTCTATTACCTTTTTCTACTTGTATTACCTTCTTTACTGATATACAAACATTTTCTGTAACACTTCACTTTCTTTTGTAGAATATATAATGCTTTGGAAATCTCAAATGACTCAGTAACCCAGATATCATAAAATAAATTTAAAATCTAAAATTATTTTATCAATCACCTGCATTAGATATTTACTGTATATCTAAATAGAAATACATCAGCAATACAGTACATGTAGACATAGTGAAAAGTAGATAGTGTACAGTTATGTAACTAAATACAAAGGTATTATTGAACAGTTTAACAGATAAAGTGTTTTTAAATGATTTAATTGTTTCCAAAGCTTTTAAATGGTCTATTCCTATATATTAGACATTGCTTATAAATGTGAAGAACCAATAGCCTTTATATACAGTACATATGTTACAACCTATAACCTATAACTATAGGATGTTAGAACTAGTAACCTATGGCTATCTCAGAATCTATAACCTATAGCTTTATTATAACCTTCAGTGTAACATATACTGTAGCTATTAGAACCAATAGCCTTTAGTTATGTCACTAGCCATGTCAGAACATATAATCTATAGCTATAAGATATTAAATCCAATGACCTATTCATATTTATACAATGTTACAAACTATAACCTATAGCTATGTAATGTTAGAATTTATACCCTGTAGTTATAAGATGTTGAAACCTATAATCTATAGAAATACAATGTTAAAATCTATAGCTATAAAGCATTAAGATCAATAACCTAAAGGTAAAACATGATAAAACATACACATTGCTATAACATGTTGCCAATTAAACACTAACAATATTTGTGTAATCCCTTTATGTGCAATGATTTGCATAACAATAACATTTAATACATTTCCACAGCTAAAAGGGCATTTATTAGTCACTTCACAAAATGGATCCCTAATTAAGAATGAATAAAGTCTTATGAATAAAGCCTCATTTCTGAGTGTCTAAATTTTACTGAACAGATAACAAGGTCTTAATTAATACCTAATTGAGTATGCATCCCTTAAAGTAAAGTTTTAGCGAAAAAGTCATGACAGGAGCATGATTTTCTCCTTGTGTTGTCTCAGGATTTTATTATTATTATTATTATTATTATTATTATTATTATTATTATTATTGCTGCCTTAGGCTTCCTTTTTAGAATGTACATCAGAATTTGTATAAAGCTGCTTTGTGACTATGCCTAAGATACTGCGCAAATAAAATGATCTTAAATTGGAAATCTGGAAAATGCAAAAAAATATTAATAAATAAAACACACACACACACACACACACACACCACACAGTACAATGGTAGAATACAATATGCATGTGAACTCACAGTACCACAGGGCTTTGCATTTAGAGCTCAGTCAGAGTCAAAGTAATTTGTACACATTTTCTCCAGATCCATTTATAGTGGCTTAAAGGTGAGGAGAAGTCACCCAGCGAGCTCCTCTTTTCATTCTTCTTGGCACTTTGAACCACTGATTAGATGTGATTCACTTAGGAGTGTGCTGTGTTAATCACATAGATGTATTTCAGTAGCCCAAAGGTGCACAAAGGTTCTTTAAAGCTGCATTTTGAAGAGCTTGGTGGTCAGAGAAGACATTTCGAGTCAGTATTTGGGGTATAACACAACCAAGGAGAAAATCTGGTGGGAAGGGGGGGAAAAAGTAAAAGCAAATGGCACACATTAAACAAAGAGAAAACGTGAAAAATAACAGACAATGAGGAGAAAAGATAAAGAGGAGAATGAAGCACATGGTTTTGGGTTATTACGAATCGGAATGACTTTTTTAGAATGAATACTTATGCCTAATGTGATGAAAGCTCTTTGGGGTGAGTCGACAGTATAATGTGCTTCACTTCCTGAATCTTCTGAAGGTTCTTTATAAATCATCTGCTGATTACTTGGAACTCAGGAAATCATGGGAGCTTAAGGGACAAGTTCAAAATATTTCACTTGTTCTGATCAAGCTTTGCCGGACGTGTTATCGTGTGAAAGGTATACAGTAGAAAAGTAACGGGCTAATAAAAAAAAAACAGACTACTGATTTATTCTGTGATAATAATGTAAAAATCCAAACAACAATATGTCCTAAAGTGTTCTGGCCACCTTATTTCCGCATAAAATCTTCCCAGGTCGTAAGTCATGACACAAAACAAGTCAGACACTCGGAGGATACACGGATAAAGAGTGTTTCTGACATGGCTTCAGGTTTGTGTGTATTTCCTGCTTGGCTACAGCAAGTGACAGCATGGAAGTGTCAGAGCACGCCCTGTTCCAGACATATTCTCACCTCTCTCTCAGGACCCTGCTAGGAACATATGGTAAATAAATAATGCAACACTAAAATAGACCTTCCACTTTTTATAGAACTAGTTCACAAAAAAGTGTTTACTGCACTGGTGGGTGCCATATATCTGTATAAACATTAATTTATCCTATCTGCATCAGGTCCCAGCATGCATTTTACCATGAAATATAATCACTGAAATACTTCATAATAAATGTTTTAAAGGTACCATATTTTTACTATTTCTTTAACAAGTTAACACAGGTCTCAAAGCGACCCCAAAGTGTGTGTGTGTTAATGCTTCAGCTGAAATACTGCTCAGCAGAGGTATTTTTCATATATATATAAATATATATATATATATATATATATATATATATATAAATGTTTTTTTTTTGATTGTCCACACATTACAGACAAATCTAAAGGTCTGAAAATAACAAAAAAGTTAATCTAGGTCACCTTTAATGTGTGAACCAATTTAACGTACTGTAAGTTGTAAAAATAGATCTTGTGTTTGAAATATCCTTTACTATGTTTTGACCAAATTAATTTATGAAAATCCTGTAATAGCGGTGGCATATTGGTTAGTCCTGTCACCTTGCAGCTCCAGGACTGAGGGTTTGATTCCTGTCTCAGGCCTGTATGTAATCATGTTTACATGTTGTAATGGGTTTCCTCTAGGTTCTCTCGTTTCCTCCCACAGTCCAAAGACATGCAGGGCAGGAAAATTACCTGATTTTGCAAATTTTATACTAAAAATCATGTTATTTTTATACTAAAAAACACCAACATCTTTAATTAAACAAGGCCTACATTATGCCTCATCCATAGACGCACACTTACTAGCTTCCTCACACAAATTATGTCTTCTATAAAATAGTGTTCTGTATGTATGTGTGTTGCTGTAGTGTGTTTTGCCGGAGACGATTCTAATTGGCACAGTTTGTAATTCTCTAGTGATAGTTAAAGAACAAAAGTGTTTCAAGTTCAAGCATAATAACTTTTTTAAGCAAATTATGCCTCTTTTTCTTTACCACAACCTTGATGGATTGCTAAGTATTTGGACTTATGTGACTGTTTAAAATTATTTGGATAAGCTCTCTTCACATTCTGGCAGCTATCAATAAAATGTCTGCTTGGAGGAAAACACTGGTCTCCATGATGCCCTATGATCTGTAAAAGGTGATATAAAAAAAAAAAAAAGCAAGAAGAGGAATTAATGGTGTGCATCATCAACATCCAGCTAATTAAAATAAGGAGGCATCGTTATTCGCCTGTCAATCACTTTGCCTGTCAATTAGCCCTTGTGTGTGTGTGTGTGTGTGTGTGTGTGTGTGTGTGTGAAACATTTAACAGAGGTGCTAAATTTTGACCTAGCATAAGTAAAACTGCTGACTTGAATCTTGAATATTAAACTTGAGTTTTGCAAATCAGATTCATTCTTTTAGTCTATTTTTACGTAAGACTCTGTGTATACGGTTAAACTGGTGTGGGAAAATTAGCAGTTTTTTAACACACACTAGTGAGTCAAGAGGAGAAAAAGTTCCTCATTTCTGTTGACTATGCTCTCACCTCATAAACACATAGTAAATGATTCACATTTGAGAGCATTTATCCTGCATTGATTTCTCCCACTTTTATTAAAAAATAAAAAATAAAAAATAAACAGCCTGTGAAATCAAATTTTGTCTGTTCCTTGAAATAAAGTTATAAAATGAAAACAAGAATTAGCAACAGTTCATGGGCTCCATGTACTGCCAGGCATTTAGGCAGGAACAAATACGATAATAACGTTAAGTGAAAATGGAAGGGGAGATTTTGGGAGAGTATTTGCCGTAGCTACTCTGATCACCATTAAAAAAGGGGGGTCTAAAATGTTTCATTGAATGTAACATTAATGACTTCAGTGATTAACAAGCTTCACTCTTTACATAGAATAGATGAACCGTATTATAAACAGTGTTGGGTGTAACACGTTACGAAGTAACAAGTTAGAGTACTTGGATTACGTTTTTGATGTAACGAGTAATCTAAGGCATTAGGTCCACCATTTAAGTACTCAGTTATTTAGTTACATTTTCAAAAATATAATCCGTTATTCATACAATTTATGTAATCCAATGAACAGTCATTCCCAATCTGTTAGTGTGTGTGTGTGAAAGTTGCCCTATAAGCCCCACCCCCCTCTGTTATACCCCTTTCTCACCTATGCGGTTTGACTATGCGAGGACCGACACATGGAAAGATGGAAACGTAATCACAGCGCCAAAACTCACGGTTAATCATGATGAACCGTACTTACGGCCACCGAGTGAACCCGCGTAGGTGAGATAGGGATATTAGTAGTTAACATCTATGGGCCAAACTTCGCTGAGTGATGATGGTAGAATAATTATAAAGGTCTTGACTAAAACAACATTCATGAGGAATCACAAAGGAATCTGCAATAGAAAAGTACTTGAACTAGTTACTTTTATCAGAAAGTAACGCTGTAATGTAACTGATTACTTTTTAAAGTCAGTAATTTTGTAATGTAATTAGTTACTTTAAAAAGTCACGTCCCCCAACACTGATTATAAAGTGCTAATATTAACAAGTGCGTACTGTACGGTATATCTGCAAACGTGCTCATGCCTTTGTGGTTTATTTAGAGGGAGTTCACCGTTATGTGGAAAAGCTGAGGTGATGAATCTCAACAAAGTAGAAGAAAAGCTGAAACTCCAACCGAATCTCCAATTAATTAAACCCATTAAGCTAATTAAACCTCAAATAATTGAATTCAGTCTGTTAGCTGGTTATAGCACTGCCTGAGAAATGCAGAGCTGAAAATGTATATCAGGACTGCGGTTGTAGGAGTGTGCAGAGCACATTTTACATTTTAAAAGCCGCCTTTTAACAGTATGATGTTCTGTATTTTTCCAGCAGCTTTAGTACTGTCTGTTATTTTTTTTACATTTACATTAAAGCATTTGGCAGATGCTCTTATCCAGAGCGACTTAAAAAGTGCTTTGAAGTTTACATCCCTTACACTGGGTTACTAGGTTACTAACTAAGTACCATCAGTCAAACACTCTTAGGAAAGGCTTTTTTTTATTGAAATATTGAAACAGATATGCCTCGAGTCATCGTTTAAAGATTGCCAGAGACTTTATGCTGCTGTATGGACATCTAAAAGAAGCTCATTCCACCACCTAGGAGCCAGAACAGAAAAGACTCTAGATGCATGTCTTCCTCGATCCCTGAGAGATGGTGGGACCAGGCAAGCCGTGCTGGAGGATCAGAGAGAACGTGGTGGTGTGATACGTGGTGTGATTAGAGCTGAGAGGTAAGTGGGTGCTGAGCCATTTTTAGCCTTGTAGGTAAGCATCAGGGTTTTGAATTTGATGCGGTCAGCCACAGGAAGCCAGTGCAGGAGCGGAGGAGTGGGATGATCCAGTGTGGGAAAACTTGGGAAGGTTGAAAACGAGACGTGCGGCTACATTCTGGATCAGCTGCAGAGGACGAATGGTGGACAGAGGCAGACCTGCCAGGAGTGAGTTGCAGTAGTCCAGTGTTGAAATAACAAGGTGAAGAAAGAAATGGGTGACGCAATTCTCTATATGACTGTAATACTGTAATTGTTTCTAATTCTAATTGGTGTCACCTAGACTACATTTCATTTTGCTCAAGGTTAGTTTTTCATGTCATTTCAGAGTTTTTTTCCTTGCCACCATCACTACTGGCTTTTAATTTAGGGATGCAAATATACATACAGATTGTGAAGCTGCTTTGTGATATTGTCTTTTGCTCAAAGCATTAAAAAGGTGAAATAAGTTCAATCTTTAAAGGGAATAACTGGCTAAACTGTCTGACTTTCTGCAGGATCGGTCAAAAGTGAGACTTAAAAAAAAAAGAGCTCTCTTATGGCACCTTTAATTCCAAGCTCCCTTAACAGTTAGACTTTATGAGGTTTTCACAAGCAATAGCCAGGGCAAGTTTATTATGTTCAAAACTAACACAAAGGTTACAATTCACTCCACATGGCTGGAAAGCTTTTCAAATAAACTGGCCAACCTTTTCTGTTACTCTGCCAAGTCTCTTCATACTAACTGTAAGATCTTGGCCAGCTCTGGTACTTTAATTGTGTTTAGTGTGGTTTAGCTAAAGGGAGGAACAGCAAAGGAACCAACAAATATGTAAATACTTTATTATTTTATATAAATACTTTATTTATTATATTAGGTCTGAATGCCAAATAATGAGAAACGTTCGCCAGACTCTCCCCAACTCACTCTCACTGACTTAGTGAACAATGTTCACAATTGTTGATCACGATCACACCCCTACACATGCCCTGAGTCTCCAGGCTTCCGTGACCATGTACAGGATAAGCGGTATAAATAATAATAAGTAATAATGAGGTAAGTAAGTGAGATATCACTTGTAGCATTTATGTGAGTTTTTTTTTATTATGCACATCCATGTTCACAAAGCTCTGCCCCATGATGCAACCTGGCCCAGACAGTGTCAGTAGCACATCAAAACACGAAGAAGCTTTCAGAGGTCCATTTTCCAAATAGCGGTTTTAAGAGAATTCATACATTTTTGCTAAGCCAATGAATTAATTAATTGTTTGTATGTTTATTTCATCATGTTCTACATATCTCTCATATTATTTGTACAGTTAAGAAATAAAAAATGAACTACTACATATTTAACCTTCTGACAATTCACTTTTTGCATTATTTTGTCTGTATTCTGGATGGAAAGCATTGTGTTTTTGTAAATATAGATATAATGTACAATCTGTTGTTTTCTCTTCTGATAAAACTCTATTCCAATTAATTTCAGTGTAATCCAATGAATATGCAAATTGATCTATAACATCACCTGGGAACTTCTTGTGACTTTTGGAGCATGAATTACTTACCTTCATCTGTAAAGAGTTGGCATCACTGGCCACCCGGCTGAAGCAGACACCGCCGCCTTTATGCTGCGCTAAAGCTTTTCAACATGCCACACTGCGGATACTCCAACATGAACACTGAATACAAAGAAGGGTACTGATAAACACATCTAACCTTTCCTCATCCCAGTAGGGCTTATTAACCAGCCTGATGCTCACTTCTAAAGACTATATTGTAATGAAGCTCCATGCTGCATCCAACCACAATGTGTGATTAAGTTGTTGCAAATCCGACTTCATGCCTTGTTTGTTTTTTTATGCAGACCAGAAGGTCAGTGACCTTGGTGCGGGTGCATTGAAGAGAAAGTGTAATTAGCAACAAGTAAACTAAAGGTCAGTGTTAGCATGCTAGGAGGGTAATTAAATATTTTATTCCCTTGGCACAAACTACAGGAGATTACTTGCCAAGAAATTAAGATGTAAATGTTACACACAAGACTGAACTGCATGTTGTAAAAAAAAATAAAAAAAATAAAACATTCTTTTGACTTTATAATACATTATTTTCAAATATTATTTTGCTGTTTAGCTTGTTATTTTGATTGATTTACTCTTTATTTTTATGTTTTTATTTGCTGGTATGCGCTTTTTTGATGTGCTTACGTCATGTGTGTAGCCATCATGTACCAAATGTATCATGCACAATACTGTACCATACATTTAAGCAAATTATCTCATAAGACACGAGTGAAAATTCTAATAAGAGCTACTGCTTGTTTACCATATA
>JAQMYJ010000033.1:28662524-28685454 GCA_030014305.1 Clarias laeviceps
TATATATGGCACAGGAAGAACATTACAGATTTATCACTAGAAGAAATTAATTGTGCAATCTGACATAGCGATCATGTTATTGCATGGCCTGGTACAGATTTCATACCCATTTGTGGTTCTTCCCCCATCTGTTGCCACAAAGTTAGAGATGCACAACACAATTATCTAGAATGTCGGTGTCTGCAGTAGCATTTTAATTTCCTTTCACTGAACTTTTTCAAGCATAACAATGCATCTGCACAAAGCAAGCCCCTTAAAAAACCTGGTCAGGTGTAGACATACAGAACTCCACCCCAAATTTTTTTCTATTTTGCAAAGAGCATGAGATAGTTGAGACAATAAGTACAGAGTTTTTATTCATTTATTTTTTGGCAATCACGTATATGCAGAGTATATTGCTTTGAATAGTACAAAGAGAGTTTGTATAATTCTAACCAGCTTTAAAGTCAGCATGTACTATAACTGCCATTACTCTTCAACACAGTTTGAAATGTCCTAGACAATTTCTTGAAGTAGTTTTCTGGAATAGTTCTCCAGACTTCTTGAAGGACGTTCCAAAGCACTTCTTTGCACGTTGCCTGCCTTTTGTTCTGTTCTCTGTCAAGATGATCCCACACTGCTTCAATAATGTTGAGATCCGGGCCTTGGGGAGGCTAACCCTTGACTGATAGTGTTCCATCCTGTTTGATTCTATTGGGGCATGCTTTGACTGCACTGGCAGTGTGTTTGGAGGACTACATTAAAAATACAAGAATGTGTGTCTCTTTGGAAGCAAAATAAAAGAAATAAAGGGGTGGCTCAAGACTTTTGCATGGTACTGTATATTTGGCTTTAGAATGTATATATACGTACATATACCAAAACACATACATATACTGTACATATAAATGTATCTGTTTATTGGGATAATCTAGTTAATTGTGAAAAGCAATGATCTAAAAATGCTTGGAAATCACATAACACTGATTTAGGAACAGAGTGCCAATCCACACACACACACACTACAGGCAATTTGGGGACACCAATTAGCCTAATCTCCATGTCTTTGGACTGTGGGAGGAAACTGGAGTACCTGGAGGAAACCCACCAAGCATGGGGAGAACATGCAAACTCCATGCACACAGACCCAAGCCAGGAATCGAACCCAGAACCTGGAGGTGCAGGGCGACAGTGCTAACCACTAAATCACCATGCCACCCTATTGTGTATACATTTATGACAAACAATGCCAATTAATTAAATTTTAGTTTAAGGCTGAAAGAATACAAATTGTGGTCAAAATTCAAGGGAGTGGATTACTTATGCAAAAGTACAATCATATGTTCTAAAAAGCAATAAATTACAAATTGAAATGGCGTGGTGGAGTTTAGGTAAAATCATATACACATGTAAATATGTGAGTAAGCCTTATTTTTGGGGTTGAAGGGAGAATATTTCAACATTATGTTTATCGAGTAAAATGATTAAAAGTAAACCATCACCAGTTATAAAGTACTATCTTAACAGTAATACAGCAAAGTCGGAAACCAATCAGGAGTGTATCCTCTATGAGATCAAATACATGATTGCTTATCCTGTATATAATTTTCACAAAAAAAAATAAAAAATCAAAAAAATCAAACCCAAATCCAAATCCTGCATCTAAAAAAAAAAAAAAAAAAAATTTTCCTTTGGGATATCACTTTTCATCAGTGTTAAAATCTGACAAACTGAGTGATAATCATGGCTCAAGTCTACTGTGCTAACTGCATCATTAAAGCATTACATCAGTGCTGTGCTCGCTGCAATAACAGCTGTGTGAAATCTGTTTCTCACCAAAAAAACAATTTGTGCAACATGGTTGGTAATACAGGCTTCAGAAAGTGAAAATCAGAGTCAGAATCTTAGGATCGATTTAAAAACGAGTCAAAGTGTGCAAAAGAGTCAACTGGGTACATAGACATTTATTAATGTTCCACATTGTGTAAAGTGAAAACCTAAAATCTGCATGAGTTTTAAAACTAGCATGTATGGTAGGAGTTGTGTCGCCACTTTTAGACACTTTACTACAAACAGCCAGACTTGTTTCCAGTTCTACCGTCTCAGACATATGCATGCTTCATCCTCCCCCATTTTTGAGCATCCTGATCCATCCGGTGTTCTCTGCATCATGGATGTCCACCGGTCCAGAAAGGTTGCATATGGGTGGATAGATATTCTACCTAGGCTTAATGCTAAGGTTAACCATGCTGACATTTTATTGCAATTTCATGGAGCATTTGGCAGTAAGGAAGCTGTGAGAATCCAGCTTCAATTCTTATCTATGAGATACAGCAGACAAAGCTTTTCTGTCTGTATGTCTCCTGGATTTACCAGCAGCCTTCACGCCTCCTTTTTAAGGTTCAGTAAAAGCAACCTCCTCTTTCCCTCCTTCTTACCACACACACACACACACACACACACAAAGCAGTTGTTAAGTAAGTCTTGTGTGGAAAGTTTGTTGTGGTTGTGTATGGCGCAGAAGAGAGGGGTGGAGCTGAAGCAACTCCCTACAATTTGCTTGTGCATTGAGAAGATTTATGAGGATCTTTTATCAGACGACACATCACTTCTGCCCTCCAAATCCACCAACGGCCAGCCTGCAGCGGGTTCGAAACAGGTTGCTCCATCCAAAACAGGTGACTCATGGACAAGCCTCCAGCTTTGGAAAGACAGAACGGCAAACAGAAAGAAAAGCATATGGAAAAAGGAAGCATACACAAAGAGAGAGAGAGAGAGAGAGAGAGAGAGAGAGAGTCCTGAGAGTCTTGAGCTTTACACCATTTGAAATATAAATATATCTCCTGAAGCCTGCATTGATTGCATTGCTCTGCTATTGATTATAGACAGTCCCGTAGAGACGTACAGGACATCATGAGGTGGGCTATAAAACTCCACATATAAATGTCACAGTGTGAAGAATAATAGCATGAGGGAGAAAGGTTACTGCTCTCTCAGGCTGTGCTACATCTGACTACACAGACGATTAAAAAGCAGGAATTTAGAGACATTCTTAGGTGTTAAAGTAAGTTTAACTCGATATGTTTGGTTCTGCTTGAGGTTTACAAGAATGCACATAGCAATGCTATACAAAGGTTTCATTGGCTCTATAAGGGGCCAAGCACCAAGGTTACACGGGCAAGGTTGGAATTGCATGTTTTCTTTCTGTGTCGTCTTCCTCCATATGGCAGTCTAAGGGAGTGATTTGTATCCTTTCTGTGACGGAGGACAGTTTTTATTACAACAACATCAGTTTTGGTGCACACCATTTTAACTTTCTAACCATAATAATGCAATATAAACCTACTTTTACAATAATAACAACAACAACACAGAAACACAATGTCATAGAAAGGTGATTCCTCATCACATGGAAACCTCTACCTCCTGCTGAGAATGGCCCCATATGGTCTGTTTAAACATTCATGTGATAATAGAGGACAGGTCCACATAAAAATGGCTTGGATTGCATTGACACAAACATTGTGTCTTATGACAGCAGTTGCTCGATTGGATTTGTACCCAAGTCTCCATTAGTAAACAGTTGGGAACCTCAGTGGACTTTTTTTTATTATTACTTATACACAGAATTTTTATTCCCACAAAGCTGCTTTGTAAGAATGTCAGTTATTAAAAGCTCTGTATAATTGAATTCCAATTTCCTGGTTCTTGGGGTCATGTAGAGTTCAAGGGATGTTTATTTTTGCCAAATTTAATTTTCTGCTTTGTAATTGTGTTTCAGCTTTACAACAAAAAAAAAAAGATAATTTTAACATTTACAAAAATAAATTAATAGTTTTATAACTTGATCAGTTTGTCCCTAATGAGCAATCTAGTGGCAAGGAAAAACTCCCTGAGAGTCCATCATCACCACCCTATCAATACTTGCGTTATTTTTGGGGCAATTTAAAATCATAATGCAACAGAAACAAACAAACGCGATCTCCTACATACATATTACATATATATTAAAATATTACACACTTTATTTCTCAACATATGTATGATGAAATATTGTAGCTTTTTAAAGAGATGCACATTACTTCATAATTTTAGATTTTCAGATTTCCTGAGAGCAGCGCAGTGGCTAAGTTTTTAGTACTGTTGGCCTGCACCTCCAGAATCAGAAAATGTGCAGCTTCTAATTGACATTAAAAACATTGCACTTTTAATTTGGAATAATATAATGTGAAAACATTTCACACTTTTTTCTTTACTACTCCATCACTTTGCCTATTCTTGGATTTAAATAATTATGAATGAAACATTGTCATTTTTATCCATCTAGTTAATACTACATGCATGGTATCACTTGTTTTATAACTGCAGTAAACCATTATTCTCTCACC
Source organism: Clarias laeviceps (assembly GCA_030014305.1). NCBI lineage: Eukaryota > Metazoa > Chordata > Actinopteri > Siluriformes > Clariidae > Clarias > Clarias laeviceps. The sequence continues at coordinate 28,666,892 of JAQMYJ010000033.1, forward strand.
AGCTATTCATTTCTGATTTTAAATTGATTAGGTAAAAAAATAGCTTTTCCTGTTTCAGCTTGTAGTTTTTACTCAGGTGTATTTTCGATTCTTCTTTCACTTTTATTTAAGTTATTATTTAATCATATTCTTGAAGATGGAAATGATGAAAAACCATGCAATCATTTTTAAGATGACAGAATGAAATCAGTTCCTGACAATGGAGTCCGACTTCGTAGACATAGCCACTCCATATTAATTTCTCGACTCATCCCATACCTCTGGAAAGTTCCAAAGTAGTTAGCATGCCGAATGCAGGGCTGTAGATCATCCGGAGAGGAAATGCTACCATAAATCTCCCCAGAGGTTCTCATCAGTTCTCTAGGGTTTATCCTGGAGGCCACAGTCACCTCATGGAACAGAGCTCATTTCCCTCCTGTTCTGCTGCTTTGACTCTCCAGATTCAGACGTTCCAGTGTTACTAACTGCATCTGATCTCAGCAGGATCCCTGTTATCAGCTTCCCCAGGGATTTCTTTTCCATTGTTTAACTACTTCTGCTTCCCCTTCATTTTCTCATTCACACTCCTCCAGTGTCAGGCAGATGGATATTTCTAAAGGGTCTCACTCACTTCCTGACATAAAGAAGCTATTGGCAGGTTTTCTGTGTAAAGAGCCAAAAGGCTACGTCACAGACTTACTTAATTACGCTCACTTACGCTGACCTGAACTTCATAAATTTCACGATTGTCTTTATTGCCATCAAACTCATTACACTGCTCATTACAGTGCTGGCCAGCCATGTCATAGGCAACATTAAAGTGATCTATGGGATCAGAAATAGATTAAAGAGAAGGAAGTAGAGGAAGGATATTCCTCAGCTTTTCTTTTTCCGTGCTTTCAGCATCTCCGAAATGTGCGAGCCATATCAGTGGAACAAAGAAATGCCTAATACACAGTGCTGCACAAGGGTGCCTTACAAAGTGGAGGACTAAAGTTGATAATGTAATTTTTTGTATATAATAATAATAATAATAATAAATGACATGGCATTTTTTCTTTTTATGATTCTTTATGTAACAATATGTCCCAAAGTACAGTAGATTAAAGCTCTTATACCACAACATTTCGCCAGTGTTTTATCCCTTTACGGTTACCTTTAACGTTGTTTAATGTCAACTATGAGACAATGCCTTGCTGTGCTTTATGCGCCATAAAGTAATGTGCAGGTAATGATAACTAATACTGACATTTTAAGTTTTCTATTTAACAGCTACACCTATTAATAGTTATAATAACTAACTGTTCTGGTTTAAATCCCAAATAGTGTAAAACGGACATCTAGTGCACTGTGCAGGGTGAAAAAAATCCCTAGTTCAAAGGTTAGAGAGGCATTTGGGAACAGCTTTGTGCTAGAAGTTAGTTACAGTAGCGTTGTAGCTTGCGTTAGCTGTGAACACACTACTGTATAGGTAGTTTATAATGACTTATGAATGACTTACACCAAGTATTGACTTATAACATACAGTACTATGGAGATTATGTGTTGTATGTTTTGAATTTGGGTTTCACATTGGCATCTGGTAAGTAACGTATTTTTTACTGACCAGGAAAGGGCAGGACTATGGCAGGCCGAAGTTGTCACATTGGGTGTAAAAGGTCCATAGCATTTATGTTAAAATCTAAACAGTCATTTTCTCATCAGTCTATTTTTTTTTTCAAAATCTCTTGCAGTTAATAATAAAGCAAAAAGATAAAAATGCAACAACACTGCAAACATTTCTTAACTCAGGGCTGAGAAACAACTATAAATGTTGAGCATTTTCTTAACAGAGAACTTCTTCACATCCATTTAGTGCATGTATTAGACTATGCAACGTGTCTTCCATACTGGTCCCTGTGCAAGTTGTTACTTGGACAAGTTCTTCAGTTCCTGTGATTTGAATTACAGCCGGAACGCCTGCGACAGGAATTCAGTCATCATCATCTGACCAATGAATATTGAGAACTCAACAGTCATGGTAACAATTCTCTTAACCGTCATTCCCTTACTTTGTTTAAATGAATAAAAAGACACACGTGTGTAATGTAAACAAGAGGAAGAAACAGCCTTCTGTTTTATTTAGTCTAAATTCGATATGTACAGAGAAAGCTGTGTACAATTTCATACAGTATGTATAAAGTCTAGCCAAAAAAATGTAATTGCACTGTGCTTACGTGTTACACCATGGACACCGTGTTACCTCGGGAGAATACAGACAATGCAATAATAATAATAATAAAAAAAGTTTCTCTGTTTTTTTTTTTTCTTTCATTCATAGTTCTAAACATGTTTTGTGGTGAAAAGATGTTATTACACAAAAAAATAGTAGAAGAATTGCTAAAATATGTGCTTTCCGTGACATGAAATCTTTTGTAGTACAAAATACCCCTCCTATAACAGGCACTTGTCAATGCAACTTTATCAATGCATAAAATACAAAATGTGAAATAAAGCAGCAAAAAACAAACAAAAAAAAACCCTGCTGCTGTTTTGAAGTTAATTTCCCACCCATTCGGGATCACAGAACCGAACACATACTGCAACGTACCAGTTACTCAACAACAGGAAGATTTCGTACATTTTATTTTCACTCTTTTAGGACAGAGTAATCGAGAGAGAGAGAGAGAGAGAGAGAGAGAGGGGGGGGAGGAGAGAAAGCCTTTAAGCTGCTGGTGAATGGCAAAAATATCATAACCACAATGTGTGATGTTTTTACGAGCCACGATATACATCACACTACTTGAACCTGAAGTGGATGTGAATTTAACCTCGTACACTCAAATGTGGCATTGATTGTTTTATCAGATATGATACTCTATAATACTGGTGTGTTTCACCTGCTTCCTGTGCCGTCACTCATTTCACTCTTGCAATATATATTTTTTTAAAATCACCTTTACCAGTCATGGATCACAGGAGTGCTGATGTCATGGAATTAAGAGGGCTTGATTGTCAAATGCGGCTAAAAATGCCGTCTTGGTCTTCCTGAAATAGTTTGAGTGAAGTGAATTTAATGTGTTTAGTGTTTGATGAATTTGTACATGCATTCCTACTAGATATTATTTATTGGTGCATTCGGCTGAAATTATCCTTTGGTTAGAAATAACAGAATTCCTATACAGTATATAAAAACTCAGGATGGTGTCCTCAAGCCCATGAATTTAGCAAGTGACGTCATGTCAACATGTCTGCTCACAGCATGAACACTTGTATATACCTACAAACTCATTAACATTAATGAAGCACCACTTTGTTTAAGCTAGCGCTTCATTAAGGCAAATGAGTTTCATGGTATATACAAGTATATAGTGTAGACCTTTCGACTTTTTGATTATAAATACAGTGTACTGTTTTCAGAAGGTAACTACTGTATATACTGATCAACCATAACATTATTAAGTAAATAACATTGATTCTCTCATTAACAATGCCACCTGGAAGTGGGATATGTTAGGCAGTAAGTGAATATTTTGCCCCAGAAGTTGATGTGTTGGAAGCAGAAAAAATGGGCAAGTTTAAAGATTTGAGTGACTTTGACAAGAGCCAGATTGTGACGGCTAGATGACTGGGTCAGAACAAATCCAAAACTGCAGCTCGTGGTGGGTGATTCCAGTCTGCAGGGGTCAGGACCTACCAAAGGTGGTTCAAGAAGGGAAAACCAGTGAACCAGTGACAGGGTCATGGACAGTCAAGGCTCACTGATGCATGAAGACTGGCCCATGTTGTTCGATCCAACAGAACAGCCACTGTAGCTCAAACTGCTGAAAAAGTTAATGCTGGTTCAGATAGGAAGTTGTCAGAGCACATAGTGTATCGAAGTTTCTTGCATATGGGGCTGTGTAGCGGGTAAAATCATCTACTATGGAGGCCACACCGTGCAACTTACAGGACTTGCTCATGACAGCTTGGTGCCAGATACCACGGTACAACTTCCGAGGTCTAGTGGACTCCGTGTCTTGGGTCAGAGTTGTTCTGGCGGCAAAAGGAGGATCAACCCATTTATTATTGAGTAGATCTCCCATTTGCCGCCAAAACAACTCTGGTTCTGCAGCAAGTCCTGTAAGTTGCAAGGTCTGGCGTCTATTGTAGATGATTTTGCTGGCTATGTTATGGCTAATTGGTGTACATTCCTTAGTTAGCGTGTTGCTCACAAAAGATGAACAAGGAAGCATCCACTTTACATTTTAAACGCATTATTAACAACTATATCAGCAAGGGCTAGAAGTCAATTACTTTTTTTTATTTATAGGAAATGGCAACACACAAAAGTGAATTCCCACAGAAGGGGAAAAAACTAACTAATGGTGGATCTAATGGAGTGAAATACTTGCTGGAGTGAACACTAAGCTTTAATCTGGCTGTAAAGGTACTGTAAGAGTACTGGCCTGAGTATGGTACAGGTATGTTGATGTTATAACACTTTAAACAAAACCAAAGACTTCCTGTGTGACCAAGCACATAGTATAAAGACAGTTCTACACATTTCTTACATTGAATTGCACTGACACTCTCATCACATGACTGGTGTACCAGGAAACCAGTACATATGGTAGAAGAGAAGCTCAAGTTTTACGAGCAGGCACAGAGTACCGGACAGGAAGTGGGATGGATAGACTGAAAAAAGGAGAATCAGGGAGTCATGGGATGAGTGAAATGATTGTGATTTTATAGGCAGGGTGGGAGGCTTAGTCTCAATCTCTCACTCTCTTTTAATCTTATAAACATAAAGACGGGTGACAAATAAAAGAAACATCTGGTGGCAATGTTGGCATGAGGGCTCGTTAGTATGGTTTCATACAGAAGTCTTCAGTCTCTAGACCTCAACCCAACTGAACGCAATCTATGGAAGATTTCTCAAGTGATGTCAGACAGCGCTCCGCACACTTCACCAAACCCCCAGCTGAGGAAAAAACATTAGGAAGAACAGTGGGTCGTCACTCCTGTAGACCTACAGAGACTGATACCAAGGAGTGTTGAGGTTGTTCCAGTGGCTCGTGGTGGCACAAAACCTTACAAACAGAGACAGGATGTTGGGTTTTCATTGAATTTCACCCATCCGTATATACAGTATATCCATTGTCTCACCTTTTTTTTTTGCAGTGTTCTGATTAAAAAATATATATTCAAAAATATTTCTGCCTATTCAGAGCACACACATTCACACTGCTTATCCTCACTGCTCGGTTTAACATTCACAACTGGTGGCAGGTGAAACGACTAATGTAGGTCACAGCGCTATAGGAATACAAATGCAAACCTGGAAACCTGCTGGCTGTTTTCTGATTGTCAGGACTGGCTAAGATGCTAGTCAATGCTAGGACACACGTTCAAATCATTTACACAAACACGCATAGACACTCATACCACGTGGAGACGTTGGATGGCTGGACCATAATTGTGTATTAAAAATATCAATGTACATGATATGTTAAAAAACAAAAAGTAAAGTCAACAACCAATATCCCTATGTTTTCCAAAAAAGTCCAAAGTTTGTCGCAAATTCGATCCCCTACGATCTCAGTCCTCCCTTCAGGAGTAGAACGCCCGGCCCTTTTCAGGGCTTTGAAGTCGGTTAAGGCGAGCGAGCTGGGAAGGCGAGGGTGGCACGTCCTGCCTGTAGGGCCCTTTGGGGTTTGAGGACAGGGCCAGTGTAGGGTCGTTTTGTGGATTGAGCTTGGCCTGTGCTTCCTGCTCTTTGCGCCGTTGCTCCTGTCTGAGCAGCTCCTGTGTCTCCAGCAGGACACGTGCGTTCAAGCCCAACGCCGGACCACTCAGATAGCCATTAGCACCGCGGCTGCCCTGATAGCTCGAGTAGCGTGGATTCTCTTTAGCTGACTGGAACACCTCACCAGGTGGGTACACCTTATCCCATGAGTCCTGCGACACAGTGCTGGGGTTTTTGCGTGGTTGCCTGTGTATAAGAGAAGAAGAAAGAGACATAAGTCCATGTAGTGCACTTATATGTAATGCATAGTCGACTGATCGATTGAACCTGGGTATAATGCAAACCTTTAAAGGGGATCAATTATGCAAAATGTATTTGTTAAGTCATTAGTAGACATTTTGTTTAACAACAAAAATGTTTAGAAATGTTATGAATGTTTTTTTTTTTATTGTACTGGCCAAGACATAAACAAGCCAATTCGATTTGTCGATTTTGTTTTACAGTGACCTCATATGAGATCCCTCCTCCAGCTTGTTGCTCAGTTCTGCGGCTCTCTGGAGGGGCGTGGCTTAGCAGTAGCTCATTTACGCAGACACTGAAATGGTTCATCTGGACGAGGAGTGAAATAAAGGGAGTTTGAGGTATGAAAAAATAAAGGATATTTCAGCTGAAGCATTCAACTTGTTAAAGAAATGTTAAAATATGGAACCGGTAATAACAAGTAGGACTATAAATAATGCCAACTTGACCTGCCTTCACACTGCCTGCCCCACAAATAGAAAAAAAAAATGAAAGAGAACTTATTTTATATGGAACTATCGCTCCGTTAATAGTGCGAGAAATGCAAAGGACAGATTTTGCCCGTGCCGAGTTAGACTCTCTAAAAACTCGAAGATTTCTCTGAAAGCTGTTACAGTTTGTGGTGGATTAAGCAAACACTGCTTTCCAGGTTTTCTATCCTGACTCTGTTGCTAATAATCATATCCCACTCCTGAGTGCCAGCTAGGTTAAATTCCATCTCACAACAGCTACCATGTGAGGAGCGTGAACTGGAATACGTGCTTCCTCTGAGACAAGTGGAGCCAGATGCTAACCTCTGTTCATGCGACAGCTGAATGTTCTCGGACGAACGCTAACCAGTCTGTTTTGTATACATGAGCTACCAGATGGCTGTGATTGTATAGTACCGTCTTGATCAACAGGGGAGAGAGCGGATGGCATCCTTCCCATTTAGAGAGACGAGCGAATTATTTACACTTGGACTGCTGAGAATTTCAATTTCCTGACAATAAGGCAAAATAGGTGTTTTCATGTTCGCACGTTTAACTTGATGCACAGTTTAGTTTGGTTAAGTGCACAAGTTGCCCCCATCTCTGAGCTTCATTTTAAATGAACAGTGCCAAGGATACTATGAGAAAGTGATCATCTTCTTAAACCAGAATGGAATTAAATCTTCAGAAAGAATTTTCATTGTTAATTCTAGAGCAAGTCTTATTTGGAACTGTTTTACATGCTTCCACTACAAAAAACTAATTAGCAGTTCTTCAATTAGCAGCTCTTCACTCTCTAACTCGCTCATTCTCTACATCCTGTACAAGGATCGCAGGAGGCCAGGAGCCTATTCCAGGGAACCTCGAGCATTAGGAATGGTACACATTGGGAACGCCAATTAGCCTAATCTGCATGTCTTTGGACTGTGGGAGGAAACTGGATTACACGGAGGAACCCCACCAAGGGGGGGGGGGGGACATGCTAAGTCCACACAGTTTTAGAATGTACTGAAAATAAAAGCTTCATTAACGGCAAACAGTTGATATTAAGAGTGTTTTTGGATCAGTAGTAAGACACGTGCTACAAATGCCTTCTTAGAATAATCCAGATTAGTCATAGTCATTAAATTACTGTTTTACTGCGACAGTCTGCAAAGTACCAAAAAAAATGAATAAATAAATAAATAAATATTTTTTTTTATGCAACAATCTCAGCAGCAACCTCATTTCCCCTCTCGTCCGTTCCAACCACTCAGCATTCAGCATCACCAGTATACTAATCACCAGCCTGATCATCTGTACCATACAGTATCATCTGCACCCGTTTCTCACTGGTTCTTGCTTTAACTTAGAGGGTTTTTTTAATACTTGAATGCTTGGGTGCATAGGTCACCATGTGGCATAACAAAACACATTCCTCAAAACTGCTCATGTACTGTGAAAATGAGAGCCAAAAATATTTTTCAGGAAGCCTGGAGAACTCTTCCTTGAGACTACATTAAAATACAAGAACGTCTGGCTTTTTGGAAGCAAAATCTGAAGAAATGAGGGGTCTCTTTTTTTTTGATTTCCTCATTCTCAAATGTGTAACCTTTTTATTTATTTTAAAATATGTTTAACAAAAATGTTAAACAGGGCATAAAAATATATAACCCACAGTGTATTTGAATTAAGGATCAGACATTCAAATGAACAGTAGTACTTTTGTTTCATTCAACTGAGCTGCTCTGAATAAAAGACTACACACAATATGTTGACTAATATTGAGGCAAAGGTCAGAAACACTACTGCATTAACAATTAATTAGCACAGAAGTATTATCCCCAATTTAGGGGAAAAAAACAACAGTATATGGTCAAATGTTTGTGGACACCTGACCATCACAGCCATGTGCGCTTGTTAAGCATTTCACTCCTGATTTATTCTTTTTCTTTCTGCGGTTATAATACACTCCACCCTTTTTGGAATTTGTGATTATTCGGCTACAAGATTTTGGATGAAGAAGTCTGGGGTGCAGGCAGAGTTCCAGTTTATTCCAAAGGTTTATTCGAGGTCAGGGCTCTGTGCAGGACACTCAATTTCATTTCCAGTCGAACCTTCAAAAACTGGAGTTTTCTTTGTGCACATGAACATTATCATGCTGGAACATGTTTGTACCTCTTAGTTCCAGTGAAAGAAAATTGTACTATTACAGCAAACAAAGACAATGTATACAACAGTGCGCTTCCAATTTTGTAGCAAATGTTCCAGGAAGGACGGCATATGGATTTGATGATCAGGTTGTTCTTTATCAAAACAAAGCTGCATGTAAAACCGAGAGATAGAAGACAGAGTTTTGTGACATTTGTGTTGTGAAACCAAGTCAAAAGATGTTCAACATGACCATCATTTCACAATAAAGCCTTTGCTTCACATCAGTTTCCAGCACAATATGACAATGATGTCATGGCGAAGCAAAGTTCAAGTGAGGAATATGAAGTGGCATGGGAGGGAAATACAGCGTTCCACTGAAGCATATGGTGTAGATCAGGGGGCAAGCCGGCAAAATCCAGGAAATATCGCTGTGCAACAAGTATTAATTGCAACATACTAAATTATTTATAAACCAAATAAAAGTAAGAGCAATGTTTTCTATTTGTTAACAAGACTGGGTATGTGTCTGTGGGGGGGCTTCGCCTGTTACAACATGCAGCTGTTGTATGCACATAGCGCTCTCTGTTACACATGACTTTCATTACTCCTAATCAGCCTACGGTCATCTTGTCCAGCATTCCGTGTCTAATCCTTTGAAAATTTTTAAAAAAAAATCAAAAATAAAACCCGCTCTCTATATTACGGTGGCTTAGAAATCTGTAAATCCGGCTCTGTACAAAGAGACAGAGATACCAGATAGGCTCGAGATATCTAACGAGAGAGAGAGAGAGAGAGCGAGAGAGCTCTTCTCCAGAGGTCAAAGGTCAATTCTGAGCAGCCTGCCCGTGCTCGGCGAATGCTAGATCAGATAAGAGAAATGTATATGAGACGGGTTTGAGCAGTGCTTCCCTCGGGAAAGTGAGCTGTCGTGGATGGATCGGGCACCCGAGAGAGTGAGGCGAGCGCATGAGATTGAGTCATGGAGAAAAAGTGGATGAGAATTGTTTACATTGATTAAGCGTCATTATGTCCTGTTGAGGACCGAGTGTCAACATCTCTATTGACTCACAGAGACAGAGCACAGAGCCAGGAGAAATAGATTTGTTTATGGTGAAAAACTCCACACACACACACACACACACACACACACACACACGCCCACACACAGTATACTGCTTCAAGTGTCCTTAAGCGGAAAACTCCTTTGAGTGTTGACATCCTGTACCTTTTTGTTCCATGTGTGACACTAGCAGTGACTAGACTGCAATACAAAATGAGAAATACATCCTCAGCACATCTTGCACCGTAACATGAAAGAAAAAAAGAAAAGAAAAAAAAAAAAAAAAAAAGCATGAAACTGGAGGAGAGGAGACCACACACTGACATTAGCATGCATGCATAGCAGGACGACCTCGCCCATTATATATACATGTGCGTACATGCACACACACGCACGTGGACATTCTTCAATAATTACCTACGTAAAGCGCATAAACCTGATACCTGAAAAAAACAAAGGAAACCCTGACGGTCTGTTTCACAAAGAGCTCTGTGTTATATACGCAGTTTCATCTAGAAAAGAATCATCATAATTTAATTCAATATAGCACCCTGACACCTACATATTCACCCTCAGCTGTTTCGGGACACGTGCTAAACTGTGGCTGGGTTTGGATATGAAAATCTGAACCGAAACTCCGAGAGTCATTCTGACATTTAGCGAAAATATGCAAAAGAAGGAAGAGAAAAAACAGACTAAAAAGAGGGACGAGGAGAAGAAACAGATGGAGGAAAAGGGTAAAACGTCCCTGACAACATGCAAAAGGCCCAGAGCGGAGCAGCTGCCAAGATAAACTTCCCCTGAAAGCAGGTTCCCCGAGCCTAGGTGCTCTTTATCAGCACTGCTGACGCGCATGCACACACACACACACACACACACACACACAGAGAGACTGTTCTGATGAAGAGTGTTAAGTTACAGGAGAAGAATTTGACTGAGGCAGGATGTCTGGATGAAGAGTGGTACTGAGCTAATGGGTAAGTGTGTGTGTGTGTGTGTGTGTGTGTGTGTGGGCTCAAGGGAAGTGAGACTCTGACATCGTAGTAAATAGATCTTGCAGAGATATGGAATGTGATATGGATTGTGTGCTTTCTTACCGTGGTAAAGAGTTGTATTGTCTCTGTGATTGTGTAAAGGCATCTCGGTCATCTTGTTTCTGTTTCTGCATCTGGACGTCTACTGAAACCGAATGCCGGCCTGTCTGAGCGTAACCCCCGGCACTTGGCTGAAAGGAAAAAAAAATTAAAAATACATACATAAAGTGTCTCCATTAATGTCAGAAGCTGATACAGCAACATGCACAAGAATATCATCATGTGACTTTAGAGCCATCACTACACACACATGGGCAGCTCCACAGTCCCCGGGTTAATCCTGAGCTTGTGTCATGTGTCTATGTGCATTTCCTCCTGGTGGCTTTCCTCTAATCTCCAAAGAACATATTACTAGGTGGACTGGCTGTACTAAATTCCCTCTAGGTGTAAATGGACGCAGACGGTGCACTATAAAGGCACTCGTGTCCCATACAGGGCGTATTCCCATCTCGGAAAGACTCTTAATAAGAATGAGCGGATAAACTACACTTATCAGCATTCATGGTCAATGGTTAGATGCTTTAGAAAGGGTTTTTGAATTTAACTCACAGGCTCAATATCATCAGACATTGTAATGAGCCAGATTTTAGTTGTTGTTAGAGGGTTTGATCATCTTTGGCGATAAACAGTACCAGGAATCTGATACCCCTTAGAAAAATAGCAAATTTTAAATGAATTATGAACCTTGAATGACACCTTCTTCTTGTCCGAGGGTTGCCAAACATACAAAAAAAAAAGTCTTGTTTACTCACAACAATCGACTGTACTTCCATCAAGATTCTGGAATAATATGCAAAGACGCAATTAACAAGTAAGTAGCGTAAAATTGTTTTAAAAACATTCTTTTCCCGTCAGAAAGCAGCAGGAGGGCTGAGGCTCGTAGTGCACGTCCCTTTAAGATCAATAACAAAGAAAGCTAGTCTGACATATTAGCATTGAGTAGCATACTATAATGAAGCTAGGAAAGAATTTCCATGGCAACAAAAGCTCCCACATGCCATTAGTCGTTCCCTAGTTACAGCCGTACCTGTAGTTCGCCCTCGTGTATATCCATAACCCCTGACCCTAACCCCATGTGTACGACTCTTAGTCATGTAAATTCCCGTTCCTGAGTGCTTAGGATTAGCATGCCATGCAAGAAGAGCGCGCTAATGAGTAACATTATTATCGCATGTCAGCATAATTATCTGTTTGTGCCTGGACTAGTGTCGGCTGGCCCGGAGAACCGATGCTAACCCTGTGCTAATGTTTGAAAGAGACGGGGAAAAGAAAAAACAACATAAAAGATGTCAGACCAAGGAAAGAGTCTATAATGTTCCCTGAAAAAGGTCTTTGTCTTTAGCACACAGCTGTAAAAACAGAAGAATTAAAGTCCTCGGTGGAATCGGGTCCATTAGAACACAGGGAAATGAGGCAATTACATGTGTGTATAATGAACGCAGGAGTACAGAACCTCCTCTAGAAACAACATGTCTGGCAGATAAAGCAACCGCTATCAGACCAACTAAAGACCAGGCGCAAAGATTCCAGTGAAGCTGGAACAGCTGCAAAAATTTAGATATTTAAATAAGATCCGAAGAAATAAATCTCCCCGCCCGAAGACAGGAACAAGTGTGAAGAAGGTGTGAATTATCCTTAATTTCTGTGTACGGTTGTGGACGTGTGTATTCCGTCAGTCACCGGAGACTATGCCATGTGGATGTTTTCTGATACACGCCTTCAGGGAGTGATCAGTTGGAGTACATAACTGTATTAGCTAAGACCAAATCTGATTATTCCTTCTCCGTGTGAAATACAATGCTTTCTAAAAACACGGCGTTTTCCCAGAGCGCATTAAAAACAGCACATGCCGCTTCTTATTTACCAGCCAAAAGAAAAGAGCGTCGAGCATCCGCCCACCGTCTCTTTCCATTAAACTTCTTTTCTATCTTTAAAGATAAAGAAAACATCACAATACAACTTGTCCCATCTGTTCAAACACGAGCGCTCTCGGGCAGACAAAGCTGTAATTGTGAAAAATTGTTTGCAGCAATTCAAAGCAGGAACGCGCATAAGAAACCGAGTATAGAGGAGTTGACGGGTAGCCAAGCCCGGGATAATAGTTATGATTACCATGTGGGGCGACCCGAAGAGTTTAATATCAAAGTGAGGTCAGCAAGCTGGGTGGATGAGGAGCACGACCTGCACACATGCTAACTCCTGTTACCACATTATCCTTTCTCTGTTTACACAATGTCTTTAAAAGATTTCTTCGGTATACACAAACACATGGACAGCATTTGTGCGCCAATGTTTCTGTCTGAGGAAGAAAAACAAAATAATAAAGACTAAGAGTGGTATGTAAAAGAAGAAAAGGATAATATTTGTATTAAATGGGAAAAGCATTTCTTTAGTTGTTAGCTACTAGAGCCTGCTAGCATGGCCTCGCTAATATAAGCTAGGAGTTTTTGCCTCCTTGTCTTTGTTCTCGGAAAATTCTCAGTTAACAGTCAGCTCTCCACTTTTGAGGAAGTCACAAAAGTGTCTCCCCCAAGACACATGACCTCAGCGAACTTCCTAGCGGAAATGCTATCCATTCTCTTCTGCATACTGAGCTCAAACAGTTGGCCAGCGATGCGGTGATCGACAGGGAAGAACGAATATACTGTAACACCCCTTCTCACTTTAATAGTTGGCTGCAGGATTGATTTCTGGATCGAACATTTTTTTTTGTTGCACCACTTGGGTTCCTGATCCTTCAGTGATGTAATTCCTCAAATGTAAATTCAACTTTACGTGCTACTGCAGATGATTACTCGTTCAGCTTCTACTTTAAACTGTATGTGTGGGATGGGTTTTCATTTTTCCAATCACTGATATTATTTATTTCATCTACATACAACAGCACGTTTTTATTTTTGGTGTTCAAGTCAAACCGGGACTTCTTATTTTTGGGATTTTTCTCTGATTTTCTCCCTAATTTAGTCGTGTCGAATTCCTCCCCGTCACTAGGGGGCTCCCACATTAAGCTACTACTACCACTCAGTCGGGAGGGCTGAAGACTGTCATGTGTTTCCTCCAATCGCCAGCCACCACATCTTTTCGAAACTGCTCGCTCACACCCTGTTGGGGGCGGAGTAACACACTTGGAGGACAGCGCTATCCGCTCCTTCCGCTTGCGTGAGCTCACAGACGCCCCTGATTGGCTGTAGAGCCGTGATTAATGTGGAAGCACTAAGTACCTCTCATCCCTCCCCTCTGAGAGAGCTCGGCCAATCAGCTCTCTCTAGACCTCCGGCTGCGAGAGGTTACAGCATCACCCGGGGATCGAACTTGCGATCTCCGGATGACAGGACGAGCACTTTACCGCTGCAACATTTACAAAAGACTTCAAGCAAGAATCTCATTTAGATGATTTAGACTAAAAAAAAAATTAAAAAAATCGATGGATAACTTGTCGCCAACTTGTGGAAGAGACGAATCTGTCTGGGGAAATCATTCACCAACACTATTTGCACATTATAGGAACTCGGCTGGGAGTTATTGCCACATGCCCTGCACAGTCCTGGCCATTTCCAAATGTTTGGGACCTTAAAGAAGTTTCAGACGTAAAGCAGGCAGTCTGATCATGACTCTGGCATACTGAGAAAAAAAATGGCCTATAGTGCTCTAGCAGTGACCTAGCTCACATCAGATAATGGAGAGAGACGTATACAACATAATCAGAAATGATCTCCTTATCACACACGCACACATTTGTCCATTAATGTGACTGACATGCTATAGTATTAAGTTTAACATGTAACAAAGGCCTCATGGTGAATCCAGATGTGTCTTAAATATTTACTGGATTCAAAAAAGACAGAAAAAAAGACTAAGAGTAAAAAAGGGTTATCAGATCAAGATAGAGAAGGGATGTGATGGGCCGAGAACGTGAGAGACTATTGAGAGAGAGAGAGAGAGAGAGAGAGAGAGAGAGAGAGGAATAAAAAGTAAGAGCGAGAAAACCCGAGAGATGAGCCGTGGAAGACCCTGCTTGGTGATAACTCCGCCTGTAAGCCTTCCCGCAGGCCCCATTTCATCAATTTATTAAGTGTAGCTTGACTCCATTTGCTGCAATGTCCAAGTAGCTCTGTATTCAGGCCCTGAACTCTGTGAATGTGTAGGACAGCATTCAGCTGTCAGTCTGCCTCTGCGCTCCACACAGCAGATTCACACATCCTCTCTCCAGCTGTCTCAGAATACTAAAAGCCTTCACACTTGTCAAAAGCCCTTGAATGGACAGAAAACACATACAGTATTGCACTTCTGGAACTAAAAGCATGTTGTCCTTGGAGGCTTCTAAGACCTCAAGATTAAAGTCCTGTGAGTGGCTAAGTGTGGGAGCAAATAGGGTCAAATATTGCGCTGTTCATTAGACAGTGATGGAGAAATAGTTGTTGAGACGGATAAAGAACTCGCTCTCTGCATCTATAGCTTGCGTGTGATGGACATGTAGAACAGACAGTATGGTAATACTTGCATGTTGAATGAAGATGATAATACCTAGCTGAATTGGGAAGGCTTTAAAATCCAATTACAGGCACTGGGAGCTCAACAGTTAAGACTCCGGGTTACTGATCAGGGGGTTGGGGGTTCAATCCCCAGCACTGTTAAGGTGCAAGGTACTTCTTAACCTTTTCTGTTCCAGAGGGGCTGCTCAGTCCCCAAGTTCTTAACAAGCTGTGATGTACAAAGGAATGAATTTTATTCTGCTGGAATATATATCTGACGAATAAAGGCTTCTACTTTTTCAAAAATGTTTTTTTTTTTTCAGCGACATGCAGAAAACACACCATACTGAAAAGCCAAACCCTTACTGCATGGTTCTAGTTTAGCTTGAACTAAAAAAAAAAAAAAAAAAAACCCTGAGCAGGGGATTGTGTTTAAGAACTTAATCAATTCGAGTCATGAATGCAGTCCAACTTTAAAAGTAGTTCACACCACAACTATGTTTAAGACAGAACTTCCAGGCTGCTTCTTTGGAATTTAATTGTATCATGTTATATGGTGAATAATAAAACAGTAAAGAATAATGAACAAGTTATACTTAAGTTGTACGATGCTAAGGAAAATTCTACTGAAAATGAGGACGGTGATTTTTATTATTATTATTATTATTATTATTATTATAATAAATCAGGAACCAGCTATAATGAGAAGTTGATAAACATTTGAATAAAAATAGGAGATTTGAAGATTTGTTTAAAATTGGTCTGATTTGAAGTCAGAAAAAAAAAAAGATATGGTATGAATACCAACCACCCATATCCTCAACAGAACCTTTGTATCTTTTCATATAACACTAGTCATTACACATTTGCATGTGAAGAGCTTCGTGAGAGAAATGCTAATATGTATATAATGAAAGTGTGCGTCAGTCCATTTCCCAGCAAAACACTGATCCCAACACAGGAAAAGAGGACTACAGTAGAAAGAATCTGTGCTTTATGTTAAACATCTGTACCAAAAAAAAAACCTGGACATAACTAAAGGCAATGATTGTGCGTAGAAGGAAAAACAAGGCTGATCTAATTGTCTGAGCTCTGGAACAGGTTTGAGGCAGGCATCTGGCAGCACAGAGATTATTCTCTCCCTACGATTTGCACTTATTGTTATGTCCAGATAAAGGAGGCGAAAAAAATCGAGCCTTTAGGGTTTGGACCAAAAGCAATAAAAAAAATAAAAAAAACACACACTGACTTGTCACAGGTTTGAGACAGAGAGAGAGAGAGAGAGAGAGAGAGAGAGAGAGAGAGAGAGAGACTTCACAATCCAAACTGGATTTCAGGAATCCAAATACCGGAGCCCTAGGAACCTTCTATATATGCAAACACAACAGGATGTGCAGTTATAGTTAAATAATCAGCAACAAGGTAGTGTCATGTGGCTGCACGAGAAGATTTATTTTATTATAACCACAGATTCTGGGTTTCCCTTATTTATACAGCCACTGATTATATTTTTTGGCACTCATTAAAGAATTTATCCATTAATAATAAGTGAAGCTACATACTGTACAGTATATAAACACTTTTCCCCTCTCTGTGAGCCTCCTTTAGTTTCTATCAGTTTGTCATGTTACTGTAGAACTTGCAAAGTGCAGTCCAGAAGACGTCCAACGTTGGAAAGCTTGAACTTTGAGTTTTACATCTGAACGGTACAAAGTGCTAAAACTGGAGACTCCTTTTATTGTATAAAATAACTGTGTATTCACAGAAAACTTCATCATGTCAACTATAATGCACAGTTTGAAATCAGGTAATGAAAGCATTTTCTGAGCAAGTGAAGATGTCCATCAACGTTATAAACACTGCAGAAGGAACTAAAGTCAGAGCTGCTCTTGTAGTAAATGAATCAACTCCAATGGAGCATTTAGCAGCGCTTATATGTGATGTGATTATTTCTAGTAAAAATATATACAGTACCATTGATGAAAATGTTATACAATTGTTACTGCAATTGTTTTGGGGTGTGTGGCTTAAATTACATATTAAAAATTATATATTTTCAAGGTGGTACCTGCTGCATAGACCAAAAAAAACTGTTATAATGGCATCAATTTAGTAGCTCCAACATAAGCATTTGAATTTTCTGCTTTCTCGATTGATCATAGTTTCATTAGCTATTTTCATGCAGCAGACTGGGATCATGAAATAAAGTAACAGATTTAAACAGCCTAAAACAGAGAGAACAGAACAAGTTAAGGTCATGGAAATGAGTAACGGCATAATGGTCCAGGACTCCATGTTGAGAAATAGGATTGTTTGACAATGTATATGTTTATTGCGTTACTTTCTAGAACGATGCATGACGGGAGTTGTAGAGGTCATCCTTTCACAGAAGTGATTAACGTTGACTTGGCTCTTAAGTTCTGGAGTCTGCATCACCTCATGGCTGTGTTTCAAAGGCAATAAATCATGACCGGGGGAGGATTTTCATATGCCAAGCGTGTTCACGGAGAGTTTTTAAATGGTGTAGACCATTTCACAACCTCCGTTCATATCCCAGGCCTCAAGCTGTCCTTACGCCAAGTGTTAAGTCCTGAGTGCTTGCTGCTATGGCTTTTAGTATTTATTCACTGAACACTTTATCAGTAACAACCACACTACAAGCAAAGTGTTGCTTAAAACTTTCCTTTTCTTCTCGATGGAGTTACATAACCACTGGGTCTTTTCTGCTCCAGTTCAGTATTAGAACTTACTACAGTTTAGTGCTCCTTAAAGTGGGGTCAATCAAAGATCCATCAATTAGCCGAATCTGCATGGGTTTGGACTGTAGGAGAAGACCAGAGTACCTGGAGGAAACCCACCAAGCATGGAAAGAACATTCAAAGTCCATGCACACAGACCCAAATCAGGAATCGAACCCTCATCCATGGAGGTGCAAGACCACAGTGCTAACCACTTCTCCACCATGTCGCCCCAACATTATTAAAATTATTGTAAAGGATAAGCGTAAGTTCCAGAGTATTTTTGATCACTTCTTTATGCTAAACAGGGTCATGAATAATGTGGCATTTTGCAAAACATTTAATAGATTTTTTTTTTATATTATTTGCAGTAAACCAGTTTGAACCTAGCATAGTTTTTGCATAGTATGACTTATTGTACAGTATTTTTTGCAATATACAGTGTATATATGTATATATATATAAACAAATACTGTATTTTTATATATATATATATATATATATATATATATATATATATATATATACATACACACACAGTATATTTATACACTAATATACTGAAAAAATAATATCTATATATATATATATACACACACACACACACACT